>OZ059831.1:11844204-12202421 GCA_964057195.1 Orthosia cruda
GATAAAGAAACATTTTGTAAACACTCCCTGAACTTATTCATATTTTCTTGATTGTAGTCACGGCGTTTAACATACCAATGCTGTAAAGCACATATGTTTTTCACCGGACACTTGAGAATTTGACAGGTGTGGTCAGATAAAGCAAAATCGTATACGTCATATTTACATTTTTTACCTAAATTATGCGCAAAATTGTCTATGCATGTTTTACTGGATAATCTAGTTGGCTGATTAATTACTAATTTAAAATTGAAGTTAAGCAAAATACATTCTAGATCTAGTGTTGTATTATTACGCTTTAAAGTATCAATGTTCAAGTCACCGCATATTACAATATCTCGTTTATTTTTCTTTGTCACAAACTGGCATAATTTATACAGTCGCTCAAAAAAAGTTGTTAAATTATTTGCATTTGGGACTCTATAAATGCAGATTACAATGGTGTTAGTATCGATTAGTTCAATAGCACAACATTCAAAAGTGCTACTTATTGCTAAGTGCCTAACTTCAGGAATTTCTTTCCAATGGTGTCCCTTTTTTATCAAGATACATGCTCCACCTCTTTTAATGTCTCTTCTACTGAAACATGTAGCTAGATCATAGTTAGAGATTGACAGATACTGTTCATAACCAGCCATCATGAAATGCTCGGTTATGCAAATTACATCAATGTTAATATTTTTTAATATTAGTTCTTCTAGGCATACGGAAAGTGCGTCAGATTTATTTAGCAATCCCGCAATGTTTTGATGTAATATATTTATATAGTTATCATAGAAAAAACTGGGTGTCTATATGTTCGTCATTGGGTGTTGTATCGATGTCTAACATCAATAAATCGTATTTTTTAACACCTGAGATAAAATCGTCAATATCTTTGAAGATTGTCTGCATGCCAAAATTGTTTAGTGGCCCTGTTTTTTTCGTAAACATTGTATAATCGTTTGCCAGATTCTTGTTCGACTCCAAGAGATATGCATGTTGATGAGACATAATATCAAGGTACAGTAAATTATTGAAGTGTTCTATTCTCCAATTATACATAATTTTGTCGTAATTATACTTATATATCGGCGTGCAGACTATTATGTTCGTATGGTTTACTTTTTGTAAGGTCGTTCTGATGTTGAGTGTCAGTTGAAGGTAGTCGTTCGTATTTTTAAAGTCTTCCTCTCCTATTAGAATTATACAGAAGTCCTGCATTGTAAATGTTTTTAATTTAGTTTCTAAATCGCACATTAATTGTTCTGTTTTACAGATTGTCCTTATATAATGGCATATGTTTTCCGAGTGTTTGTGAAGAGTATTTTCGGCAATATTTGCTATGTCATTCCTGTTGTTAGTACTCAGAATACATATTTTACTCGCCTTCTTATTTTGTTGGATTTGTTCTGAAATTGTCTTATCACTACTTGTTTTATTTTGTATGACATTGGGTGTTATCGTAACTTCTTTCTGGTTAGATATAAATGATGAAGGAACTGTTTGTGTTTGTTTGTCGTTTTTCGGACATTTCTTAATTGGAGTTGCTTTTTTGTGTTTTTTAATAGGACTATGTGTAAGTTCTGTTAGGCGGTTGTTTTTGCTTTGTAAACCAATATTTACCTGCCTAAGGTCATTGTTTTCCAAAGACAGTGACTCGATTTCCTGATGTGCACTGTTTAATTCTAACACAAGCTTGTCAATTCGTTCTTTCAACTTAGTTATTTGTTGATGTGCATCAGTAACATCACTTGATAAATCGGGTAGACTGTTCACGGTATCTTCGAATGTATCATTTTGTGATTGGTTGATGTCGGTATTTGAATCAGATTTAGTACGCGTACGTCGCATAGTAATGTTTTCGAAGAAATTCATTTTCGAATGTTATGGTGGGTGGTTATCTTTTTTACCTGACTCTGGTCGAGCAATTCGTTGGAACAATGATAAAGACAATTTATCAATCTACAAAAACAGAACGCCGTCGACGAGACACGAACCAGCGCCCAAGCAAGCAGAAGTCTGTACGTCTACCTATTTGGCTATTTGGCATCTGTTGGAAGTAGTCGAAATTATGTATCTGTTTATTGTGGTATGGAATTGATAAAAGTTTGTTTTTATGATGATTCGTAGATTGTATAATTCAAACTTTTGACAGATTGATTTTTCACTTTTTGTTTTGAGTTTTATTGTTAAAATGTTTTGTTTCACTTAATTATTTATATATCCACAGTATTATTATTGATGTTTATTTTAATTTTAGATCATTAGAATACAGAATTAATGTAGTTTTGACAGGGTTCAATGTTCAATTGAATATAGCACTGAAACTTTTTTACTTATGAGAGTTTTTATGATACAACACTTTCACTTCTTGTTTGCAATGTATCTTTCAATATTTACATGAATACACTATGAAATAACTTTATTTAATATTTTTTATCAAGATTAGTAACGGAGCACAATGTTTACTTGTTCACACGTCGGGTAGTCGGTAGCACAAAGGAACTGAAAGCGTTCTTTAAGATAAAAAGGACTTGTTGGATTAAAGAGCACATTATATAGCAAAGAAAGTATGTGGGCATTCCGGCGAAGGCGAATAGGAAGCCATTTGAGCTTGGTTTGAAATTCGGAAACATGATCATACTTGCGCAAGCCAAATATGAACCTAACACAGAGATTTTGAAGTCGCTCAAGCTTGTCCAATTGGTCTTGGGTGAGATCAAGATAGCTGGCATCAGCATAGTCCAGAATAGGAAGAAGTAGAGATTGTGATATCGCAATTTTAGTGGTCATGGGAAGAAAATTACGAAAGCATCTCAGGGAACCAGCAGAAGCAAATAGTTTACGACTAACCTCCTGCAGCTGTTTGGTCCAGGAAAGAGTGCCGTCGATATATATCCCCAGGTTCTTCACAGTGTGAGTTATAGGAATAATAGTATTGTTGAAAGAAATCTGGGGAAGTGACGCGCAATCAATCCTAGAAACAGTTCGAGAACTACCCACAACAGCCACTTGAGTCTTAGTCGGATTGATCTTCAACCCAAACTCATTGCTCCAGTCACCTATTCGAGCCAGGTCCATATTAATAGTCTTAATAGCGTCAGATAACTCACCGAGAGGGGCTTGGGTATAAATTTGCAGATCATCAGCATACAGGTGGTAGAAAGAAGATAGTCGTTGAGTGATAGCATTAATAAAGAGTGTGAAAAGTAGAGAAGATAAAACGCCGCCCTGCGGCACAACAGCAAAGGTGTGGCACCAAGAAGAGAAATATTCCTCAATGCAAATACGCTGCCGGCGGCCAAACAGATAACTATGAATCCAGTCAATTACCGAAGGAGATATGTTAAAAGAGCATAGGACGCCCAGCAAAATGTCGAAATCAACCGTGTTGAAAGCATTGCTAAAGTCAAGCAAAGCAAGTACAGTTAACTTGTCCATTTCCATGCCTGACCTGATATCATCCGTAATGTGCACAAGTCCGGGACACAGCACTACCTCATAGTGCTGTGTCCCGGACGAAATCCAGGTTGGAAGGGATTTAGCAGTTTTTGTTTCGAAAGGAATGAGCTAAGTTGATGGTGGACAAGTTTTCAAGAACTTTGGATAGGAAAGGAAGAATAGAAATGGGACGATAGTCAGAGAAAGAAGCAGGATCAGATTTTTTGGGTAGAGGAATAACTTGGGCATCTTTCCAGGGTTTGGGAAGACACCACTAGAAATATAGAAGTTAAGGATGTAAAGGATAACAGGAAGAATATCATCAAGGATGGGGATAATCATTTTATGGCTGACTCAGTCACTACCAACAGCATTGGAAGTAATTGATACAATACTCTTTTTAACATCACAAGCAGTGAATTGACTTAAGACAAAAGGGGGAAAATCAGGTTCCGGAAGGTTCGAAAGATTACTTAGCGTAGTAGCTTTGGTGGCCCTATCCAATACGGGTGAAGTAGAAAAATGACTATTAAGTAAGTTGAAATCCAAGTCTTTAGGAATCGTGTTATGAGACTTTTTTCCGATACCTAATGATTTGAGAAAATTCGAGACCTTAGCTGGATCACCATTCTGAACTTTACTATGGATATGTTGGAATTTGCGATTCTACACACATTGCTGCAGTGGTTTCTTATTGAGACATATTTTTCCCTGTTGACGTCATTGGGCCTAATTTTAAACTTAAATTTCGCAGCTGCTTTTTTACTTAGTAAAAGTTTAATTTCTTCAGTCAACCATGGCGCTGGAAGATACTTAACTCTCACGGCTCGAATAGGTGCATGTTTGACGTAAAGCTGAATTAGGGTAGAAGTCAAGATTTGAACTTGTTCATCGACGGATGAGGATGTCACCAGCGGTGGCCAGTCAATGTTACTGGCATCCTCTCGAAGACGGTCAATGTCCATGCCATCAAAATTGCGAAGCAGAAGAGTTTTGAATTTATGCTTAGGTGGTCGAATTTTATATGAAGTGAAAATTAGATCATGGTAGGAAAAGGCGTCAGCTGAACATTGACCATGTTTAGAGATATGATCTAAAGATGAGAAAATAATAAGGTCGAGAAGTGAGGGAACAGAATTAGAAAAATGGTGAGTGGCACCAAGATCGGGAATAGAGAGATTGACAGATTCAATAATAAGACGAAGAGAAGAGGAGCGGGAATCTTTTTTAAGAAAACATGTATTAAAGTCGCCCATTATGATACTATGACTGTAAGAGGGAATTAAGTCTTCCAGAATTCGTTCGAAAGAGGAAAAGAAATTAATCCAATGAGAAGGGCAGTAGTAAACCCCAAGGAGAATCTTAGAATGATGCAATTCAACTTCCAGGAAAAGATGTTCACCAGCGTTCGGCGGAGGCGGCTGTGTGGACATACTAACAATAAAAAAAGGAATATAATTACGAAGATAAATGGCCACACCACCACCACCACCGACCGCACGATCATTCCTGATAAGTTGAAAGCCTGGCAGAGAATAGGAAGAAGAGGGAAGACAGGGTTTTAACCATGATTCTGAAATAAGAATTGCATGAATATTCAAAGCTTGCCAGCATATCGGGGAAGTGGGCCGGAACACCCTGGGCATTTATGTGGACTACATTAAAGTTCTTTCTTAGACATCGGAAAAAAGTGAGACAAGAGTGTCAGCTAATGAGGGAACACTTTCATCATCACTATCCAAAGACTAAAGTGAATCAGAATTACTGCTACAGTCAGAACTTAGCATAAACATAAAAATAAATATAAATAAAAAGTACTTACAATTAACTACGCAGTTAATAAAAAAAAAATCGTCCACCTGCCAGTTGACTTAACACATGAATAAATAAAAACAAAACACAAAGTTCAATTCAATCTGTAGTCCAGGTATAAAATAAAAAAAGGGAAATATAAATAAATAGTGACACAAAAATTAAAAATAGGATCAAGTAACAGAGCGAGATTATTTAAAGTCTAAATGTTCACATTTGTCAATGCAGTTTGGAACGCAACATGAAGTGACAGATTAAGAATATGACAGTGACATTGAAGACATGACAATTGGCAAACAGAAAACAATATTATTACACAAAGGGTATTATGAATAACTGCGAAATTATAGAAAAATGGCTAATTATCTACTGAGAAAAACAATACACAAGAACTACCTGGACTACTAAAAAGAAGAAACAACGAAAAATCTATTTTCTGGCCACGGTCCGTTTGTTTTTTGTTGCGGCTATCCTTGCCACCGCGACCGGCTGAACAACGCCCGGCTCCGGCTGTCCAGAGACCTGCTCCGGCTGGGTGGCCATCAGCTCCGACTGCTGCGCGATCCTATTGAGCTCGGCTAAGGAAGTCTTGTGAAATTGGGATCTATTGTGGTCCTCTAGATACCTTACTCCTCCCCAATCTCGTTGAACACTCTTTTCATGAATTTTACAACGAGACTGGGAGATATGAGCCAATAGTCTTCTGGTCTTGGATATCCAGCCCCTAAGAGACTCATTCGCTTACCAGCCAGTGCATCGCATGTGCAAAGAAGGTGCTCCATGCGCTCCGTATGTTCCCCACACAACCTGCACATGGGTGTCGCGGTTAGACCCATCTTCATGAGCATGTCGTTGGTTCCAAAGTGCCCAGTAAAGGCCCCAAGCAGGTAGCGGATTTGCCCCCTGCTCATGTTCCAAATGCATTCCCGGGCTTTGAACGTAGAGCCTAGGAATTTCTTGGAGTGTTGTAGACCGGTGCTAGATAGCCAATGAGTTCGCTGTCTGTGATCTGCAAACTCCCTAAATGCGGCTTTAACGAGGCACGTCGAGATGCCTACACATGGTTCTGGACCCACAAAGTCATTTGCTGAGCCCTCTCTTGCCAGTTCATCTGCCATTTCGTTACCATGGGTTCCTTTGTGCCCAGGGACCCACATCAGTCTTACCCTGTTGTGCTTCCCAAGCCTGTTTAGGGTTTTGGACAGCATCCAGAATAAGTCCGGAGTCCACTTTGTAGGATGCCATGGCTTTGATTGCAGCCTGACTGTCACTAAGAATATATATGGATTTACCTCTGGTTCCTCTGTCTATATTCTCTTGAGCACAGGTTATTATGGCATAAGTTTCAGCTTGGAATACAGTTGCCATTTTCCCTAGTCTTTTGCTACATATGTAACCTTTTGCGTATATTCCCGCCCCAGTACCTGATTCCATTTTGGATCCATCAGTGTACCACACCAGACTGTCTTGTTCTGGTGGATCGATTCCCTTCGTCCAGTCCTCTACTGTAGGGATTTGGACCTTGAAAGACCTTTCAAACACAAACATAGTTTGCATTTTATCGGATAACATGCTTGTTACCCGATCCAGGCCTTCATTCCCGTCAAACTTTGTATGGTTGGTCCTTGGCTTAGAGGCATCCCATAGTCCAGCCACAGCAAGTCGATGTAATGTCTTCCTTGCCTCGAATTCAACCATCATATGCAGAGGAGGGATATTGAGGTATCTTTCAATCGCTGCCGTAGGTGTTGTCCACTATACTGTTCTTTGTAATCTGGTGAGTGGCGCTTTGCACGAGGCAAGCTTTGTTCTGGGCCACCACACTATGCTGCCGTATGTGATAATAGGTATTATCACTGTCCGGTACAGCCATCGTATCACTTTGGGCTTTAACCCCCAAGTTTTACCGTAGGTGGAACGACACATGCCGAACACTCGTAGGGCTTTCGTCGTAATATTTTCCACATGAGTTTTCCACCTGAGTTCTTTATCAAGCGTTACACCCAGATATTTAACTTCGGTAGACCAGGGCAGCTTTATTCCATTGAGGGAGAGCTCTCCTAGGTTTCCTAGTTGTCTCTTCCTCGTGAATGGAACAATGACAGCTTTGCTTGGGTTGATAGAGAGGTGGTTCGTTGTACACCATTCCTCTGTCATCCTCAATGCCTGTTGTAATAATCCAGAGACTATGTTCGGGAATTTACCATTAACCATTATGGCTCTGTCATCTGCATAGCCTACTGTGTAGAATGGTCCAGTATTGAGCTTGGTAAGTAGCGAGTCTACTAACAAGCACCATAATAATGGTGACAGCACTCCACCCTGCGGACAACCTCGTTGTTTTTACACTAAGTCTGTCTCCCATCAGTTCCGATCTGACTATTCTGCTTCTCAGCATATAGTCAATCCAGTTGCACGTGGTATCATTGATGCCATGTTCCTTTGCAGCGATGCGTATGGACTCAAATGTTGTCTTGTCGAAGGCTCCCTCTATGTCGAGGAAAGCCCCGACACAGATCTCTTGTCCCTCTAGCGCAGCCTCGGCTCGACTCGCAACATAGTGCAATGCCGTTTCTGTAGATTTGCCAGGGCTGTAGTCGCACTGTAGTTTATGTAGAGGGAAGATTTTAAGTGGTCCCTCTCTTAGGTACCTGTCTACCAGTTTCTCCAGAGCTTTTAAGAGAAAGGATGATAGACTAATTGGCCTGTAAGCTTTAGCTTCTTCGTAAGTCGGTCTACCTACCTTTGGTATAAAAGTGACTTTGACTTCCCTCCATGCCTTGGGTACGTACCCAAAGGCTATGCAGGCTCTGTAGAGCTTACTCAAATGAGGTATCAAAACAGATGCCCCTTCTTGCAATAGTATTGGGTAGATGCCATCCGGACCAGGGGATTTGAGAGGCTGGAAGCCCGCTATGGCAAGCTTCAGTTTATTCTCATCTACCACTTTCTTTGCCGTGAGCCAGTTAGTTTTGGACGTGTGCCTTGTGAGCTCGTCCTTATGACTGGTTCCTCTTCATCGCTGTCGCGCAGTATACATTCCTGGAAGTGAGTTCTAAACATCACGCCCAGAGTGTCCTGTCCAGTTTCCGTTAGATACCCATTCTCATCCTTTACAGATGATAGTGGGTTTGTCTTAGTCATGGACATTGCTTTGCACAACCTCATTCCATTTGGCAGAGCTTCGATGGAGGTGCAATGCTGCCGCCAACTAGTTATTTTGACCTTGCGTACCGCCATCTTATACCTCGTCAGCATGCTATGATAGTCAGAGAAATCTTTCCTGGCTTTTGCATCATTAAAGGCCTGTCGTGTTTCCTGACGTATTTTAGCTAGTTCAGGAGTCCACCAAGCAGGACTTTTTGCAAAAGGCCTTTTTCTCTGGGCAGTTATCTACCCATGCACCGATGGTGCCCACCTTGATTCTATCAGCTTCAAATTCTATATCTAGTATGGAATTAAGCTTACCTTTAGGGCTCCCTAGATTTACTTTTAGGTCCCTCCTGTACGAGTCCCAATTTGTATGTCTTGGGTTTCTCCTTCGTCTAGTTTCGGCTTCTCCCGCCGTCCTAAACCTAAAGCATATATAATTATGGTCATACAGAGAGATTTCATCCGATACATGCCAATTTTCGATGTAAGCGCTGGCCTTGTTTGAATCCAGTGTCAGGTCAATAACTTCAGTTCTCGCCGAGGTCCTGAAAGTAGGTTTATTACCTGCGTTAAGGATTTGTAAAGAAGAGCTTACCACAAAGTCCAACAAATCCTCCCCTCGTTTGTTGACATCCGAGCTGCCCCAAACGACATGGTGTGCATTCGCATCGCAGCCAAGTATCAGGTCGAGGTTTTCTTGGTTGCCGTAGTCAACCAGTCTTCTGATTAGTGGTGTTACTGGTTCCTTTTGTTCATATGGGAGGTAGGCAGAGGCAAGGATAATTTTCCTTTTCTCTGTACCCATCCCCACTTGGATCAAAGTTGTTGTGAGATCCCTGTAACAGAAAGTACGCAAGAGCATTGCCTCTATACCGCCCCTGATATAGATGCAAGTCCTCGCGTCATTAGTTGGACAGTCATAGAGCACCATGCCTCCTGTCCCACCTAAGCCTTTTATAGTCCCCTTATACAGATAAGGTTCCTGTATCAAGGCAACGTCATATGTGTTAAGCTTCAGTTGCCGAGCCAGAAGGGCAGTAGCGGCTCTGCAATGATGCAAATTAATTTGTACACACCTTAGTCCCTCCATCTTGGATGATTTTGATGGGCCTGTGTTAATATAGGAGGGCCTTAGTTTTGAGGCTCCTCCTCCATCGCCTGGCTCTCCTCGAGAGGAATCGGCGACTCAATCCCCAGGGTGTCGAAGTCACCGAGGATGTAATCCTCGTGGTCTGCCTCTGACGCCCTGGTCCCAATCTCTGCCTCCTGCGCTGCGCCGTAAGCAGAGATTCCTCGATGGCCTCCTCACGTCGGTGTAGTCCATCCTCGGAGGGTTCCGCCTCTGCTTACGCAGTGGGTGCCTCTCCTTTATCTTCTTCCAGGAGCTTGAACGAGTACCGTTCAATTCCTCCTGGAAGAGAGTAGCCCGCGGCCTTGATGACCCCAGGGGACACCCCGTCCATGAGGACGATATGACGGATGCCGGTCTGCTCAGTGAGAGTATTCACGACCTTCCAGTCGCTCGTCCTCAAAGCAGGGTTAAGCCGCTGGAGCAGTCGAATGGCCCGGGCAGAGTTGTGACGCCAAGTTGCGACTCTTCCATGCCATTTTGGCTGGCTTTGGAAGGTCCTTGGCGTCAACAACCTTGAGTTTCAAGGAGCTAAGTTCCACATTGTGGATGGCCCCCCGAAACCAGCTAGCTGCGTCAGAGTTGTCGCAGGATACATGAACTACACCTGCGACAACTCCGGGAGCAACCGTTAAAACAGGCAGTGGATCCGGCGCCACTTCCAGTTTCTCAATTATGAGCTCCTGGATTGGCACCAAGTCCTCCGCCCTCAAGTACTCTTCCGAGTACCTGACTGTGACGACAGCGAGTTTCACAGCCGCCACCGCATCCCTAAAGGATCCAGTTGAGGATGATTGCCCTTGGGTCTTCAACCTCTTGGCCGCCATGTCCCCGCTGTCGCCGCTGAGAGCAGCACGCGGTCTCTTTGATGGGCCCTCCGTAGGAGTTCCCTCTAGAGCCGCCTGCTGTCTCAGCTTTTGGCGCTTTTTTCTGCGCGCCCCAGATCGTCCGACTGGAAGCCAGCCTAGTTCATGCCGGCCGCCGGGAGACGACGAGTTGCTGTTTTTGCCGGTCGCGTCCGGGGCCCCAAGGTCCGAGGTCATTCGACCTCCGACACAAGGGTCACGTGTCGCGCCAGTTTTGGCAGCACCTTTGTGCCCGGTGGGCTGGTTTACAGTTCCGCCCTTAGGTGGTCCCGCAGCAGTGCCGGCCCTCGGCAGTGCCGCAACAGTACCGTCATTTGACAGTCCCGCCGCAGCCCCACCTCGAGACGACCCCACTGCAGTCTCGCCTCCGGGCGTTCCTGCTACGGAAAAAGCAGTCCCGGCTTGCGCCGGTCCCGCCGTCTGGTGTGCAGTTCCGCCCTTCAACGGTCCCACAGCAGTGCCGACCCTCGGCAGTGCCGCAGCAGTACCGTCATTTGAAAGTCCCGCCGCAGCCCCACCTCGAGACGATCCCACTGCAGTCTCGCCTCTGGACGTTCCTGCTAAGGAAAATGCAGTCCCGGCTTGCGCCGGTCCCGCCGTCTGGTGTGCAGTCCCAGCTTTCGCCGGTCCCGCCTTTTGGAGCGCAGTCCCAACTTTCGCCGGTCCATTCGCCTTGTGGTTTTTTTTTTAATTTAAATCCATTTAAAATCCCGATATAAATTTCATCCCTCGACTATCCCCACCCTCCATGGAGTGCTCAAGTGGCGATGCTACGGTAGCACCAGGGATTAGCCGAGGGATATAGCCCCCCACATTAGTTGCTCACGAGACTGCACGACACCAACTCACACCATTATCACTAGCGATGCGAGCGAGCGCCGCCATCTGCAAGCCCCCAATGGGAGTGAACTCGCCTGGGGGCCGTCTGACCGGACCCCGCAGCCGATTGACCGTAGCTGGCTAGGCTACGGCCTCCCGTGTCGGAAGAAATCCGGGCCAAAGTGATGTGTTGTGTGCAACCTGCTCCACTCAACCACCAGGATCCCTTCATCCCTCCATACGGGTCCCCGCGCACGGCACAAACACGCGGGAGGTCATTGCTATCCAACATTTTACTTGTTCAATGGTGGACACCCAGGGGCATGACCTCGCCACCCCTGTGATACGTCGCCCGGTGATTTCAGTTACGTCTATTTCAGAGGGAATTAGACCAATAACAGGGCGGCAACCACGAGAAGGAAAATCACCGCACTTGCCTTGAGGATCTACAGGACCGTAGCGCTCTCCCTCAAGAACACGCCACCTTGCCGGCTCTGAAGGAGCCAGGCAAGGTAGGACTGCATCGACAAAGCCAAGCCCTACAGGGCTTGTCGCTGACAGCTCAAAGCGTAAGTTTGCTAACACAGACCAGCCCCGACTACCCTAGGAGGGTTGAGGGTTTTAGATACAGTTTAGGAGAAATTGTAACTTCAAAAGTTTGGTACTAAGTTTTGAATGACAGTGTAGATTAGCCTGTAAGTCCTAGGTTCCGTGTCCTCGATTTGAGTTCTGAGTTCAAAATAATCTGAATTAAGTCAGATTATGACGGATAGAGTTCGTATGTAGTGCGTAAGCTTCCTTATAAGAAATACTACGGCTTCTTCGGAACCAAAATTTCACGGACACGGATTGGATGTAGTACGTAACCGCCCTTACTGAATATTCAATTACGGATTCCTCAATTAGTCTCCTGGCTGCTCTTGGATTTATGCCCGGTTTATAAACAAACCTTAAAAGCAATAACTCAACAAAACCATCATCAAAATTCATAATGAGTATAATGACTTCCCATATTGTATTTCGACGGTGTAATCAAATAATAATAACCAAAACAAAGCTCCAATTAAAAAGGTACCTTATCATTAAATAATAAGGGTGAATACGCTGAAACGATTCAAGATGGGAGCAAAGGAATAATCGTAACGTTTTGTAAATTAGCACAATCAGTTACAACCGTTGTTAACAACCGCGGAACAATTATTGCCCCTTAAATACAGATTATTCTGAATTACTGATTTCAATAAAGACCTTCTTTTAGGAAATGGTTAAAGATTTATCCGGGTCGGTAATGACGATTTGAACAATATGATGGCAGTTTTAGGAAAGGATGATTAAATTAATATTGAACTAAGAGGAAGTGGGAGGCTAATGAAAATATCCATACGTTGATGTTTGAGTAATATGAGAGACAAGTAAAACTTCAAAATTTGAAATACACACCCCGACACATTTTTATTTCATGCTACATAATTTATATAGTACATAGTAGATACGCTTCGATCGGCAATCTATTGAATACGTAATTATGACACGATATCTTGCGAAAACACTCCGATTCAAACAGTAAAACGCCCATAACTTTTGAACGGCTAAACCGATTCTATTCAAACATAGCTCTCGATAAAATTACCTTTCTAACAAAACAAACTAAATCAAAATCTGTTCATCCTTTTAGGAGCTATGATGCCACAGACAGACACACAGATACACAGACACACAGATACACAGCAACACACGTCAAACTTATAACACCCCTCTTTTTCCGTCGGGGGTTAAAAAGGGAGTTGGTGATAATTGATTGATTGAGGAACAATATACCACGGGTATTTAACGCGATGATTTCGATTATTTATTTATCTATTTCACCCGATGTTTTGGCCGTGTTGCAACGACCGTGGTCCCGGGTAGACTCGGTGTACTGGCTCCGTTGGGGCAGAAAATTCTTCATCTACCCTCACATTTCTACGCACGGTCGTTGCAACACGACCGAAACGTCGGGTGAAATACCCGTGGTATCATTCATCATCATCATCATTTCAGCCGAAAGACGTCCACTGCTGGACATAGGCCTCCCCCAGGCGTCTCCACATTGATCGATCCCGTGCGTCTCGCATCCAGCGCCTTCCCGCAACCTTAACCAGGTCATCAGTCCACCTAGTGGGAGGCCTTCCAACGTATCGTCTTCCGGTTCGGGGTCGCCGTTCCAGAACTTTTCGGCCCCATCGGCCAAACGTTCTGCGAGCAATGTGCCCTGCCCACTGCCACTTAAGTTTGGCAATTATTCGGGCTATGTCGGTAACTTTGGTTCTCCTGCGGATATCATCATTTCTGACGTGATCACGCAAGGAAATTCCGAGCATAGCCCTCTCCATTGCCCTTTGGGTGACTTTGAGCTTTCTGATAAGGCCCATTGTGAGCGACCACGTCTCGGTTCCATAGGTGATCACTGGCAACACACACTGGTCATAGACTTTTGTCTTGAGACACTGCGGTAAATTGGACGAGAAGATACCACGCAACTTCCCGAACGCCGCCCACCCGAGTCGGATTCGACGGTTGATCTCTTTCTCGAAATTGGACCTACCCAACTGGACCGTTTGTCCCAAGTAGACATAATCGTCTACAACTTCGAGTGTAGAGTCTCCGACCTTGATATGAGTGGGTGTTACATGAGCATTCACCATGATCTTGGTTTTGTCCATGTTCATTTTAAGACTTTCTTCTTTCTTTTTCTTTTTCTTTCTTTCGGAAGCTCTACTAAGGTCATCGAGCATTTTACTGAGGCTCTCCATGGTCTCAGCCATGACCACTATGTCGTCGGCAAACCGAAGGTGAGTTATGTACTCGCCATTAACGTTGATGCCCAGCCCCCTCCAGTCCGGAACCTTGAAGACATCCTCCAGCGCAGCAGTGAACAGTTTCGGAGAAATGACGTCTCCCTGTCTCACGCCGCGCTGGAGAAGGATTGGTTTCGAGGTCTGATCCTGAAGACTGACATGGTGGCGTTTTTGTACAAACACTTCAACCCGTGGTATATTGTTTCTCAATTATGAAACGCGAAAGTTTCAAAGCTAATATAACTGATTGATTAGTGATAAGTGAACGGTTGAACGAATGGAATGCAAGAAGAAAACATCTTGCAATTAAAATAAGATACCATTCCTGTTTATCACCATGCTAATCTAAGAAGGCAAGAAAATTTTAAGACGTTAATTTTTTTTTTTTATTAGTAAGAACTGAATTCTTAATAATTAAATACGATCTAGCCTAAGACTAATACGCAATTTCACTCTAACTTAATATGTTACGTTTAACATTTGCACTTTTAAACAAGTCCGTAGCACTTTCTTAGAGACTGATATAATTTTCAATATTATATGAATTAATTAACAACTTTGGACAAAGATCTTGTTTATCACATAATAGCTATGTACACTGGTTTCCCAGTTCGTTTTTATTAATTGCTCTGAGCGATTTCACCAACATTTTTATTCGCATACCTGCCCAAAATTCCACTATTTCATTTCCTCAACTTAACTCCTTCACACTCAAATACACCAGCGCTCTAATAAATATCTTGAACAATTCCCATGCTCGGCTTTGTGTAAACGGTGACACTCTCTGTCACGCTTGGCTCGTTTAACAGTTCTGAAATGTCGTCTCTAACATTGGCCGCCAAGCCGCCGCCATCATCATCATTAGGCTTCAGTTGTCCACTGCTGGACAAAAGCTTCTCCAAACACACGCTATTAATTTGATTTGCCCGAATCTCTCATTCAGCCTGCGAAATTCGTCGCTCCCTCTTGGCCCTTGCGGTGCTCTATAGCTGTAACCAAATCGACCGGTTCGGGGACGTCTAAATGTCTATCCACACTTATAAGGGGCGTGCCCGGGATGTGGACGGACCGTGCCCCGTCAGGGGCTCAAAAAAATATCGATGCGTACATTTTATATGAACTCGTTCACACACGTCCGTGCCCGGGCCAGTGACGGAGCTTCAGTGCCTCGGCCGACGCCGTGACGTCCACGGGCCAATATTTTCCCTGCACGTTGTCGATTTTTTCTTTAAAAAATATGAATTATGAGTTATTAATAGAGGCAGTACGCATAATTATATAGCGTTTTGTACGATTTATCTCCAAAATATATAGATTCTAAGTACAAAAATAATATATGGAATGAAATCGGACGAAAATTAAACTGTGATGGTAAGTAACATATTTTTATTAAACTTATTAATTCAAATTCAAATTCATTTATTGCTCAACACAGTTCATTTTTCATTAAATGCGATGTCTTTGCCATGGTACGGTGCACGGACCGGTGACGGAACTTCAATGCCTGGGCCGACGCCGTGACGTGCGCCGCGTGCGCGGGTGTGCCGATATTTTCCCTGCAAGTAGTCGATGTCGTGAATATTCTTTACTTGTACCTATAGTTTTTTAAGAAACAAATCGAATGACAAGTGATGTCAATACATAGGTCTAATAAATTTTTTTGAAATTTAATAATAATACAGTTGGATAACACACAAAAGCCACCCCTGAATGTTGTACTGCCAAATGCTAATATCGAAGCTGACAACGAATCCGAAGAACAACCAGGACAAGGTTCGTGTGATATAAGGGACTATATTGAGCATTTTGCAGATAAGTAAAAACCGGCCAAGTGCGAGTCGGACTCGCGCACGAAGGGTTCCGTATTATTAACGCAAAAAACGGCAAATAAAACACGTTTGTTGTTTGTTCACTTAAATATTCTGTTTTTAGTATTTTTTGTTTTAGCGGCAACAGAAATACATCATCTATAAAAAATTCAACTGCCTAGCTATCACGGTTCATGAGATACAGCCTGGTGACAGACGGACAGACAGACAGACTGACCACGGAGTCTTAGTAATAGGGTCCCATTTTACCCTTTAGGTACGGAACCCTAAAAAACAAATCTTAAACCATCTTCGCATTGACTTTCTTATGAAACCGATTTGGGGCATATCGGTTGGATGGTTTCAAAGTCTATAGCGGACATAGGTAGAAACATTTTTTGTGTTTTTTTTTATATTAGAATTATAGGATGAATTTCAGAAAAATCGATAACGCTATCTACTGGCAATACCGAAACCAGCACACAACGTCATGTTCACTTTTGTGTGTGCTTTGTGTCTATCATGTATCAGAGATGGCGCTGTGTCGCAAAATGTATGGGAAAATGTTTTTTTTATCGTTACTTTTTTAGATGTTAAATTACTTATTCCTATTTCGGACGAAGATAAAACAAAAAGCACAAAAGTCATAAAAATTGTTCCAGCCGTTCTTGAGTTATAAGTGGTTTAAACAACATGACTTTGTTTTATATATATAGATTTTGGAATAAAGGTTAGTTGATTAAATACTTGTATTTATTTAAATTACTTACCTCAAATGGACCACTAATCTTTCCAGTGGTGTATTTGTTTTTCTCCAATATGTATCTTTTTTTTGAAAGCCGTTTTGTATTTTTTGTAGCAGAAGATGAAAACATGACATACATACATACATACATAAACTCACGCCTTTTTACCATGGGGGTAGGCAGAAACTACAGAACGCCACCTGCTACGATCCTTACATACTTCTTTTGCTTCACTCACATTCATGCATCTAGTCATACACACACGCCAGTTATGAGTACTGCGCACCTGGCCTTTTTGAAGAACTTCACCTATAAGGTCTATGTATGTCTTTCTAGGGCATCCCCTCCCGGCATTTCCATTCACGTCTGCCTTGTAAATACTTTTCGTTAGTCGCCTTTCATTCATCGTCTCAACATGGCCAAACCATCTTAACATACTCTTTTCAATTTTAGTCACTACATCTTCTTTTAAACCAAACATGATTCGGACATTTTTAAGTAATCATGATAAGCATTTGCATTTTTTGTTAGTATTCTGTATATTGTGTGAAATTCTCTCCATAGTTCTCTATCCTGCCACAGTTCTGATACCCAAACACGGTTTTTAACCACTTTCTGTCTGTCTTGTATCTCTTCCATTTCCTCTCCATCTAGAGCAATCGCAATCGAAATCAACTACTCTGTATTAAACAAAGACATGACCTAGGTATATTGCGTGTTATAATTTATATTTCACTACAATACACTGAAGCGATACTCTAATACGAAAACAAAATGGTGACCGAGGAGCACAGATCGCGGCCTGTCCACGGTCCTGTCACATCCCTGACGTGTGTGAACAGAAAATCCCTGACGGGACTCGGGATGCACGGTCTCAGCACGGCCACGGCCCTGTCACGTCACGTCCCTGATATGTGTGTATAGAGCTTACACCGACTGATAAATTTCCCTGACGCGAAGGGCGAACTTAGGTCTGTACTTCACGATCGTTTCTTGGATAATGTTTATCATATTAAATGCTGGGACGAGTTGTTTACCAATACCAGTTAGAGAACAAAATGGAATTTGAATTTAGAATGGTCTTTGATGCCAATGGTTTCATATCACATAACATCACGCCTAAGGCCGTTTGTTCACGACGCGACACACGACACCGCAAAATGTAGGCACGAGTCAGAGTTCCATATATTTGTATGGACCGTTTGTTCATTGCATGACACCGCGACACGATTTTCATACGCTTTTACGGCTATGTCGTCGCTACTTTTTTGCGGTGACGATTTAGCGGCTGAACAAAACCTGTATGAGCTTGTTGACGACACGACACACCGCACCGCACGGCTCACACGTGGTTCGTCATTCACGCGCTTATAAGACAATACAAGTGCATTGCAGTGACGTTGCAGAATCGTGTCTAGTGAACAAACGAACGGATGACAGACCGTATGCAGTGTGTCGTGTGTAAAAAATAGTGACAGCAAATCGTGTCGTGCGGTGCCTCGTGAACAAACGACCTAAGGGTTAGGTTAGGTAAGTAGTATATCTATAGTACACCATAATTTTGCCAGTTATGTAATTGGTGCAGTCTCATGTAACAGGGGCGAGCCTTTTACTATGAACCTAGCACAACTCCAGACTCCGGGCTGCTACTGAGTAATTATAAATGACAATTTTTTTATTAAAAATCTTTTTAAATGTAGCTTTTTTCGTATTTCATTTGAAACCCATATCATGGCGGTGCGCAAGAAATAAGTAGACCGCCATCTTGGGCCGTCCGCCATGTTGTATTTTGTTATAGCGGTTTGAGAAACCTCTTCATCCTTGTGTCTATCATGAAAAGTGGACTGTATTTGAAGGGTTCTGGCAATAGTGCGTTGAAAATAAGCGGGAAAATATTCACGGATCAATTCGGGCGATCTAGTATGGAAATGAGGGAAGTAGTACGCCTTACCTTGTAGTGGTCGATGCCAGCTCACGTGTGGCAGCGAGCTGGTGTTCTTCTACTCCAAAATGGCTCCTTCAGGATCCACACACTTCACACAATTGTTTTATATCCGCGAGGCGGGTTAATAGACACGGTTCACAAGGTTCTCAGCAATCTAACTAATTAGATGCATCAGTCTCCAGCCATGTGGCTTGGAGTGCTGGCGGTTGAGATACGAGGCCCGTTCACGTTGAAGTTTCGGTTCGTTCTGGCGACCTGTCATTAAGGCGTACATAAAGGGAAAAGGAATGAGGAAGGAACGAGATAATTAGGATATCGATCGCCCGCGAAATCTCAAATGCGTTTGTCTATGTGTTTTCGGTCATTGATTTATGACATTTACAAGAGATGGCGCTACCATTTTCCCGGCCTTAAAGGGTCACCTTTAATGAAAATTAAACTTAGCCCTATGAGGTGTACTACCGTATACCTATTCAGCAATACGGACTAAGATGCGGATTTTTACATTTCAATTATTAAGATTTAAGATAAATACTGCGAGTTGCATAATACATTAAGTTGCATACCTATAGTTAAATTTTAATAGAAAATTATGTTGCGTCGCTAACTAACTAAAACTAAGAGACCTAACTATCAAGCCAGGCCTTATTGAGTCGGTAATGGACACAGACGCACAACAGGGCGCACATAGCTACCCTTTGCGGTTTTCACAGTAACAACACGGGTTGTACCGTCCTTGGAGGTATGCAATTTATCAATAATGCCTAACGGCCATGAAAGGGGCGGAGAGTTATCAGTAATGATAACTACAATAGTACCCTCTTGTATAGAAGGTGCAGGACTATTCCATTTGGATCTAGCCTGAAGTTGATGTTAGTATTCTGAACGCCAGCGCTGCCAGAACGACTGCACCAGTTTGTCAAGTAGAGTATGTCGCTGAAGCAAGCTGAGCGAGTCTGCTTCAGGAGCGGGAAGGGACAACAATGGCGCGGTGTGCAAGAAATGCGCAGGGGTCAGTGCTGATGGTTCAGTAGGGTCACTACTCAAAGCAGTAAGTGGCCGCGAATTAACTAGAGCCTCAACTTGACTAAGGACAGTTATAAGTTCCTCGTAGGAGAGGATTTGTTGACCTATAACTTTAAAAAGGTGAGTTTTAACTACCTTAACCATACTTTCCCAACATCCTCCAAAATGTGGGGAAGCAGGCGGAATAAACTTCCAATCTATATGATTGAAGGAAAGTTCTTCCTCAAGATGAGGACGAAAATCTTTAAGAAATTTGTGAAGGTCGCGTAAATAAGAACTTGCACCTACGAAACAAGTACCGTTATCGGTATATAAGCATTTAATAGGACCGTGTCGCGAAAGAAAGCGTTTTAAGGCTGCAAGGAAAGTCACTGTACTTAAATCTGTTGCCACTTCAATGTGCGTGGCACGCGTCGTCAAACACGTAAAAATGCAGAGCCAAGCCTTACGGCTCTTAACACCTCGACCACGAAATGGTGTGTACTGTAGCGGGCCTGCATAGTCACAGCCGGTGTGAGTGAACGCCTTGTCGACTTGGTTAACACGCTGGCTAGGTAGATCTGCCATAAGTGGAAGAATAGGACGCGGGCGGAACTTAAAGCAAGTGTTACAGTTGTGGATTCTGTGACGAATTATTCGACGTGCAGCTAAAATCCAATAATTATGCCTGAGTAAGGACATAAGCAACTCCGGACCGGCATGAAGATGTTTCTTGTGACAAAAGTCAACAAGAAGATCAACAATATGGTCATGACGTGGTAGAATACAGGGATGTTTATATTCGTAGGGTTCGTCCGAATTTGTGAGACGACCACCAACTCGTATGATGCCGTGCTCGTCGAGAAACGGCTTAAGCTTATGGATGGCGGGAGTACATGGTCTATTGTTTTTTAAATTTAAAATATCGTTACGGAAATGAACATCCTGTACAGCTCGCAGCAATTTAATTTCTGCATATTTTAGATCAGACCTTGATACAGTACGTGCACTAGGCAGTTGTCTTAAAAACTTATAGACGTAAACAATAGCGCGTAGCAACTTAGACCACGACGAAACACGTAGTGCTAGCGCGTAAATTGGTGATTCCGTAACCTCAGAAACCACGGCATGAGCGACTGATTTCTGTTCGGGTACGCCCTCATGCAGTGCATTGTGTTCAAAAGTATGTATGGGCCACTCAGCTGGGTCATGAGAAACCCACGATGGTCCACGATACCACAATGGATGCTGCAAGAGCTTAGCTGGCGTGACACCACGAGACAGACAATCAGCGGGGTTCTCAGTACCTGCGACATGGTTGAAACGATTAGCGGGTATAAGCTCTATCAGCTTAGTAACCCGATTGGCAACAAAAGTTTGCCAGCGGTGCGGTGAGAAATTTATCCAGGCGAGCACTACTTTAGAGTCAGTAAACGCGTACACTTTATGGATGCGGTAGTGCGGCGATATTGTGTCTTGTACCTTGCGAAGCAACTTAGACAACAGTAGGGCCGCGCACAACTCTAGTCTAGCCACCGAAATGGTTTTCACAGGTGAGACTTTAGACTTCGCACCAACTAACTGCACGGAGTAGTTAGAACCATTGTATATTTGCATGTATACGACTCCACCGTAAGCACGCTCGCTGGCGTCAGCGAAACCTACTAAATTCATGGTGCATCCGTCGACCAACCCCAGATGACGCGGGATAATAATTTCATTAAGCGTAGAAAGCTCAGTACAAAACTGCTTCCAAGCAGTGACTATATGTTCAGGTGGTGTGTCGTCCCAGTCACACTTTGCTAGCCAAAGTTCCTTAATTAAGAGCTTGGCGTACAGAATAGTGGGGGCGACAAAACCCATTAAGTCCCATAGCCGAGCCACTGTGGAAAGCATGGTTCGCTTGGTACATTTATCATCTGGTGTGGTGACGTCAAAGCGGAAACTGTCACAAGACTTGTCCCAGCGTAAACCCAGGACCTTATGCGGTATAGACTTCTCATACTCGATATCGGGCGAAGCCTTATGAGTATCAGGTATGTGTGCGAGAACCTCTTTCGAGTTACTTGTCCATTTGACAAGGTCGAACTGGCCTCGCTTGAAGAGCTGAATAAGCTCATCACAAAGCGAAATTGCTTGCGGTATGGACATGACACTACAGGCAATGTCATCCATATATAGGGCGGAAGAAGCAGCAGCAGACGCTGCAGGGAAATTATCGCCTTCATCAGCGACTAACTGGCGGACTACACGTAACGCGTGATATGGACTAGACTTAAATCCGAAGCAAACACGATTAAATTGGTAGACCATTATAGGTTCATGTTTACTGAATCTGTAAAAGATGCGTTGAAATCTACGGTCCGATTCACGAACGCCGACATTGAGAAACATTTGGCGGCAATCAGCAGACGGGGCTATTTGAAAGAGACGAAAACGAATTATAATATTAAATAAATCACCCTGTAGATTAGGGCCTGCATGTAGAATGTCATTGATCGACTGTCCCGATGTAGTTTGACTACTAGCGTCTAAAACTACGCGAAGTTTAGTGGAAGTCTTATCTTCGCGAACGACACCGTGATGCGGAATGTAATATGACAGATTAGAAACGTTGTCATCTTTTAAAACCGGACTCAAATATCCCTTATTTATGTAGTCCCGCATGACGTCATTGTAAGCGCTGCGTAACCCTAAGGACGCATCAAGTTTGCGCTCCAAACAATGAAAACGCCTAAGTGCGGCAGCGTATGAGTCGCCTAGCGAATAAGGGTCGTCGCAAAATGGCAGCGACACAATATATCTACCACTGTCATCGCGAACAGTGGTAGCGCGAAAATGTTCTTCGCACTCGAGATCCTTACGGCTCTGCGAGGGCGAGGCGGAAATTTCTTCAAGCTCCCAGAATCGTTTGAGAAGCGAATCTAAACTGGGATCTTGAAGAACAGAACAACATGAAGTTGTACTCGTACAGTGTGAAGTATGTGCCGTAGGTACGGAACCCATAACCACATACCCCAACACAGTTTCAATAGCGGGAGGTATATTATATTGCTCGCTATGCACTATGTTAGGCAAAAGCAAGCGCGGGAATATAGCAGCACCAATCAAAACATCGATACCGCTCGGCTCCGCAAACTTCGAATCTGCGAGCGGTAATGTTTTGAGATGTGTAAGTTTAGAGACATCGACGAGAGCGGTCGGCAATGTCTCCGTTATACGTTCAACAATAATCGAAGAAACGTTAAAATTAATATCATTACTAAAACGAGAATATAATTTAATATCTACGGAACCTTTAACTGGTTTTTCCGACCCACCGATTCCTTTAACTATTAAATTAGAAGTATGAAAGTTCTTTCAAAGTCCTAGACGCTTAAAACATTCAGAAGTAATAAAATTACTTTGTGATCCGCTATCTAGTAAACAACGTATTATGTGCGGCTTATCATTTACATCGTAAATTACGACTTGAGCAGTAGCGAGCAGAACGGTTGTGTACGCCGTACATTGCGGGCTATCTCTCGCCGACGGCGACGCCGCAACGCACCGAGCGTCAATCGAACGCGATCGAGCGGCGCCAGCGACAGAGGTCGTACACAACGATACCTCAGACTGTGAGGTAATAGAAGGTACAGTCGGCATAGGCGTTGGGACCGGATTAGGCTGTGACGTCACTACAGTTGATAATTGCGGGTTTTTATTAAAATGTAACAATGTATGATGACGTTGATTACATGCGCGACACTTTAATTTAGAAGAACAGTTAACCGTTTTATGTTTAATACTCAAACAATTGACACAAGCATTGTTGTCTTTCACACATTTGAAACGAGCTGTCGGAGTCAAATTATCAAAAGCGGGACATTTATATAAGTGTTCATGGATATATGCTTCGCACAGACACTTGTTTGAATTATTTGATTCAGAGCAAGCTACATAGGATTGTGGATTAGGGGCGGTCATTTTATTATTAAAACTACGCGATTTATTAGACTTATGTGAATTGTCCGAACTATTAGGCTTATTATTGTTAGCTAAGGGTGGTTGGGTATTACGGAATATCCGACACTGATCATTGATGAAGGTGACAAAACTATCTAGAGTGGGAATCTTACGATTACGTTCTGTCATCTCGAAAGCGCGAATAGTTTCAGTGTCAAACTTTTTTATTGCGAGGTGCAATAAAATGAAATCCAGAAGGTCAACTAATTTTAGATTCTTTAGGGAATTAATTGCGGTGATGAACTTGTCCACGAATAGCTGGTAATTCGAAACAGACGCGGGACCGGACAATTTAAGATTTAAAGCTTGATCCAAGTAGGTAGACGCGAGGACACGAATATCCTGGTACCTATCGAGGAGTGCCTGGAACATGACTTGGTAATTCTCAGCACACGGTGTGACTCCCGCGAACACAGACTGTGCCTTCGGCGACAGCTTACCTATTAAATAGTACAACCTGTCTGCATCCGTCAGCGACTTATTGTCATGAACTGTAGATTTAAAACTTGCATAAAATAATGACCAGTTTCGTATATCACCGTCGAACGACATGAGTTCGATTGGCGGCAACCTTGGTCTACATGTTGCGGAATCACTCATACTGTGCCTCCCGGACGGCTTATCTTCCAATTGAGACATCACACGTTTCACGGAACAATACATATCCTCGAATGAGGCGTAGGCTTGATAGCTAGGCTTCGCATCGGGATATATAGCCAGTAACCTAGCATTATAATCATCCAATAATTTATGAAAGTCCGTTCGAATATCATCTATTGTTACACAAGAACTGAGAAAGCCTTCTCTCACCGATTCGGAAGTATTAGCGACTTTAGAGCGATCATAAATTGACTGAATACGCTCGAAAAGTATGTTACGCTTAGCTTCTAAAATCACCAACTGTTGATCTTCCGAAGAAGCGATTGCTTTCGCATCACGCGGCATTGTTATGTTATGTAGTTACAAATAACCACACAAACAAAACAATGTACGGTAATTATTTAAACGAACAACTATATGTAGAAAAGTAATACTACTGATTGTGACTGTACTGTGACAACGGGTTTCGCAATATTTGCGTAGTAACGAAATAAGTTTTTTCGTAGTACCCACTAACCAAAGTAATAAGATAGTACAAAATGTTAATAGCATTACTATCCTAACCAGTTTTATTGTTAAGTTTGAATATTGTTTAAGATAAATGAATAGGTATAAATATGCAACTTATAGCCCGCAATCGTCTAAACGTATTCGGTAAAGTTATGATATTTATACTGCGTAGGTACCTACAAGTAGTACACCTATTTTATTTTTCTCTTATAGAATGAATGTCTACCCCGCGGTATTCGGAAAGTAACTTATTCCTAACACTTTAAAATTGGAGGTAGGTGATTCCTATAAGGGCGGTTAAACTAAAAGACGCTTGAAATATGGAAATTTACAATACGACAAGTTAGCTTTAAATAAGAATTATTTTTAATAATAGCAGATACGTAATTATGAACCTGCTATAGCGGCGTTGATGGAACCACGTATTGGGTTTACAACTTGATTATGTGGGTAGGCGGCTAGGTGCCACGACCCTAGTAGGAATTTATGATTGATTCCTACGTAAGAAATAAAGGAAAATGGATATATTATAGTAATATATCGGGCTACGATGGACCAAAATATGTTAAAGCGTTTTAAGAAACCTCTTCATCCTTGTGTCTATCATGAAAAGTGGACTGTATTTGAAGGGTTCTGGCAATAGTGCGTTGAAAATAAGCGGGAAAATATTCACGGATCAATTCGGGCGATCTAGTATGGAAATGAGGGAAGTAGTACGCCTTACCTTGTAGTGGTCGATGCCAGCCCACGTGTGGCAGCGAGCTGGTGTTCTTCTACTCCAAAATGGCTCCTTCAGGATCCACACACTTCACACAATTGTTTTATATCCGCGAGGCGGGTTAATAGACACGGTTCACAAGGTTCTCAGCAATCTAACTAATTAGATGCATCAGTCTCCAGCCATGTGGCTTGGAGTGCTGGCGGTTGAGATACGAGGCCCGTTCACGTTGAAGTTTCGGTTCGTTCTGGCGACCTGTCATTAAGGCGTACATAAAGGGAAAAGGAATGAGGAAGGAACGAGATAATTAGGATATCGATCGCCCGCGAAATCTCAAATGCGTTTGTCTATGTGTTTTCGGTCATTGATTTATGACATTTACAAGAGATGGCGCTACCATATTTAAAATGACTTCACTTAGCTTAACATGCATTGTCATCCAAACTAAACGTGTATGCAACATTTCATCTTAATCGGTGGAGGCTAACTGGTTTAAAATTCAGTTGCAAGATTGGATCATACAACATGGAACATACATAAGTTGCAAGTTAAATAAAAGCTTCTAAAAAAACTTAGCAACACTGCCTGGCCCAGGAATTGGGACGATGACAAAAAACTATTTAAGGTCTATCCATCCACACACATCAGGGTCGTGCCCGGGACGTGACAGGGCCGGGCCAAATTACGACGATACATTGCGTTGAAATATGACGTCACGCCGTGCTACACTTATATTGACAAAGTGACGTCACAAGCCCCCACCCATGATCTTTGATGCGCATTATCTTTGTCATTTTATATTTATTTAATAAAGCAAAATACCTGTCCAACATGCTCAACAGTAGGCTTGCGGACCAACAAGGCAGTGCTGTGTATTTTTTTCATTCCAAGCCAATATGGCCAATTTTACCTACGGTACCTAAGGTAGATCTATTTTGTAAGATAACAATTTATGCTACTGTACCTCCATAATTTAATAGGAGCGTGGGTACCTGAATTCAGCGAATAAATTGATTAGATCTGTAGCAAAGGATCCAGTACCTACAAAATGTTGCCAGAATACTGAAACTATTGTTGAAGTTGGACTGCGGGGCACTTTAATTGCCAGAATACCAATGAGAAGCGGTTCTGTGTCTTGAAATGAACAAACGCTTCAAAATCCAACTCGAATAATATTGCTCAAGAATCGTTGTATCTCTCCTTAAAATTAAATATAATTTCTACGTTTACAATGACAGATCACGTAGCACTTGACGTCAAGGAGACATAAATTACATGTTATTTTGTCGGAAAATCAAACGCACATGTGCTACTGTGTACTGTTCTGTGACTCAAGAGTCTAAAAAAAAGACTGTCATGAGATGTATTTGCTACATTTGGTAGACCTCATTTTTTTAATAGGGTCATTCGGGCATTTCAGTCAATAAAACCAAATCAAATTAAATCACAGTCACGTACCGTACCTACATACTTTTAATAGCAAAACAAAATCATTCAAGATGGCAATCCAAAGCAACGTACAGTATTATTGAAAACTGAGTCAAGCAGAGGTACAGAATCGGAGCAAAAAACCGGATTCAATCACGTCAAGTAAAAGCATTCCTTTTATACTGAAGGAAATAAAGATACTTAATTGAAAATATTTTAGTACCTTCAGGTACAGTCGAGTCATTTATACCTTCGTCAGTTTCCAAATTCTTTCCTTTTTCAAGTCAGGACACATTAGATGTATTTACCTTATAAAGCTACGGCAGTAAACAGACTTCTACATTCTTCATCCTCATCTTTTTTTTTGGAAATACAAATTCTTTCTTTATTTCTTAAACAAAAAGTTTTTCATTAGTTGCTTTACGCATATTGGCTTCTTTACAAAAAGCAAAGTAGCATAAACCTGCCATTTATCTCTACTTGACATCAAACCAAAACCTTTTTATTGGAATCTGACAGTTTGGCCATTATAAAAGAAATATGAATCTACTAATTAAATTATCAATCACATTTTTAAGTAGCACCTGAGTGACATACTTGAGATTATGGAAATTCCGAGACAGCAAAGAAATTAATATCGTGTACGCAGCCAACAAAAAAAATCTAAACAAAAAACAATTTTTACCGTAACTTTACGTATGAATTAAAAAACTCTCTCCCTTCCTAGTATCTTTCTCAAGAACTTAATCATTTTCGTCAGTGTGTCGAGTATTTGAAAGTGATCTAGAACAAAATATTCTTTCATGAATGTGGAGCGTGTGAATTTAATTCAAAGCAAAGAGGAATGTCTGACTAGACGGAATGTATCTCAGGAATGTGTGTGAACGTGAGTGAGCTAAGAGATTTCACTATATCTGATTTGTATGTTTGGTTGTAACTTGTGTTTTTAAAGGGAAATATGACAGTGAAAATGTTTGTGAAAAGTAAACCATGGTCAATGGTACTCTATGGTAGTGAAATTGTTTATTTTTATGTACACACAACACTCAATAAAGAGAAAAATTAATACAGATAGAAAAGCACAAAGCAACAATTCTGCGACAGGAGACTGGTTGTTAATAATAAAACCTGCCAACTGCGTGTCGAACTTCAAACATTTAGGGTTCCGTACCAAAGAAAAACAGATTTATCAATATATTGGAATTTTTTAGTAAAATATACGTTATAATAAAAATTATCACCAAATTTTAAGTTCATAGGTCAATGGGAAGGCAAAAAATTCTTCGGAACAAAATTGTGTGACAAACGACCGACAGACAGACGGACACGTGAAAGACAGCAATATCCGTTTGAACCCTTTTGGTACGGAACCCTAAAATAAAATAAAAATATAACTTATTAGCTTTCGGCTTCACTCATGTAGCATATTCCACAAAAAACGAGTATTTTATGGAATAAAATATCATATAATACTCACCAATAGTGTAGTTATCTAATAATTAACGGATTAACGAAATTGATGAGTAATTTTTAACAGAGTAATATTTGTTGAAGTTGATGAGTTAGTTTTTTTAGTTTTATTAGTTAGTTAGTTTAGCTTACATTCTACATACAAACATAAATGTTTTATAATACAAAAAAAAGAAGAAGAAGAGAGAAGAGTGAGAAGTGTAGATTTTTTGTAGGCAAGAAAGCCATAATATCTATTTTTATCATCTAATTAAATATTTATCAAAATTTTGAGGTAATAAATTTTTGTATAAATATTGACATCCATGCAATGACTATAGGAGGAGCTATATTCATATTCAATTAACAAACAGGAAGTTGCTTGTCAACGCAGCTTTTTCCCATATGCTAAAGAAACATACGTGCTTATTTTTTTCGGCAGTTAATTAAGGCATGGAAACTGCCACACATGATTAAACTTTGGTTAAACGGTAATTACAGTGACGTGGAAAGCAGACACGAAACTTACTATTTTTAACGAATTATACTGTTATTAAACAAGCTTCAGTAGGCTATATAAAGCCCGTATGAAAAATAGGAATGGACCCGTCCCGACTAATCGAGTATCCGGCCATATTAATTGTAGTCTGCTATTAGTTGGTAAAAGATTCATCCTTCCGAGTACTAATTAGTTCTTAATGATCACAAGAAAAACAGAAAATAAAAGAAATATAACGCCAATAGTTACTTACGATACGAGTTATATATTTTTTTAAGAATAAAACAATATTATACGAAATTACTCGTATTGAAAACAAAAATAATTATTTAATGATGGACAGACTAGCTGCCGATTTGTCATCTAGTCGGCCAAGTCTGTTGTCATTCCTTCTCTAATGTGGCATTAAATGCTACCCATATATCGTCTAAATTCTGGATCAGCAAACAGTACTGCGAAAATCCAATTTAGCTTCGTTTAGAACAATAAATGTTCTAAACAACGGACAATTTCTTCGAGAGATATTGTTTTAAAACGTTTTTGGTACATCTATTAACCAACTAAACTACTAGTTTGTTGGCAACAGATTTGCTTCTTTAAATAGGGCCTCGTAAATTAGGAATGAACTTGGCGAAAACAGTAATAGGCGTTTCGATTTTAATCTTTGAAAGAATGGGCGTGACGTGTTTCCCAACTTACTTAGCTGTATTTGTTTTTAAGAACTGATAAATTAATTGATTCGTTTGTATGTGTGTCCGGTTCCATATTAGTAATCCATTCAAGTACTTCCTGTTCTCCAATAAAGCTTAAGCCATGGATACTTAAATAACTTTGGAAATTATTTCAAAATTTGGTACAAAAGAAATATTTATTTACTCAAATACGTGTATACTATGGAGCTAGTCTGATGAAGCAAATGGAAGTTGGTGGGCTCAACCGAACAGGATAGCAACATCGTGTTTGTCTCACATCGAATATGTACAGACATGTGATATAACATTTTTACAAGCTTTTATTTAACTTACAATATATATATGTAAGTGTGTTCGAGTGAAATCTTGCAACTGAATTTGAAAGCAGTTATCCTCCACCGATTAAGGTGAAATTTTGGATACACGTTTAGTTTAGATGACAATGTATGGTTAGCTAAGTGACGTCATTCTAAATCCAATATGGTGGACGGCTCAAAATGGCGGACTGTTATTTTTTGTGCACTGCCATGATATGGGTATCAAATGAAAGGGTTTGCTGAGAAGAATAAGAAAAAAGCTTGTTTAAAACAAGCTTTTTTAAAAGATTAAAAAAAATGTATTTGTACTTTTTATATCATTAAAAGCATGGTTTAGATATATATTTTTTTGTACACATATTTATCGTGACATGAAGAAGTTTGTATCGCGTAACGAATGCTACACTCACCGTAGGTATCTTGTAAGAGGATTAATCTCCGATAATGGGTATAACTGGATTAAGACGTAGTTCGACGCTGCTAAGGTAAGTACTTAGGGGACTTTGGGTAACTTTGAAGGCAGATCTAAAATGATTGCCAAATATATTTACAACTAGTTCCGCCAACTAATTCCACGGCTCCGTTTGCGTGGAATTAGTACTTCTATCTTTATAAATTATAAGTTTTTAAGTTATGCCAATAAATCACCTATATCACTGTAAAGTTTCATTCAAATTCGTACCGTAGTTTTTACGTGAAAGAGTAACAAAATAGCATGTAGGATTTACAATTCGAAACCCTAATACACAATATACAAATTGCTACTCAAAATTTACTACATTGGTAAGATATTCCGCACCATTGCCGCTGTCTGGCGAGTCGGCTTATAAAGAAGCTGCTCGCAGTCGCTTTATCGGCCCTCTGAGATCAAAAGCCACTATAGCCAGGCATACATAGCTACCAACGCCGAGGCGTTCTCACGACTTGGTTACCATTAACGCCACGTCCTCACTTGCGGCTCGTAATATCTGCGATTCGATTTATGTCGGTAAATTCTTTATTAGTGTGAAGATGTTTGGGGCTCCTGGTTATATTTTTGCATTGATGATGTGTGAATTTGTATTTTGTGAAATATTAAAAATGGAATAGACAATTCGTCTTGAGCAAGCATAGTGATAAATGCTACCTTCTCTGCATTAGAAGAGACCTTTACCCTGCATTGGGACGGTATTAAGGTGATATTGTTATTTGTGGTCGCGGATAAATTTGAAAAAAGAGTTACCGCAGCCCTGGCTCAAGCAACTGAAGGAAGACGGGTGGTTTTAGTCAGTAAAAGTCTGACACGCCTTCCCGATCGGGAGAAGGCATTGGATGATATCCCACACCAAAAAAAATGTTAGTATTGTTATTATATGAAAAAGGGAAAATATTACCAATAAACAATTACGGTTTATTGACAGTATAATTTGATCAAGAAGGTCCAGTCTGTAAAATCCCGCTGTAAAAACTGAGGAAAAGTGAACTGTCATTCCACCAGCTGCTCGGGATTCATCATCATTTCAGCCGAAAGTCGTCCACAGCTGGGCATAGGCTTCCTCCAAGTGTCACCATACTGATCGCTCCTGTGCGTTTTGCATCCCACTGGACTCCCGTAGCCTTGACCAAGTTGTCGCTCCACCTAGAGAGAGGCCTTCCAACGTTGCATCTTCCGGTACGCGGTTGCTGCAACTTTTCGGAACTCTGTTCTATGAACCCTGCCCACTAACACTTAAGTTTGGCAATACTTCGGACTATGTCGGTAACCCTTGGTTCTCAACTCAGTTTAAATGTTGTGGTTTTTACGAAAACTATTTGCAATAAAATACAACCGACTTCCAAATAAAAAAACTACAAGATTTGGTTTTTTAACACCGACTTCCAAATTTAAGTTATTTTCACTTTGTAGTGTTTTTATTTGGAAGTCGGTTGTATTTTTTTGTAAAACAGTTTTTATTTTTCACTTTTAAGTTGTGGCTAAGTACTATAAAGCCCAAAGTGATGCCAGAATAGATTAACCTAATAACATGAAACTTAAACAAAACCACTGGAATGAGAGTACACCAGGGTAAACAGTTCACACCTGCGTACCAACTTAGTACGTACCAGTGTGATGTTATGTTATGAAATGGTGTAAACAATAAACAGAAACGCGATTGCAGCTATCTCGAGTGATTTGACGTCATTTATTGAAGAGTTCCGATGTATATCTCCGAATTTCCTCATTAGACATTGCTGACATTTAAATGGGACCACGTGATAGCACCAGCTTTCAAATAAAAAAAGAATCATGAGAATCGGTTCACCTAGTAAAATGTTCTAAGGAAACAAACATTAACAAAATAGAGGCGAATTGATCACTTCCTTCTTTTTGGAAACTCGGTTAAAAATAGTATTCCATTTTATTTTCTATCATTGTTATGAGAGAGAAAGAGAAAATTTTGCTAAAGCATTGTAACAATATAACAGTCTTAAAAATGCAATGCACAGTGAAATTATCGGTATGAATAAGGTCAAAATTACATTACAGTTAAATTTTATTACATTACAGACGAAAATGAAGGCCCAAGAAATAGAATATATCATAAAGACATGGATAAATTATGATTCACCATCAAATTCTCTGAGGGGCTTCATCCGTGTTTCTTGGAAGCGATACTGCGAATGAAAACGGAAGTAAATTCAGAAAAGGCAATTGCCTTCTTTTGATACTTTATCTTGTAACCTATTCGGTGAATTGGGTCTGAGAAATACGGTAAAAAGGCCAGACTTCATTGGATGGATTAATTTATTCGAAAGATTAGGGAATGAAGATTCTGATAAAAGACATAAGAAGATACTTATTTTCATGTTTGGTGCCTTTCCACGTTTAAGAATTCACCACGTTCAGGAATTGTCACTATAAGCTTTTAAACAGAACTATTATTAGGTACTTTATAATTATAATCTTAGCCAATCGACAAAACCGACTTACTCATACTTACTCCAGAGAAAATGAGCGTGAGTTTAGCTTGCAAATTTTCAAATGATCCTTTGTTAAAATAATCTACTAACAACTTACAACATTCGCCTCTCCATATTTACCACGGCCTAAAAACCGTTCCGAAGACAACGTGAAAAAAAGATCCCTAAACCGACTCGTTAGTACTGAAACACATTGATTAATAGTATTAGTCCCTACCTGTGTCGTAATGACTTGGTTACGACTGTTACGAGTCCTGTTGAGCTAAACAGTTACCTGTAGTCGACCTACCTGTACCTAAATGTGTGTTGTTTTTGTTAAACGGTTGCTTTGTGGGATTCTAGACATGTTGCTTGTCAACTTTTTATGCCGTTTGTCTAAAGGTTTATCTTTAGTCTTTGTTGTGTTTTGTTTTTGTCATTCGTTTGAGGTTACTTTTTGTGTTTCATTTATGTTTTGGTTTATTTTTTGATAGAACAGTGTAAATATGTGTATGTTGTTGTTTTTTGAAGAATTGTAATGGGATCAGTACTGCCATCAATTTTTACTTTTCCATTATAATGCTTATGTAAAACTGTAAAATGTTGCTGGGAGTCACCTACACTATTGCTGACTGTGTGATAAATGATTTTATTTCCGTAAGTTGGTTTGTACAAAAACTTTTACATGTTGATCATATTTTTTTAAACTAGATGAGGTCGGCGTTTCCTTTCTGACTACTCTGAGAAGAAAGGCCGAAACAAACTCAGAGGTCACAGTATGAATTTTTATTACAGAAAATTGCAGGGTTGAATAAGCCACAATAGTAAAACCTTCGGAAAAAGAAAATAAGAAATAAACTTAGCTTACGTGGTACTACCTTAAGATGTATGCAGTTTAACCAAAAATCATGATTAAACTTCAGAACGTTACAAAGCTAAAGTGCTCCATTCACCATTCTTTTATTACTTAACATGTGTTTCTCTCCTCATCACACGCTTCACTGTAAACAACGTTTAATTCCCGCCATCCAATTCCGCTGCACCACATCGTCACCGTAACCGATCTTTAGTGCCGAACAATTTGTGTACCGCTTGTATATTATAACGACAGTTCTCGTAAATCGTTGGTGAAAGTTAAGTATTCTTAATTTGTCAACAGTGCAGTGCCTGCAATCAAATCACCAATGATACCAAATATGTGTTACCAATTTTCCTTCACGAAGAGACTGCGTGAAAAGTGTTTGATTATCATAAGGAAACTTTATACCAGGATGAAAAGTATCATTTGTGTTAATTCATCATATATGACCAATCTGTGTGTAAAATTGTATCCAAATCCGGTCAGTTGTTTTTGCGTGATTGAAACACAAAGATACAAACCTACACAGTTATAATTTTACTAGATTCTGCCAGCGGCTTCACCCACGTGAAAGTCTGAACTCATCCCGAGGGCATATATTGCCGGAAAAAAGAATACTTTGTGCTATTCCTGATTGAATATATCTCTGTGCCAAATTTCAATCAGATCCGTTCAGCTGTTCTGGCGTGATTGAATACATCCAAACTTTCGCATTTATAATGTATTAGTAATTTTAAGTAGGATAGGATGTTTTACTTTCTGAAAGAGTTGCCAAATCATGGTAGAATTAAAAAGGTTTTTGATCATATACTTTTCACGCCTTCTCGTTAAAAGCTATAAACATTAATAAATAACATTTAATCCTCTCCAAACTATGCCGTTGCACCACATCGTCGCCGTTGCCCAAACGCAATGTAACGCACGACAATTTGTGCCCCTATCGTAGAACCGAATGTGGATTATACCGACAGTTCTCGCAAATAGAATAGAATATATTTATTTCGCACGCAAAAATCCATAGAGTGTTAGTAATATAGAAAAACTTATTACCTAGTGTTAGTAACAATCAACCTCTGCACAAACTGCTGCACAATCGGAGAGCCAAAGCTCTCAGCTAAAGTTTTCAGGATGCCGTTTTGACTGTCCCTCACTCTCCTCAGTAGCAACGCTGTTTTTTTACTTATAATCGCGTAGAAACCGTCTGTACGGGCTTGCGCAAATTGTTGTTGAAATTTAAATATTCCTTATTTGTCACCAGTGCCGTTCCTATGTCAAAATCAAAGTCAATGCTACCACCAATGATACCAATTTTCATTTCAAGTCGAGTTTGGAGCAAATATTCGTATGCCGTATAGTCTTCTGTTTTTATTTCTGAAAGAGTGTGAACCACGGCAGAAATTTAAAGTTATTTAATCACATGCTTTCCATGCTTTCTCTTCACACACTTTTAACTATATATACAACATTTAATCCTTTCAACCCAATTCTGTTGCACCACATCGTCGCGCAAACGCACTGTAATGCCCGACAATCTGTGACAATTTGGGGCACCGCTTGGGAATTATACCGATAGTACTCGTAAACCATTGGTGGAATTTAAATACTGTTACCAGTGCAGTGCCTGTATCGAAGTGAAACCACCAATATGTGATTTTTGTTATCACATATTGGTGGATATCCAACCCAGAGCAAAAAATATTGCGGCTGCTCTTGTGCTTTTTGAAAAAGCGTACGAATTCAGCTTTATAATCCCATACTTTTTATGTCTACTCGTCTCAAGCTTTAAACACTATTCAACAACATTTAATTCAAACCACCGAATTCCGTTGCACCACATCGTCGCCCAAACGCACTATAATGCCCGACAATTTGTGTCCTTATCGGGAACCGCTTGGGAGTTATACCGATAGTACTCGTAAATCGTACATGTAGCCAGTCTGTTCCCGCCCTTATATAGCCGCACGACCTGTGAACTGTTGTCGGTAAATTATTTCTTACTTTGTACCGTGTTGGCACGTGTGAGCAGGGTTGTGAAAGAGGAGTAAATAGGGGTGTTCTTTGAGTAATTTGGTGGTGTAAGATATTGTTTATTTGTCAACAACGTAGTGGCATTGTGACACTTAGGTATGTAGATATATGTGAATTCTATGAGAATATTTGAAATAACCGGTAGATTAACTGCGTTGTTGGTCTTGTGATCACCAGCGGTACTGCTTAGCATGAGGTTCTAGTTCGATTCCCACGTCGGGCAAAGTCTTGTTCGTTTCGGAGACACAGGCTTCCTCGCTGTGAGAGAGGGTATAGGCCATAATACACCACGCAGGCTCAGTGCGGGTTGGTGGCTGTCATATGTCTTCGGAATTTTGGTTCTAGGACATGTCGGTTTCCTCACGATGTATTCCTTCACCGTTTTTAGATCAGTGGTGATGAAATAATTTACACAAAGAAAAGCGCCTGCCTGGGTTCAGACCCACGACCTACGAAACGTAAATCGAGGCCGATACCACTGATTTACATCGTCACATTTGTGTACAAAAACCGCTTAAATAAATGATGACGAAATCAGCATTATGATGTGTGCCATGTGTAAAGGTTTACTTCTACCTAACCTTCGGGGGAGACAGACGTTCCGCATGATTGTATGTATGTTGAGTATTTAAAATTAGAAACTCTAGAAGTTTTTCAATAAGTCTTTATAGTCCAAATAAAAATAAAGCGTACCAGCTGTTCTTAAAGTTACGTTATTTAAGTTAATGGCTCACTTGGCTCCGCGACACCGAGTACAGTGCGCATTAAACTTAAGCTTTAGTATGGAGTACATTGCTATAATCTTAAACTAGTATTCAAGATAAGAACGTCGTTATGATGAGGTTAAAGATACGTTGGGACAGGCGTAGCTTGAAGAGATACAATAGAATGCTAAAAATATTACATAATAAGTGTGTACTATAATAAGTTGGTACAACTACGCTCATAGTACATACGTACCTTTGTGCCTCCTGCTTCTTCTTTCTTTTTCCTGTTTGATATGGAGGGAAGTGGAAATTAGACAGCAATTAGTTCAAATAAACGGTGTAAATTCGTCGGTGTTGAACGTGAAAATGGGGCCCAATTTTGGGTCCTTTCTTATTTTTAGTATATATTAACGATTTACCCCATCTATTGAAAAACAAACTAAACATGGTGTTATTTGCTGATGACACTTTTTTGATTTTAAGATGAACAGGCGTACGAGTAACGTTGCCGACGTAAATAATGCATAGCAGCAAGTTCTAAATTGGTTCACTGCTAATAATTTAGTTTTGAATGCAAAAAAAACTAAGCGTGTAAAATTTGCCATGCCGAATGTCAAAAAGTTATGATTGTGACATTATATTAAACAACGAGAAGCTAGAATTCGTAGACAAAACGGTTTTCCTGGGGATCTGGCTAGACTCAAGGTTACAATGGGGTCCTCATAATATCACTTGCGGGGTGGTTAAGTTGGGCAGCTAATGCTGTTAGAAAAATTCGTCAATTTACTGATGTAGATACCGCGAGGCTGGTCTATTTTAGTTACTTTCATAGTATAATGTCTTACGGTATATTACTATGGGGTAGGGCTGCAGACATTCAGTCAATTTTTGTTCTGCAAAAACGAGCCATCAGAGCGATATACAATCTTCGCCGGCGCGATTCTCTAAGGGAACTGTTTAAGGACATTAACATCATGACGGTACCTTGTCAATATATTTACGAAAATACCATGTACGTTAGAAAGAATTTACATCTTTTTAGTAAAAACAGCAATAGACATATTTATGTTACTAGAACTAGGGACCAATTAATTCAACCAGGTTTCAGGCTGGCTAAAGTAGCGTCATCTTTTATGGGGTACTGTATAAAATGTTACAATAAAATACCGCCACACATTCTAGAACTGAATGAGGCGTAATTCAAAATGTGTATAAAAGGCACACTATGCGGGCAGGCATATTTTAGGTTGGGGGATTACATCGCTGATAAAAATGCTTAGCCTAACGCTATTCCAGCTCCACAGCCACTAGGGCACAAAAACAAGTGATAAGCAGAAAAGTTCTGAAGTATTGTTGGACCTGCTGAAGACTATGAATATATTTGTGTTCTACCATTCATTCAATCTACCATTTACTGTACCTATGTGTCATTCGTTGACTTCAGTGTGCCCTGGCAGTTGAGTGTGTCATGCTCTCTCTGATGGTGGCACATGTGTTGGATCATTCGGTTCCCTTCATGATGGTTGAGCTGAGTGGTGCCGATCCATGTGTCCTATTCGTGAACGTGCGCCATCAGTTGGGATTGGTCATATCTTAGCTGCCTCCGCCTGTTTTTAATTACCTATTTATTGTATTTTTGATTGTTTGTTTTATTCTAGACGCTTTTAAGTGCGGTTTTTTTACATCGTTCTCACATATATGTATGTATTTTTCCAACAAGATTATTGTAACCAAATACTTGTAAAACACATTTAAAAAAAAAAAAAACTAAGTGTGGAGTTTCTTGTCCGTTCTTCTCCATAACAAGCTACATTTCCGAATGGACGGTAGAATCAATTATTATTACTTTTTTTTATTGACGTTCGAAAGTGCCGCTCAATGGCCTAATTGAATAAAGAAATTTTGATTTTGATTTTTGATTTTGTTTGTCTTACTCCTTTACTGTCTGCTGTTCTTATCTGAGTAATTTCGTTGCGGGATTCAAGACAGTTGAACCCGCGTATCTCCAGGACTTATCGCGATACAATGCCTCGGCGCTTTTCTAATAGTCACCACTGTTGTTTCTGGCTTTCAAGAATAGGGTAGTTGACTAAAATTTGTTTTTCTCCGTGAGGTTCATTAATAAAAAATATTGGACACGTATTTTTTCTTTTGACACGTAAGCATAAAATTAAGACGATACAGTGCTTTGAAATATCGCGTGACGTCACGGTGCAGTGGTGTGCTATACTTTATACTGAAAAAGTGACGTCACAAGCCTCCACTCCGGAACTTTGTTGCGCTCTATCTTTGTAAATTTTTATTTATTTGTAGCATAAAATACGCGTCCAATATTATTTGATAATCTCACTAAAGGACTGAAAAAAAAAATATTTTTTCTACCCAGGAAACATCCCTATTGCAATGGTTGTATATAGTGTTGTGAGCTCGACCCCAAAAAAGGGTACACTTCTGCCTAACTCCTCAGGATATACAAGCCTGATGTTCTGTTTTGTTTCCCTATTTAAGCAACGCGTGAGGGATGTCTAATTGTTTAAAAATGTCCAAAAATACGGGGCAGAAAACTTTATCTTTGCCTGCAAGTAAAAACAACAGTACATGTATTCAAGACAAACTTTTTACTCAAAAGTTTGTCTTGAATACATAAGTAGAAAACCTCGAGCATGTATCTCGATTCTATCACTTGTTTCCTAGTAAACTCTGGGATAAAACAAAATACTGCGGACGCGTTGTGTCTCGTTGGATCGGGGTTAAGCGAAGCCAGTGACTTGCTTTATTAATGCAGTGCTACTAGCCTCATTGCGAGATGAAAGATTGTCTGGCCTGATAGAAATTTATAGAAATAGGTAAAATATACCTATACGAACACACACCACCGCTGTTGTTTCTGGCTTTCAAGAATTGCAATGGTTGTTGTGTTGTGAGATTCATCCCAAAAAAGGGTATACTTCTGCCCAACCCTTCCGTGAAAACAAACGTGATGTTTTGTTTGTTTAACTTAGGAACGCAAATAAGGTGTATATGTGTGATGTGTATTTGATGTGGTATTTTCCTTTGGTCCAAAAATTACGGGCCGAAAACTTTATCCATTCCTGAAGGAAAAAAGTGAAAAAGTTTGTCTTGAATACGTCATCATCTGCCCGAGGCTTTTCCCAACTATTTTGGGGTCAGCTTCCAGTCTAACCGGATTTAGCTGAGTACCAGGATTTTACATGGAGCGACTGCCTTTCTGACCTCCACAACCCAGTAACTGGGTAACACGGTATCTTTTGGCTAGACTGGTGTCAGATCTCAGGCTTCTGACGACCAGTAACGTCTGTCAAAGATCTTCAAAAGAAGCCGGGACCAACGGCTTAACGTGCTTTCTGAGGCACGGAAGATACTCGCTATGTAAAGATGGTCACCCATCCACGGACCGACCTCAGCAAGCGTTGCTTAACCTTGAAGGTCGATCCGTGTGGCTATTATTATTTAGCCACGAGCTGTCACATGTCTTCGAATTTACAGAATTAAGAATTTAGTCTTCATGTCTTAAATACGTTAGAAGCATATATCTGCCCGCGAATCAGTCACTTGTTTCCTAGTAAACTACAAGATAAAACAAAAGAAGGTGGATGCTTTGAGTCTTAGTTAATCACGGATAAGCGAATCCAGTGAGTTGCTTTTTGGCGTTTATCTACTGTAGCTAACACGAAGAGGATGTAACTGTAAGTGATTTTGCTTTGGCCCAAAAATACCGGACAGAAAACTTTATCCTTTCTGGCAGGTAAAATAGAAAAAAGTTCGTTCTGAATGCGCCTCCTCGAATGGGATCTCGATTCCGTCACATGTCTTCTAATAAATTGGGAGATAAAACATAAGACGGTGGACGCAGGGAAATGCGAAGCCAGTGTTGCTTTATTATTGTAGTGCTACCTACTAGCTTTATGGCGAAGCGAGAGATATTAAATATTGAAAGAAATTTAAAGATAAAGCTCTGCCCAACTCTTCGAAGTGCACAGGTGTGATGTAATGTTTACCTACCAAAGGAATACGAAGAGTTACGCACGGTTGGCGCAGTGGTAGAGTAATTGACTGCTGCGCTGCGTGTCGCGGGTTCGATTCCCGATAGTTGTTCCGGCTCTGGGTGTTTGTGTATGTGAGTTTATATGTTTGTAAACGCACCCACGATACAGGAAGAAATTCCTAGTGTGGGGCAACGTTTTTTTTTTTTTAAATAACAAAAAACAAAACAAAACAATCTATAAGTATTATACTTTAGCCCAAAAATACCGCGAGGAAAACTTTATCCTTCCTGCCATTTAAAAAGCAAAAGTTTGTGTTGAATACGTAAGTAGCCTCCTCGGGAGAGTATCTCAATCCCGTCACTTGTTTCTCAGTAAACTATGAGTTTAAAGAAAATACAAGCAAAGTTACTTTTGTAGTATAGTATCTTGCCTTACAATAGTTTAGTGGCATTAGTAAAATAATGCAGCATGGTACTTATTTCTCAGTTTAGTGATAATCTGTTTCGGATGCAGTTTAAAACAAAAATATGATTGAGAGTTTGTGTTTGGGCATGCTTCTGATAACATAAGCATCATCAGCTTATAACTTGCCCACTACTGGGACACAGACTTTTTCTCTGTGGGAACCGGTGGGCTATAAAGGCTATAATCCATCATGCGGGCACAGTGCATGTTGTGTGAGTATCGACTAAAAAATAAACAAAATATAAATTCTTATTACAAGGTAATAGTAAAACATATTAACATATAAAGAGAAAAAACAAATCAAAACATGACATATTTATAAAAAAGACTCTCCCTAGATATAATTTTGCCTTAATGTTTTTGTAGGCCATACACCTCACGATGTTTTTCTTTTTGTTATAATAATTACACTGAATTAAAATTTGCAGTTGGTTCCGCTATGCTCGACTCGAAAATTACCTACATAACATTGCCGTTATGCAAGAAATCACTTTCGCGGGCAGTGAAGAAGAAAAGTGTTAATATAATATTTTATTTTATTTTAAAATTTAATTAAGAAGGCATAGTAAGTAAATTTCGTTACTTTCGCGACAAAAAGTTAATTAACGTTCCATTACACCATACTAACACACACTCGCCTCAAACGTCGTGTCATTAATTTTTAAAAACAAAGTGTGCACCCCTTCCATAGAACTGTGAAAAACGAAACGTCTCTTCGTAAAAGAAAAACTTAACCTAATAATATTTCGAACAATTGAATCGAATTCAGACACTTTTCTTTCCAACTGTACCTTCCATTTTTTAAGTATAATCGAAAAATTTCATGCATAGCGGCACTTTTAAGCAGGTATTTTTCGAGTCGAGCATAGCGGGACTAGAGCATAGCGGAACTAACCGAAAATTCCATTTCGTACTTTTTAATCTCTCTCATCCTTGTTCTTTTCATTCCTGTTATTAAATACATTTATATCAAACTGCCCATAACTTTTGATACATTGTAAGTTCTTACTGTTTGTGTGCTCAACATACCAGATTCCGTCCAGCCTGTATACACGGCACCAGCCAGTATAGTCCGAATTCGCATTGTAAAGGTTTGTTTTACAATGAGACGTCAGTTTTTACAGGTAATGTGTAGTATAATATTTTCTCAGGCAGTACAATACACGTATATGAGTGAGATCGGATTTCAGATCACGTTTCTTCTTTATTACAGACGCTATCTTCAATTTGCTTTGTAAAATATTTCCGTGATGTATTTTAACTATTAAAAGAATAGCGGTTTCCTATTTCAATTGTGGGTTTTTTCGAGTGTAAGTAATTTTTTTAGGTTACTTTCTTGACAGTTTTTTGTCAGTCTAGCACCCTGCAATAGAAATCGTAAACCGGTTTCAGGGGGGTGACCACAAGCTCTTAGAGTAAGGTTATTTTGAGATCGAGTAAGTGACAGATGTATACACGTCATATACATCTGTCCCTTACTCGATCTCAAAATAACCTTACTCTAAGAGCTTGTGGTCACCCCCCAGAAAAGAAATTATTGTTATTTTAATTTCAAGTGATGCGATTGACTATTCAAAATTCATTCATCCAATCACAGCAGAAAAATCACGTTTGTCTATTTGTTTGTCAATAATTTTGTATTACTTGGTACTTTATGACCTACTTCAAATAGCCCCAAAAGTCGCCCTGGTTCGTTTGATCCACGAGGCTCATCCTGTATAAGTACAACAACCTAAAATTACCTACAAAGGCTACCTACTCACAGTGTGAACAACAGAGCAATTGATGCGCCTGTAAAAGAGGAAACGGCACGTGTCGTGTCCATTCCCGAGACATTTGGCACGAAACACCGCCGTTTTACACAAGGCCGTATAACTCACACGGCACAATTGACGGCTAGAGAAAAACAAATAACAACAGAAAATATGCCAAGCAATTCTTATTGCAGCCTATTTTACACGAAAAGGTGAAACTGAATAAATGAACTTGCTACAGTTTGGCTTGGGCGAATGAATAACCACGTAAATAATTTCTTAAACAAAAACTGTGAAGGTGATTTTATTCATCAGATAAAAGTTAATTGAGGATTAAAATATCGGCCCGAAACAGTTCAGGAGAAAACTCATTAGTTAAAATTTTAACTATTGGTTTAAAGTACAGTTGTACACACATAGCTCTCAGAACGAAGCGACAAAAGCGAAAAGTTCTGGAGTGACGACCGCGTATCGGAAGACGTTGCGTTGGAAGGCCTTCCTCTAGGCGGAGTGACGATCTGGTTAAGGTTGTGGATGTCCGGTGGGTGCAAGACGCACAGGACCGATCAGTGTGGCGATGCTTTTGGGAGGCCTATGTCCAGCAGTGGACGTCTTTTGGCTGAAATTAATGAATGAACATTAGCTGTTTTTCTTACACTATACGTAGTAATATTTTTACCTAACAAGTATCTAAAGAGTTTTTAATATACGACAAAATGATCATATGTGGCAACGGGCAACCTTTGGAATGAAAGATTCCGAAACACAAATGAAAACTACCAAAAAATACGTTTCACATCCTTAGAAATGACAGATAGCCCAAAAACAAATGACCACAAAAAATATGGCGGAGACGGTGAAAACGACAGAAGCACTCCCCTTTCACAAATTGTGAGGAATCCTTTTTTATCGTCCAGTGATTTGTTAGAAGGTCCCTCAATTTGAATTTCATCCTCGTCCTGCGATTTCGTCTCATTTACTTGCAGATTTCAAGATTGTCCGAGCTCCGAGATCCTTTGCGGCGTTTCTTCAGCTTGCCTATAATGTATCTTTAGAACTTTTGAATTGAATTAACAGAAAGCTGCCTGAGTGATAAGATGTTTTGGGATTTGGCTTGATATTCATGACCATGAGGCGACAACATTAGGATGTTTTCATTAGAAGACTATTATTTTGCTTGAAGGGAATTTACACAACTATAAATAATTTGCGAAAATTTATGTATTTTCTTAGGTTTTATGATGGCGATCTGCCCCTGCTTCGCTCGGTTTTATGACTTATCAAAACACTGACATTTCTTGATTGTAAGTTTGATATAACTGGACTTAACAGTATACTTACGCAAAATACACGTTTGGTCATGGAGTTGCGGAAAACAGCCCGTTTTAACCTAACCTAACCTATATAAAATAAATTCTGAATCGTAGTAAAAACCGTTATTTGGGTGCGGTTTACATTATGTTGCAGTCTCACTGATTGATAGGAAAAGCGCCTTCATTTGTATCTTTAGATTTCAAATAGGTATAAACAATTTTGTGTTCCCGGTCGTTTTATGAAAAATTTAAGCACCTAAGTACCTACTGCTAGTTTTGTCATCCATCTAAAAGATCTATTTATTTACATGACAGCCTGGTTCTAAATACATAACAAAAAGGCTTTACAACAATCTCAGACAACATTAATTTTCAAGAAAGATCGTACCAAGATAGTAGATCTATATAAATTACACTTATTTACTGGACTTATCTCTAGGAAAGCTATTTACACAAGTAGTTTAGTGTAGTTGGATAAAGTTTTATGAGTTAATAAATTCATTGTAATAGGAGTGTTTTAACTACTTTATTTATAAAGCGGTGTTTGTAGAACAGTGGTTTGAGAAGTGGGCGTTTTGTATCAAGTTGCGGACAGCTTATGTGCAATACAATATGCAAGATTGGCCAAGTATTTCTTAAACATTTAATAGATGGTAAGTTGTTTCAAACATTTTCTGTTTTAGGATTAGGTAACTGCCGATAAATGTGACAATATGAATTTGGTTCAACTCAAATGTCACAAATTCAGTTATATTAATTTAGTCCCAGAATGTACAGAATTGACATGCGTGACCGAATTTTCACGTGTTCAATGTGATTTAACAAGAGCATTGTGGCCCAGTGGTCATAGACCCAGGTCGTCGTGAACGAAAACATCGTGAGGAAACCGGCATGTCCTAGAACCAAATATTCGAAGACATCCACCAGCCCGCACTGGGCCCGCGTGGTGGATTAAGGCCCATTCCCTCTCTCACACAGATGAGGCCTGTTTCCCAGCAGTGGAAACGTTTAAAGACAGATGATGATGATGATGAATGTAATTGAACATGTAAAAATTTCAATCACATACATTTTGGATTTCTGACAATCTGTTAGATTTCCTTCAAGCTCGTTACCACGCCTTTATGTCAGTGTTCTACATAGGACTGCGAATATGTACAACCTGCACATAATAATATCTTATGTATGTGTTTTTTTGCCAGAATAAATGCAATATTATGTTGAATAACGTACAGGCTACATCCAGAGTTGTTTACTATATGGACCTTGTGGAAACTAGAGCAAATTTACGTGTGTTCAAGCGTTTTTTCCATAACTATTATTGAAATCAAATTTAACAGCTCACAATGTTAGTATTAGGACCCATTAATATTAGTGCAAATTTTTACCCGTCGTGCTAGGCAACTGGGCATATCCCAGTTCTAAACGAGCCTTTGTGCCTATTGGCCGTGGTTGTTCTGTCTCCTGCTTGTTATGGAGGGAACTGGGAATTTGTATTGTTTTCTACTCCTCCTTTATTTTTTTCTGATTAATTTCGTTGCATTTACCGGGACTTCGTCGAGCTTCATTGCCTCGGCGCTTTTCTGGTGGTCGCCACTGTTGATTCTGGCTTTCAGGCATTGCAGTGGTTTGGGAATAGTGCGGTGGGATTGTCCCAATTTAAAATCTGATAGAATGTCACTATGTCTAGATTAGTTCCCCGTTACTAAACTTAACACAAATGTTCGTTCCAGACTATCTTTGTTTTGCAGAAAAGAGCTGTTCGGTCAATTTATAAATTAATCCCAAGACACTCTCTCAGAGAGAAATTTAAGGAGATTAATTTAATGACTGTGCCTTCTCAGTATATTTATGAAAATCTTTTATATGCCCCTAAAAATATAAAATTGTTTAAAAAATATAGTGATATCCATAACATAAATACTAGGAATAAACACAAATTTGTAGTACCTACAACAAGGCTCAAGAAAATAGGTGGCTCGTTTAGATGTCAATGTGTACGCTTTTATAATAAGCTTCCAAGCCACGTACAACATCTAAGTCTTAATAAATTCAAATCTTTTATTAAACGTAAGTTGTGCCAGAAAGCGTTTTATACAACTAAAGATTACCTTGAAGACAAAAAGGCTTGGGATTGAGCTGCTCCAATTAATTTTGTTTTTTTTTATTATATTTTGCACCGTGAATTTTGTTGTTGTTTTTTTTTGTTTTCTTGCTATGACAAGAATATTTACTTTTTAAAGTATTATATTATTTTATATTAATTATTGTGAATGTGAAGACTATGTGGATCATTCTTTTTTGTTTTAATTTAAATTTATCTTAGTTTTTAATCATGGTCTGGCAGTTTGAGTAGTTTATGCGGCCTACCCGAATGTCCTTTCTTTGGTATTGTTCGTCGAATCGTTGAGCTCCTTAAATTCTGAGTTGAGCTGCTCGGTTATTGACAAATGCGTGCACTGACTAGACAGGTCCACTCAATCTGGCTGGTTCTTTCCTCAAAAGACCATTTCAGACACCAGTCTACATGGTCTTCACATGATCTAACCAATATTTTGTCTGGACTTTAAAAGAGACTGTGACCTCTGAGTTTGTTTCGGCCTTTCTTCTCAGAGTAGTCAGATAGGAAACGCCGACCTCATCTAGTTTTGAAAAATATGTTCGACATGTAAAAGTGTTTGTATAAACCAACTTACAGAAATAAAATCATTTATCATTTATACCTACTACATTTATACGCTACAGAGGTTGCTAAAATATTTTAATACATACGGTGTATCATCTAATAATAATACTAGTTTGTCAAGCGTAAAACTGTTTTAATAACTCCTAACTACGTGGTTTTCACGTAAACGTACTCTAAGTCAACCCTTTCTATTAAAGCATTTAGTTGATTTATATACAAATTTAGGTCTCCTAAGTGTCTGTCTAGACATTAGTCGGTAAACAGCGATAAAACTTACCATGTATCAACAACATTACTGCTGCAAGGTACACTCATACAACGAAACGGTTTAATAATTTTAAAACGACGAAGTGCCGAATGCTTGGAAGCAAGCCACCGTATACCCCGTGCCCAAGAAGGGCAGTCGAGCTTACCCGGCAAACTACAGACCCATCTCTGTAACGTTCATACTCTGTAAGAGTATGGAGCGTGTACTTAACACTAAGCTCCTGGCATACCTAGAAACTAACAATATCCTTAGCGACCGCCAATACGCCTTCGCCGAAATCGGTCTACTGGGGATCTTCTAGCGTATGCCATTCACATATGGAGTGAGGCCATCGAGAGGCACGGGGAAGCGCTTGCCGTCTCCCTCGACATCTCGAAGGCTTTCGATAGGGTCTGGCACGAAAGCTTTATCGGAAAGCTTCCTTCATTTGGTCTGCCCGGTGGTCTGTGTGATTGGATTGCAGACTTCCTGAGCGAGCGGTCCATTCGAGTGGTTATCGATGGCTGCTCTTCGAATCATTTGGATATTAATGCCGAGGTCCCTCAGGGGTCGGTACTCTCAGCGACATTGTTCTTGTTGCACATTAACTGCTAAAACCCGGCACTTTTAGGTATGCAGACGACAGCACTCTTGCTGAGAGATACTTGTCCAACGCACGGCCCGGTAGGCCGCTGATCCGGTCTCTCCGTGAGGCCATGGTGGAGCGTTTGAACTTGTCCTTGCAAGCAGTTTCCGAATGGGGTGATGCCAATCTGGTCAAGTTTAATGCTGCTAAAACCCAGGTGTGTCTTTTTACCGCTAAAAAGAGCCACTTTCACCCATACATTGAGGCAAAGGCTCAGCTGGCTGCCAAAAAGTTGGGGATCCTTGCGAAGGTGAGAAGGTACTTCACGCCGGAACAGCTGCTCAACTTGTATCAAGCGCAAGTTCGATCGTGCATGGAATACTGTTCTCAACTCTGGGACGGATCTGCTAAATACCAGCTTGATGCACTAGAGTCGATCGAAAAGCGGGCCAAGAAACTCATCGGCAATGAGGCACTGGTCAAATCAAAGCTCCACAGCCTTGAACATCGACGCCGAGTTGCCAGCTTGTCGGTTTTTTATCGGTTACATTTCGGGGAGTGTGCGGTGGAATTGCATGGTTTAATACCGCCTAGCCCGTTCCATCATCGTACTACCAGACGCACGGCGATGCGTCATCGGTACATGGTGGACATCCCACCCATACGCACAAAACGTTTTGGTGACACTTTTATTATGCGTACAGCTAAGGAGTGGAATTCCCTGCCGGAGTCTGTGTTTCCCGATAGCTAAAATCTAAGGGTCTTTAAGTCAAGAGTGAATAGGTTTTTTCTTGGCAAGCGTGCTTCACCGTCGACCACATCATCGCTTACCATCAGGTGAGATAGTGGTCAAGCGCAAGCCTATAGACAGTAAAAAAAAGGCATCCCTTTCCTTCATTACCCTTACACTTTTACTTATAATACTAATGGTTGTACACTGCTACTTTATAAAACAGCTGTTTTGCTAGGGTCGATGAACCAGGTTAAGTAACGCTTGCCGAGGTCAGTCCGTGGATGGGTGACCATTTTAACATATCGAGATTCCTCCTTAGTCAGAAACCAGGATATCTGATATCAGTCTTGGTTAACCAGTTACTGGGTTTTCGAGTTCAGGTAAGCAGTCGCTTCTTGTATAATACTAGTACCTACTCAGCCACATCTGGAAGAACTGCACGCCGACCTCAACATATTTGAGCTATAAAGTGAAAATAAACCTATAGATATGAGTTAATTTTTAAGACTACATCTTCCTATTCCTATAAATCTACCCTAAAGCCGAAGCATAAATCCTAAAAACTTTAGTTACTTTCCTAAGCAAAGTAGATCACCTGCTATTTATCACGATCGTGCTCTAGCAGTTAACAAAACCTGCTCTCATACTTAGCGGAATTTGCATAAAAGTGTGGTGTGGAATAAGAGTGAGGTAACTTGGGCCACATATTTTTTTCTTAGTCATACAAACATTTGAAATTTGTTTTTCACTTTTGGATTTTTAAAACGGTAGAAATATTTAAAATATAAACACATCAACACGGTCTAGGGACATTTTTAAAAAAGCGAATTACTATCAATGTGTTAATTATTTATAGGACATGTATATATTTAAAAGATACGTTATTTAATATTCTACCATTTTTTAATAATGGTTAAGGTACTTCGATTAAAATTTCAGGATTTTATGGAAAAAAATGAAGCATAGACGGAAACCGTATATGAATTAACTTTTAATTTATGAGTAAAAACTGAAAAAAATAGAAAAATCATTTAATTTGTGTTTATAAACTTGAAGTTAGTAGTCTGAGAAAGCGCCCATGATGTTCATAACACATCGGCAACGATTGGGCATGCTCAGAACAAGGTTGTCAATGTCTTGTTGCGGAATATTGTCTCATGTCCTTCTGAGGTGCGCAAAAAGTTGATCTTCTGTAGCCAGATTTTCAGGAACTTCCTTCAGAGCTCTTCTTTGCAGTATATCCCACGCATGCTCAATGGGATTTAGATCTGGCGATTGAGCAGGCCAGTCTAAGGCCCTAACATTGTGTGTATGTAACCAAGCTGCTACCGTTCTCGCCGTGTGTGCCCGGGCATTGTCGTGCATGAGCAGGAAATCTTGCCCCATTTGTGTTCTGTGGGGCAAGATTACGGGCCCCAGCACCTGTTGGACGTATCGTTCTGCCGTCATATTGCCCCGCACCCAAACGAGATCCGTCCGTCCTCCAAGACGAATTCCTGCCCAAACCATAATTGTTCCTCCTTGGTATGGGTGAACTTCCTGAGGGTTCTGAAGACGGCTCCATCGTCCAGGAACTCGCCAAACACGCGTCCTTCGTGAATCTGGATGGAAGCCGAACCTGGATTCATCCGTGAACAGCTCATTGGACCATTGCTCACGGCCCCAGTCCACGTGGTTCCGAACCCATTCTAATCGTCGTCCACGATTGCCTCTCCGTAAAGGTGGGACCCGGAGTGGTCTACGATAGTGTAGATTGCTTTCATGCAGTCGCCTTCTTACAGTTTGGTCACTCACAAGCACTTGTTGTTCCACTCGCAGCCTTTGGACCAATTGAGTCGCCGTTGCATTTGGTTGAGCTCGCGCAGTAATTTGCAAAAATCGGTCTTGTCTGGGAGTAGTGATGCGACTGGGCCCCCGGTGCCTCTACGCTACTTCACCTGTGGCACGATAGCGTGTCCACAATCTTGAAATTACATTTTGGTGGGTCCCTATGGCCTCAGCAACATTACGCTGAACAGACCCAGCTTCCAGCATTCCCACAGCTCGTAACATCTCCGCCCTCGTCAAATGTTGGCGTTCTGGACAGTAAATAAAACAAAAATATTTAAATTATTTTAACTTCTTTTCAAAAAGATTCCTAGTTGGGTTCATTTTCTTGAATTAATAAGTATTTTTACTTTCGTTTCACAGCTCAAACATATTCCGCCATTTATGTAAGGGTTGAGACATGTTGACATGATCTGACATCGATTAAAGAAGATTGAAGAATCGTTTTTTTTTATAATCTACCTGAAACACTGAATCAATCCATCCGGATTCACCTCTTTAATGTAAACAAACTTATTTTTAAATTGGTGTGGTTTACTAGTTTAATGCAAACCAAGATAAAAAATGAATCATGTTTTTAGAAATCGATTATATTACCGATTTGGTAACATTCCTATAATTGTCAGTCATTTCATTTGACAGTGACAGTAGTCATCTTTTAATTTGTTTTGTTTGTGTTTTGTAGCGTCAAGTTGAGTTTTTAGTTCCGCCGTTACTAAATACTTATCATTACAACACCGCCGTGTGTTTGTGAAAATAGTGCTTAATAAGACAGGACTTTATATGTGTGATTTCCGACATGGCTACTGTTCGAAGTTGATGTCACAATTTATTGTTCTTTGATGTTGGCGCCATATACAGGGTGTCCCAGAAATCGACGTCAAGCCGTAAATGGGTGATAGACCAAGTTATAACAGTTCTCAGAAAAATACGAAAAAAAATCTATCTCATGTTTTTAAAAATTTATGGTCACTTTAAAAATTTACTAAAAAAATCAATCCCTGTAATGGTTCTTTAACTCCAATTGCTACAAATCCCATAATTTATCTAATTTTTTTATTATTATGTAATCTTGAATAATGCTTGTGTAGATTTTTGCCTAAAATTTAAAGCCAACTCCTCCTACTTAGAAGAAAATTAAACTTTTTCAAAACCAAATTATTCAAATTTACTGTTTCGCCCAACTTTAACTGACTGTACTGAAAAAAAAATGTACTACGCTAGTTTGGCAAGTAACATGAAAAATTGGCGCATTTAATAAGGATTCAAAAATGGTGTAACACTTGCTAGATTACGTTTTCAATAATTGGTCAAATTTTTTTTTGTAAAAAAGATGGCTACATGAATTTGCACAATTTGCACGAGTGGCATGTAGAAAATCCAAATTTGATGAGGCAAGATAAGTCACAGTATCGATTTAAAGTAAACATGTGGACCGGGATACTAAATGGCAAAATAATTGGACCTTCAAATAAAGGTGTTTTTATCAGGACATTAAAATGTTTCGGTCAGTACATTTCTCCATACAAAATGGGCATTCTCCTTTGAATTTGGAATTAGTCTGAGATAAATTACAAACAAATCGGTGTATAAAAGATTCCAATGCGGCCAGTACTTTTCGAGTTATTTAATTGAGTATGAAATATCCCTAGACCGTGTTGATGTGTGTAGTACAGCAGGCACTAAAAATGTAAGTTTAATTATGATAAGTAATTTATAAGATATAAGGGAATCGATGAACATACAAACATACGTGTTAAAACCATGACCCTCCTGTTTGCTTCGCCGTAGTCCGATAATAAGATTTCCATTTCGATAGGTATAATTCATAAATAACAAAAAAAAGACATATAATACCAGGGGAGGTCCAAAAGTTCGAGGACTATTTTCCTAAAAATAGATACATTTACTTAACAAACATACTTTTGGATCTCAGTAAATTAAGATATGATAAAACTATGTCAAATCTGAACCAAGGAAAATGTCACACAAATACCTATAGTTTCCCATTTTAATTGCACCATTAAAATCATGATAGTAGCATCGTTTCCTTAATTCACATCCTTGATATCATAGACGCCTAAACGTCTTGTTGCCTTAAGGGCGCGGCGAACAAAGCTCGCAAATGCAATTCGAGCCGAGTGAAAATTTCATTTGGAGTATTGCTATCTCGGTTTGCACGCACACGCGGCGCGCCATGCGTAGCCGTGTGTGTGTGTGTGAGCAGATACATATCGCTACCTAATCATCCTATCGACTCGATAGCCGGCCGACGCGAACGGCGCCCGCGTTCTTTTGTCTTATTTATGTAGGTATTCCTTTAATAAACCTCAAACATGTGTTGTTATAATAAATAATGAATGCAAGTATTACTTAAACCTATTTACGCATAAGTAGGAATAGATAAATAACAGCGCTCTGAGCTAAGAATATTAAAAAAAACCGGCCAAGTGCGAGTCGTACTCGCGCACGAAGGGTTTCGTACCATTATCGCAAAAAACGGCAAAAAAATCACGTTTGTTCTATGGGAGCCCTTTTATTAAAAATAAAAAAATATTTTATTATGTTTTTAGTATTTGTTGTTATAGCGGCAACAGAAATACATCATCTGTGAAAATTTCAACTGTCTAGCTATCACGGTTCATGAGACACAGCCTGGTGACAGACAGACAGACAGACGGACCGCGGAGTCTTAGTAATAGGGTCCCGTTTTTACCCTTTGGGTACGGAACCCTAAAAACAAAGCTTCGTAAGTTAGAATTAATATTTGTTTCGGGATATTTACCATGTATATTTTGTTTTTGGTTGAGACCATGTCAGCTTAAAAACTTATAATGCTTCGTAAGTTGATGAATAGGTAGGTAGATAGGTAAATACTAATTTATTCAAAACTAGCTGTCCCCCGCGGCTTCGCTCCCGTCATCTGGCTACCTAACTTAATCTACCTACCTACCTACCCTACCCTATCTAGCTACCTACTCTACACTACATACACGATTGTACGCAACGCACGCAACGGAAGCTCTCAAAAAGGAATATTTTGCCCGTTTTAGCAAAAAACAACATTTATGCTCCGCTCATACTGGTTGTAGCGTGATGTCTCTTTAGCTTAAAGCCTACCTACCTACCTCAATAAATGGGCACAAAAATAATTTTTCAATTCCAACCAGTAGTTCCTGAGATAAGCGCGTTCAATCAAACAAACTCTTTAGCTTTATAATATTAGTATAGATATACTAAGGAAGTTACGTATTAATTTAACTTATTGTATTATGTCATTGGGAAATAGGTACTTCCTGTGAGAAACATCCCAACGTTCGGAGACCATGTCGGCAACCGAACCATATAAAAAAATAATTACAAAGTCCGTAAACAACGCAAAGTTCGTAAGAAAGTAGATTACTCAATACCAAAGTTCAAATCACAAGACAAATCTAAATCCAAGTTCATAGCATAAGTCAATAGTGTCAGAAATATTAAAATAAGTACAATTTAAAAAATAAATAAACACGCACGCAAAACATAGTAAAGTAATATTCTAATACTGACAACAAACAATCCCATTGTTACAATCGACAGAACAGTAGTACAACAAGCAGTCAAACACACCCGAATCACACCCGAAGTGCCCCGAACAAACTCCGTACGAACGATACACAAACACAACCGTGAGCAGAGCGACCACGCACACATTGACATTTGCTTGACGCGACAGCAATACTAGCTATTGAAAATGTGTGATTAATTTGATGTGTTCCGTAATACCAAAAATTATGAATGAAAACCTAATGTTTTTTAAAAAAATTGTTCGATTATTTGTAATTTGATAATATGAGCTATGTTCCTACTACGACATTATTATAGATATTGTTTTTTATAATACAGAAATATCAAAAAGAAAACATGTCATTTACGCTGTAAAAATATACAAAATGGAAATCACTAAAACTTCATTTAAGGTAAGAATTTAGAAAAAAAGAAAACGTAGTAACCTAGATAAATACTGTCTCAATCCGAATATCATCATAATATGGTGGAGATATGCTAAAATTACAAATAATTTTGGTATTACGTTTATATGGACAATTCATGCTTCGCCGCACTCTTAACAACTGACATTATAAGGCGACAACATGGCGTTAACTGGCGGTATTAATTCAACCATTATATTTGAATGTAGAACATATGTATGTTCTTTAAGAAAATAGCCCTAGAGAATTGTAGAGGCTGTTGTAACTTGAGAGGATTGCGTAAGTAGAGAGTTAAGTATTAACTTAGTACCTAAGGCCCATATTATAAGTCAGTTTGATGGACCACTCGACTCCGTCGCCAAGAGAACGGAAAAAAATAATGATTAATAAATACATGAATAACAAGCTATAACTGCCAATGTAATGAATCGAGTTTTTCCAATTTAAGGACATAGGTTGGGATATAGGGTTAAGATGTGGGTCTTTAAAGTGCCATAAAAGTCTTCAAAAGCTAACTGAATATATAACGACGTTAAGGAAAGTATAATTAGCAAAAAATCTAAATTACGTTTGTCACAATAACATTAATGATTGTTCAGAACTAAAATCATTGTATTATTTTTCACAGTAATGGTTTCAGCAAATACCAGCAACCAAAGTAAACAAACACTCTTAATTAAACAACGTCACGGGCTTCACAAAACAAACCCTAGCAATATCTCTCGAGCCAGGTAAACTTTGCTCAAATAATCTGGTTCGAATAGTAAATGTAATGAATATATAACAGACTTATGAAACGTTCATAGTACCCCCGTATTTTTACATAACCTTTCACATTCGGTGTAAGAAAAATCTATTGACTTACTAAATCTCACAGAGCGAATAGATTCCTGTTTTTGGAGACAGATTTAGAAGTTTTTCCGATTGTTTTTCGAGGAAGAATATTTTTTTTGTCATGTGTGTTTACGAGACAAGTATAAGGAAACTATTACTGCCGGGAAAGTTATCGAATATCACAAGGCTTTGTGAAACATTCAGAGACACTTCCTTCGACAAAATTGGACGTTTTAGTATAAAATGGTCTGCAAAATTTTTATCGCCCCGTGAATATGGGCACAGATAATATAATACTAGAATAATATGGGAGGCCATTTTGAGAATATAATTTTACACTTCACTTGATGGCTCATTTATTAGCTATAGGGAAAACTTTATCTTAATGTAAAGCCATATCAACTGGAAAATTAAGGCTTATCTTTTGATAATGAATTACTTTTCCGGTAATAATGATCTATCATTTTTTGCATGTTCTTTTGCCCAATGTAGAAATCGTTTATATTATAATATATTAAATAATAACATTTTTGCTGTCAACATTGACATTCACAACTCACATATACGAGTATTGCCTACATTTAATGGCAGTTAAGTTCATTCTACTTCACAGACTCATTTGCTTGGCCTAGAATTTTTCCGACACAAGTCCGGATATTTTGCTCGAGCTGACGAGTACAATAGCCTTCACACAAACAAAGATACCTCACAATTCTCATGCACAGATACACACACACATATACAGAATGATTCACACTCATACTCATAGGGGTTGTTACACACACGACATGGGAAATCCTGGTGGGCTGCAAACAGGTGTGGAGCGCAAAACCAACATTTTAAATCTGCTTTACGAAGGTTTTTTCAACCATGAGCCTCGTGTTGTGATCGTTGTTCCGTGTGTCATTGGATTACCTATTTTAGGTGATAAAGGAAAGGTTCGTTTTCGCAAACCTACCGGAGACGGAATGAATGTATCGTTAATAAGATTCAAATATTATATTGTAACAATTAGGTAGCTTATTAATAAAGTCTAGAGAGATTAGTAAATGACGACTATAAATATTTTTGATTAGTTAAGCAGATTGACAGAGATTTTTTTGGAAAGGCAGTGGTTAATTGGGACTCATTTTTAAATGATATAATACATAAATATACAAGAAAATAATAATAAATATTGACATGTGTAATGTGTGTGTGCAACAACAGTTGCTTTTCCTTTGTGTGAATTGCGCGAATTATGAATATTCATGTTCGGTAGATCTTTCTCACTTCTAAGGGTAAACAGTAGCAAGTATAGTACAGAATGTCTTTTCATAAGTTACAAAATTAGCTGAAAATCCCTTTACGTATACGTAATTAATAGAATCGCACAACACTGCACAGTCGCTCAGTGGTCCAAACATTTACATTATATTACAAGCCTGTAAAGTCCCACGGCAGGCTTCCCTACTCTTCTTTAAATTTTCCCTGTCTAGGGCTACTAAGGACCAGTCTTTGTCTTTGTCGAAGACTTACTGCGATGTCATCTACCATGTAATTATTCGTCTGGCGGTTGATAGGCGGAAGAATGTAACTCCTAATAATAACAAGCTTTCATATAAAAAAGATTTTAATAAACATGTTTTTGTTTAAAAATTGTATCGAGAAACAAACATGTGTGCAAAATTTCAGCTCAATCGAACACTGGGAAGTGGGCCAAATTGTACTTGCAAGATTTGATTACAGACACCGGGACAAATGAAAGTAAATAAAAGTTTGTAAAAACTTCATTATCCACAGCCTGACTTTGCCACTGCTGGGCTAAAAGGCCACTCTTTTCTGTGCTAATCTCCACGCTCCTGTGTCACCCTTATCCAGGTTCTGCCCACGATGGCAACAGTGTCGTATGCCCATCTATCTCTCGGGTTCTCTCTAATATGTTATTTTTCCGAATCCTCCGTTATTCTTTTCTATTTAATTTCATTGCCTCGGCGCATTGGTGGTTCTAGAGTTGCAATGGTTTGGAATTAGTGCGGTGGGATTGCCTGTCTTGCTGCCGGACGACCAAAATTACTTCTGCCTATCCTTGTACTTACTTGTAAAAACTGATCAACCATAAGAGGTTGATAATATATTATAATATAATGGGCTATTACGGTCACACGCTTTTGAGTAAAAACCCACGTTGAAATCAATCTGATTCGACAGGACAGTTAGAGACCTCCATTTCTGAAATAGTTGAAGAAACGCCACACTCGGATTACACCTTTATTGGGATTGTTTGGACTGAATCTCTAATGCTCACAGAACCAGACGAGACAAAAATATCTGTGGAATGTAGGGCACACATACCTATTATATGTATCTGCCGAGCTGAGATCAAGAATGTGACCTCCTGGCACAGAAAGTCAGGACTTAGCCAATGCGCCAATAGACTCTAAATTTCCAACCTTTTATAATCACTTGGAAGTACCTATTCAGTGTTTTTTTATTCTCCTAAATACCAATCCTCCGGTTTTTTTACTGCCCTGTTATTGTTCTGGAATATTATGTCAGTCTGCACGGCATTTTTATTTCTATTTATGGGTCGATTCCAGGCATTTCCATCAAAGGAAATAATTCTCATAATTTTCAGGCAAAGCTCAAAGGAATCACAAAGGTAATCAAGATCAAACGAATTATTCAACTAATTGATTTGTCAAATGCCCAAATTATTATAATTTTAATAGAAAATCGACATTTGATTTCGTGATTGTTTGTGTTTTAAGTCAATTATTTTTCTGGAGCCCTTATAATTGGACAATTTGTATAAATTCAGTTTATTTCGTACCTGTAAAAAGGTCTGGCTGTTGAGTTTTTTCACTATTCATCTGATTCCAGGTTACTAGGTCGAAAAGAGTGGCCCTACACGACTGGGTGAATTTAAGTTGCCTACAATTTTAATGCTCAACTTTTGCAATATTTATATTATAGAGTGAGTAGGCCTTTGACGATTTGAGTAATCGTGGCGTGTGTAATTTATAAAAAAACGGGGTTTATTTTGTGGTGTGAAGTTGGTAAGGTATGCGGTTTTCAGTTGAAGGGTGAGGAAGCTGGTAATTTTATTATATGTGAAGTGTCGTAAATTGCTTTCTGTTTGGAAGTAACAGGGAACCCTTCCTTTCTCTCCAGTCCTCGTGGAAGCTTAAGGGATTATAAAGCCAACAAGTTTAATAATGTACTTTCAAATCAATGCAGCTTCTGAAAATGATATTTTACAAAATAATTAAATTTATGCAAAAATTTTATTGGATGAAAGAGACAAAAAACTCGCTTCAAAAAAATGGTTTTTTGAAATAAAGCAATTTTTCATCCAAGACTAGATCATTCAAATACTTTTCTTGAACCAGTAGATTGTTAGATGAATTAAATAATATAAATTCCGTTCCGACTGAAATTCGACCTTTAACAATCTTCATTTTTACACTGCGGTCTGCGGTTTGCGGCGGGAAAGAAAAAGCTGCGCTTAGCAAAATTAGAAAACCATTCGACATTTTCCAGGTATTAAAGCTTGGATATTGTTGGGTTAAATGTACTTACCGGGTAACATTTGTATGGCATTCATACCTACATGAAAAGGGTGAACATAGCTTCAAATATTCTAAAATCAGAAATAAGTATTTCAATAAGTCTGCTTCGTTGTTTCTGCTAAATCCCTTTAACAATTATGATAAATTCCATTTTACTACTCAATAGACGGTGTGAAAGAGTTACTTAGAGTAAAGCACTTTTAATTTCGGACACAAAGAACTTTACATATGGGAGGAATCAGAAGTTTCTATGAAAATTTGATTTGTTTTTGTATACGATAAAGAAATACAGCCTTATTTATGAACAAGGCGCAGGGTTATAATGCCTAGTCTTCATAGAAAATTTTAATTATGAATATGATGATTAGTACTTAAAATAAACATACGGTAAAAAGTTTTTAAAAATAAGGCCCCTGATGTCTAATAGTACAGAACCGTCCTAGGCATTAGTTACGGAATTATCCCTTCTCTACAAGATGGAAATTTCAAAATAAACTAAAACGCTCGTACTTGAGTCTTATAAATCAGGAGGTTTACTCAGATAATGGATCCATAATACGTTGAGATTGGCCACCGATCGGTCTGATACAATACTCTCGGCTCCGACTAAAATGGATCCACAGTTCCAGAAGGATTCAAAATGGCGCCATCGGAATGCGACGCTAATAGCATGGTCAAGTTAGAAGGGATAACGGCTAAGTGTTTTTCTTTTTACTGAACCATTTCAAAATGGGGCTTCGCATAAATCCGCAAGACCTTTTCGCACTTGGGTTTTATTGCATTTTCTAGGTAGTTAAATCAGAGTTAATGGGTCAAGTTGTTCACAATTTGCTCTTCTTTTTCGTACCCAACTCTAAGTACCTTTATTATATTCATTTATATTCATTTACCTATCTTTATTTTGGTTAGCTATATAATGATCAACTTTCATCTATTTCGATCAAATATAACTGAACTGAATCGTGTAGAAGAAGAACATTGAAAGTACGAATATACCCTTTGTAGTGTATCCATCTCACTCGCACGTTCACTTTGCCATCCCCACTTTCCCCCACACAGACATACACAATCTCGTGCGCACCGCGTTAGTATTACGAGAGCCGCTGGCCAGAGTAGACGTGTTGAAGTGTGGTCATATAGTGCGTGAACGAGCCTGTGAATTGCCCCATAGAACCGGTCACTACAAATGGCGACGAGGATAAAGTAAGAAAACATTGGTGTAAATAAAAAGAAGAAGGATTGGGGTAAGTAGATAATGCATGACATGACACACGGTTATTTGTTATCGTTAGGCGCCCACATTCCGTTATGAAAATAAGACATTTAAGCAGTTCCTAAGTGTAAAAATTAAAAAAATTACATAGTAAATACCTATTTGTTGTGTTAACATCATACGACTGCTTAAACATAACTATGTAGCGCAAAATAAATTCTGCCTAAGTATTGAGTAAATAACCATACCAGATATTAATAATAAAGGACATTTAGTATTACGAAGGTAAAGAAATTCGTGTTATTCTAATCAAAGGGCCAAGGGCCATGACTAAGTTGTGTCTAATAACAAAAAAACTGTGTCGTTAAAGAAACATCAAACTAACTATTCTAAAACGATTGTAAATTATATTGGTGGGTAGGTAAATAACAAAATTTACTTTACAATTTCAAATCATAACATCTGATTAAAATAATAAAATCGATGCATTGTTATTTTGAACCTAACTACTGCGGCTGCAACGCGGATATCTTTGTAATATTTACACAGACAATCGAAAGTCTACCCTATTTAATGGAATCATTCTCTGATCACCGTTAATAATTCAAATAGGGGTTTCCATAGATCGGGAAATACGTTTTGTTTGACTACTTAAGTTTTATGGCGACATATTGTGATTTCGTTTCCATTCGGACACATTTGGACACTATTCGAAATTGTGGTACATCGATGCTATGGAATTTCGGTAATTCGGAAGTTTGATTTGATGACTTAGGAGAATTAGTCATGGGGCACATGACATTCGAAATCAAGCAGTAAACCCAAAGATTATATAGTCGCTCTAGTGAAGTTTTCAGTTACAACTACGCCTATGTAGAAATCCTAATGAAAGAACTTAAAACATAGGTATACACGCACTGACTGTTTATGTGAATATGTACATTGTAGGAACATATATACCTAAATGCCTACATATTTATTCATTGTTTATCGAGCCTAAACCTTAAAATAAACAGGTTAAAATGGAATCGTCTACCGATTAAAATGTTAATGACAATAAACAGTAACCTATAATATCACCAAAGGTGGCTTAAATAAAAAAAAAAAAAAAAAAAACAAATATTGTACATCTTAGTAACCAATACAATATAAAATTAAATATCCACATTTGTAACCGTAACTACTTAAAGGAAGGTATCAAGTTTAAATTGAATCACGTCAAGCCACGCAGATACTAAAAAGCTCGTAATGGGCACGTAAATATTTGCAACATCCTAAGGCCAAGCAGTCATGTTTTGGTTACATAAGCCATGCATATGAGTCCAAATTCCTGATGTAAACAGCGGTGACTCATGAAAAGACAGTGCTATATAAAATACGGGTTTCAGTTACGTAGTTTTAGGGCTAATTAAACGTTAAAAGAAAAGGAATGATTGATTTATAAATAGATAAAGTTAGTTAAATTACACTATTAGTTAACAAATTCGTGTTAACTCTGAAATAATCTTTTCAAGACCTCGTTGTTTATTCATTGCCTACGAAGCATATACAGTACGTTTTGGAACAATATACTAAACTTATTACTTTCTGGGCACGAAAAAATATTTATGAGCTAGCTTCTTCCAGCGGCTTCACAACCGCGCAGGTCGAAATTTATTCCTAGTGGACATTACACCAGGGTAAGTGGCCTATGGGCTGTTCCGGACTGTGATCTGTCTTTGTGCCGAGTTTCAGCCGGATCCGTTCGGCAGTTCTAGCATGGTTGGGTGCCGGACATGCAGCCGTCCGTCCGTACTTTCGCATTTATAATATTAGTAAGGTTTCCGATCTGTCTGAAATGACAGTTGCCTACCATTCTACAAAAGGGTTTGAGCTGCTGACCCTATCAGGTATGTACATTTTTAAGAGTGTAGTGATCGTGAAAACAGATTTACACCATTGCATTTGGAACATTCTTAATTATTTATGTCCTATACAAAATAAAATAAATATTTGTACAAAGACGAGTTTAGCTCTTCTATATTCGGTACATATTCGGTTTTCTACTACCAAACTTTTGAGTGGTGGAGAGAGTTTGTAAAAGAGGGTAGATGTAGTCAGGTGTAAAAAGTCAAACTAACACAGAAGGAATAAAATAAATCAAAAATATACTACGTACGTAACAATACCCAATATATACAGTTAGGCTGTTTGATTCTTGACCCATCCGTTTGTAAACTTCAAAACATTAGAGTTTTCTTACTATATACCAGTCATCTTATGGTGGATATAAGATGTTTCAAAATTATAAAAAACTGAGTTAGTACAGGCATCTGGTCGCGCAACTACTATGACCCTTTTGTTCATTGCAGTAAGATTATTAAAAGAAAAAAAAAATTGTGTTATAGCAGATATTGGAATTACCTGTCGTCGCGCATTGTTTACTTATATAAAGAAGCGCAGAATAGAATTTGATAAAATAAATACAAAATACGAACTATTTAGAGTACTACTATTTATGAGTTTATTCTGAATTCAAATAAAAATGCTAAATATCAAGATGTTGAGTAAATATTCAATCTGCTAATATCATTGAAATGACAGCGAGATTGGTAAACTAATTGTCACTGACTTTCACTCTATAATATATTTGTATATGACTGTCTTATTAAATCGATGGCAAGTTGTTGCTGAGAAAAAATATATTTAAGCAAGATTAGACCTAATTGGGTTAGAATACCCGTAGAATAATTAGTATATGGTGGGTCAGGTTTCAATCTTGTTGATTGTACACATAATTATATTGTGTCATTGTAAAATAAATTATTTTCAACTGAAAATTTAAATAGAGGTGTCGTGACACTGAGATTCACGCCACTATACAACAATACAACACAGAATTTACACTTACAGTTTTCTGGGTATTTAAAGCGGGACGCCTGAATGTATTAGAGTAGATACGATGAGCAATGGCGATCTCTTTACTTTTCTTTACACATAAGTATGTATGTGTTACAAATATATAGTTTGAGTATGAGTTCTTCATTAACGTCAAACGGACAAAAAAAATAGTTTATGGTCAAACTAAGATTTGCCTGACGGCTAAGCGTATTTCAAGCGAAAAAAAAGAACGTATTTATTTATTTAGACTTCATGCACAAAGGTACAAAGGCGGACTTAATGCCTGTATGGCATATGGTTGGCTACATCATGGGCGGGTGATGCCAGTTTAGGAGGCTGGATCCAAGGTGGCTGATGCCATAAGATATGACTAGATCCTAGGCGAGTTATGTCAATTTAGTTAGATTCAAGGCGGGTCATGTTCTGTAATCGTGCCTATTTCATGTGGAATGAGTATTATGAAGGCTAACCTCAGTATACGTAGATAACGATATGATTTAAAGTGGTGTACAGTTTGGAGAGCGCGCTGGATCAGAATAGCTATATGGGCGCAAATCAATTAAAACTACCAAGTGCACTGCTGTTGTAAAAAGATACCTCGGGGACCAGACAACTATCGAAATGTCAGTTTTAACAAAGTGCGACATCGATAGCCTTTAAGTTATTTAGCTGTGAAGATATGCAATGTTAACGTTAACACTGAACTGTTTTTGTAAAACTATAAAGATACCTACATAAACAGTTTCGTAGGTGACCACACTCGATTGGTGTAGTGGATTGTCAGATTTCCAATGTCACGAAATAGTACTCAGTTATTCGGGGACGTGTGACGTCTGCCGGGCAACGCTTAGCTCGTGTGATGGATTGAGGCCTTGTCCCTGTCGCATAGGGGAGGTTCGCTTTCCGGCGAATGGAGCATTATAGGCTGATTATGCTTATAGGAATAGTTGGAGTAAAAAGACGCTGCCATTTAATTGGTTGGTTGTTCTGCCATTAGACTGGCGGGTTTTGCTACCATTAAATTGGTGGGTTTTGCTATCATTAAATTGGTGGGTTTGCTACCATTAAATTGGTGGGCTGCTGCCATTAAATTGGTGGGTTGCTGCCATTAGATTGGCGGGTTTTGCTACCATTAAATTGGTGGGTTTTGCTATCATTAAATTGGTGGGTTTGCTACCATTAAATTGGTGGGTTTTGCTGCCATTAAATTGGTGGGTTTGCTACCATTAAATTGGTGGGTTTTGCTGCCATTAAATTGGTGGGTGGTTGCTGCCATTAAATTGGTGGGTTGCTACCATTGAATTGGTGGGTTTTGCAGTCATTAAATTGGTGGGTGGTTGGTGCCATAAAATTGGTGGGTTGCTGCCATTAAATTGGTGGGCTGCTGCCATTAAATTGGTTGGTTGCTGCCAATAAATTGGTGGGCTGTTGCCATTAAATTGGTGGGTTGCTGCCATTAAATTGGTGGGTTTTGCTGCAATTAAATTGGTGGGCTCCTGCCATTAAATTGCTGGGTGGCAGCTGCCATTAAATTTGAGGAATTGTGATTTCCATTAACATACATCAACTCACACTTTTTTATTTCTCAGTGACAATCTAGAAAATGTAACAAAATACGTAAAAAACTAAAATCACAAACAAGTACTCATGTCACACATACTAATGTCCACGTACTTACAAAATAATTATAAAAGTACACTGAAATTACAGTTTTCAGAGATTTTGGTGATAGCTTTATTTTCTCTCATTAAATTGGAGAAAAATAGGAGGGTGAAGGGATATTGAGAGCGTGAAAAAAAGACAAGAATCTGTCACGTGAAGAACAAACAATATAATTATGATTACATTAAGCATACCAAAAATACATTATACAAAATGAATTAATATTAAATATATTCTTAATAAAATCATTAATGAGGAAGGGATGTAGTGTATCTATCTCACTCGCACGTTCACTTTGCCATCCCCACTTTCCCCCACACAGACATACACAATCTCGTGCGCACCGCGTTAGTATTACGAGAGCCGCTGGCCAGAGTAGACGTGTTGAAGTGTGGTCATTTAGTGCGTGAACGAGCCTGTGAATTGCCCCATAGAACCGGTCACTACACCCTTAATTTATTTTACTTCGCGTTTCAATCTCTTCTGTATACATATTTAGACTCTCGCCCCTTGTATGTCTTTTTCTTTTTACTAATGATAGGCTTGCGCTTGACTACTATCTCACCTGATGGTAAGCGATGATGTGGTCGACGATGAAGCACGCCTGCCCAGAAGAAACCTATTCGCTCTTGATTTAAAGACTCCCAGTTTGTAGCTATCAGGAAATACAGACTCCGCCAGGGAATGCCACTCTTTTGCATAAAAGTATCCGCAAAAAGTGTTGTGCTTATGGTTGGGATGTCCACCATGTACCGATGACGCATCGCCGTACGTCTTGTAGTCCGACGATGGTTCGGGCTAGGAGGTTTATTTCAGTAATATTTATTTGACTGATTTTCAATCGTTAATACTGTGTAGTGTAGCAAGGTATGTTCCCTAAAATAGGTGTCGTACAAATTACAAGTCATCGTCGACGTAAAACATATCAATTCGACACAGCTGTGTAATCGATTCGGTTTGTTATCGGAGAGTTCTGAATGTACCCGAATATAAGTTGGGGTGTTTTTGCACATGAGGCAGGAAACTCGATATAACGTCGAAGTGCCAAAGTGAATCCTATATCCGTTTGTTTAGGATGACAGCAGCTGGGCCCCCTTGTTGACTTTTGGTCGTTTCTAATGCATATAATATAAGTTGCTCATTTAGAGCACTTCCCTTCTTCAGGCGTGTCGATAAGAAAATCTCATTCCTTGGTAAAAATATTAGGCAGTCAGCAATAATAACTGGGTTGACTAACCAGTTCACGTTAGAAATACCTACTTTTTTAAAGTTATTTTTCTTGACCATAGATACAAGTCTTTCAGTCGGATACATAGATGGGTTTTAACATTCTTTAGTATGCATTAGAATGCGGATGTAACTTACTGATTGATGAATGATCCTAATGATTTTTGAGTATTTGGCAGCAAATTGTATCGAGTCAGCCTTCCCAGTAAGCTTTGCGGAGTTAGTAAACACTACATTAAAATTATCCACTCCACTATCCGGAGATCGCTTCTGTCAATGATTTCACATATTGTTTAGTTGCGTAGACAGTTGAGATACAAACACACCAATTTTATATCACAATATCCACTAGGAATCTATTTGCAAATAATATTAACAGCCGCTGAACTTTACTCGAAAAAAGCCCGTCAAAATCTCTAAAATAACTACATGATTTAAGTGTCTCTCACTCAGGAGGCTATTTAATGCACGGCATAACATCAGTTTTAGTGTTACCAGAGCGTTTTAAAATATGAAGTTAGTTCAAAACTATAACTTTATTACGGCTTTGATCTGGTAAAGCTTTTAAACAGATATAAATACGTTGGTAACGTTCACATGATGTACATGTTTTATAGGCCTTTAGTTCGGTGGGATAGCCAATTGGTGGAGATATATGAGAGTAGCAAACAGGTTTGCGAATCGAAAATAAATCCATGAAAATTTGTAACAACATGTTACCGGCCTAGGGACATCGTTGTTTAGTGATGCATGATAGTAATATATAACCAGACGTAGGGAAAATAAACAGACTTGAGAGAACATTAAATCTGAATGTTTTTGCCTTAGACCGGAGTTTGCATATGAATATAAGCTTTTATTATTTTATTTTGCTAACCCACTTCGTTAAAACAAAAATCTATTATTATTATTATATACTTTATTGTACACCACAATAAACGTACAGGACAAACGTTCACAAACACAAGTGTACAATGGGCGGTCTTATCGCACTAGTCAATCTAAAACAAACAACCTTTGGATAGACTGAATGATAGGAGAAGAATTTAGGGCTGTCAGTGTACAAAATATCAAAATAATATTACTTAGACTTAATAACACACAATAGATAAATACAATATTACATAATATACTAAGACATCAAATATATAACAGAGAAAGGAGAAGAATAAAAATTTATATCAAATTAAATCTATCTACACAAGTTCATAATACACTAAAAATATGTAGTCACGAAAATCTGTTGTTAAGTAAATTTACACTACGTAAATTGGCTGTAATAACAACTAATAGTCATTTATTAGTTATTTTAGTTATCCCAAACGACCGATGACAGATATAAAAAGACAATTTGTGACTATAAAAATGTTAATTTCAATAAAAAATAGAATTTGCGTTAAAATATACGCAACTATCTACATTTTTTTCTTGCCAATTCAAAAGTACCTTTAAATTATTTAATTGAAATAAATGATTTGAATTTGAGTTTGAGCACTATTTCGTTGATACTCAATTTGCCAAACATTCCATTACGCTGACAATGTTATATCGAAATCAACACTACAGTAAATGCGTATCAAAATATGATAGTGTCCGAATATAAAAGAGAGATAATACAAACAAGATGAATGTGTATTCTATTCGGTTTATTTGGGCACTCCATCAGAGTTTAGATAAGCATTCTTCATACGATATTATGAATACGGAAAGGTCTTGTGGTCCATTGGTCATTCTAATAGATGCGCATCGTATTATGGTGAATAGAAACGGATAGATTTGATGCTACGAGCTTAGGGGTTGACCTAATATCTGTTGGCATAAGTAGTAATAATAAAGTTTTGTTTAAAGATATGCGAATTTATAACGTACAGGACCGTAACTTTCCATCGAGAGTCTCATAGACCAATGTTGGGGCATACGAGTAACTTTTTTTTTACTATAGTAGTTGTAGCTATAGTTGTTGTAACTTAATAGGTTCCTTAATTATCTTGCAAAAATTATTGCCTTGGTAAACAAAATCTTAATTCAAAACTATATAATTTAGGACGCCGATTGATTTGACTTCATTAAACAACTAAATAATTCTTACGGAGCCTAAGCAACATACTGATCTATAATTTTTTTATATTTCCCAAATAACATAAGATTTTGTTTAAATTTACGTTAGTCTTTGTTCCCTGATAGCTACAACCTTGGGATCTTTAAGTCAAGAGTGAATAGGTTTCTTCTAAGCAAGCGTGCTTCACCGTAGACCACATCATCGCTTAACATCAGGCGAGATGGTGGTCAAACGCTAGCCTACAGTTAATAAAAAAAAAAAAGTATGAAAATCGTTGAAGGGCAATAGAGAAAGAGTTCCCAAGCTCTAATATTTCCTTGGAACAGATGAGCGGCATGTTAACATAAAATGTATTGTTTTCAAGGCGCACAGATTGCTGAATGATAGTTTCTGATTTTTGACATACATACATCTGTGCACTAAGCCAAAAATTTTCCATCACCTCTTCTAATTTTAAATTATCAGATATGACAAAATTTGATACTAGACATTCCCCAATTGTGCCAGCAATAATATATCCAAATATTGTGTTTTGGTGTACAGGAGCATTTGAAATTTTTATACAACCATTTAACAACGAGTTAAAATTTATATCAGCACCCAACAATATTAAGATTTCTGAAGGAATATTGAAGTTGCTGTCTGACAATTGAATATTTTTAGGAATCTTTAATTTAGAAACAAGCTCAAGGACTCAAGAAAGAACTCCACGACGTCATCCCACCAGCCCCCTTCTACCATCGGACATCTAGACGCACTGCAAGTTACCATCCTTACCTTGTTGCCATTCCACCAATTCGCACCAAGCGCTTCCAAACATCCTTCATAATGCGCACAGCGAATGAATGGAACTCACTACCTGCATCTGTGTTTCCGAACGCATTCAACCCGAATCTCTTCAAAGTTAGAGTAAAACAGGCTCCTTCTGGGTAAGCTCACTCCATCGTCGACTCTGTCTCTTGTCACCTATGACTTAGACTAGAGTCAAGAGCAAACCAATCTCAAATAAAAAAAATAAAAAAAAATAAACATCAACAAATTGTTGAGGTAATATAAGCGCGATATGTATATAAATCCATCTTTCTACCAAGCACACATATCAGAAGTCGATCCCACTCATTGACGGGTTCATTTAATTTGTTTAATGCGTGCAACTGTTGCTGAATGCAAGAAACAAATGTCCTTATAGATGCAGCTGTGCTCTTAGGCATTGATGGGATGTCCAGAAGCAGATTTATGTGATTGCAATTCAATCTTGATTTATTATCATAACGTTTATTTAATAATTCTAAAGCCTCTGTGTAAGACTTATTTGTGAGAGGCAGGTTCACTATTACCGACAAGGCCTCTTCTAATAATTCTATTCTAATAAATATTTAATAAATATTTTAAAAAAGCTCACTGTATATTTTAACACTAGGTTTCACTAATTCACTTTTAACGCACTTTTGACCCATCCACTGGAACTTTTCGTTGTTTTAATTTGTTCAAAAACTTCTGCGACTAAAACTTGTTTACGTCGGAGTGTAAATAAAATTTGACAATTTTGACAATGTCAATTTGACAAGTAGTTGGCGGGTTGTCAAACTTTTTTCGTTGGTAGGTAGGAAAAATGTAGGTACCTACTTATTTTGGAATGTACTACCTTGATGATAAAAATCGCTCAAAATTGGCGATCTGATGCCATCTCACGTGATCTCACGTTGATGTAATGCTGGAGTTTTCACCCAAACTATGAGCAGGATGAGGCTACGCCGCCGGGGCAATTTGTCCCAAAAAAAACTCGCCACGCACACGGTGCAAGACGAAAAAACACTTCCAAAGGCACTGAATCTACTGTATAATTAATTTCGAAGGACCACTACGCATGTTCAAATGAAATGCGTTAATTTTTGTACGAAAACCATATATTTTCATAATTTTAGAACACACAACGTGCGCCATGACACACAAATTTTCAAAGTAAAAAGGATACAGGAAGTGGCAAATAATGTTGCCAATTTTCTAATCTAGAGATGTACAACACAAATATTCGCTATGGTAACTAAATTAAACTTCTTACAAGATTTTAAACTAAGTATAAGATATTATATGTTTATAGACATGGACTTGAACATCTATACGTGAATTGGTTCATGTCCACAAGCAAAGGAACAGGGGCTTCTGGAAACATATTAAGTAGGTATTATGTGGCTCAAGCGAAAAACGCCTAAAACAACCGACGAACTGATGATGGCTTGGGAGTCCGCTGTATGCGAGAAGTAGAAGACTGGTTGATACGGCAACGCTTATTTATACTTTTGTCCAGCAGGCGAAGGCGACGTCTCGTTACTGAAATGATGATGGCATCTTCATTAATGAGGTATAACAAATCACATTAATACAGACAGCAGGATAGTTGTTAGAGTCATTACAATTTAAGGCATTTACAAACACCTCTGGTTCGCATAATAACGGGCTTACCAACTCGTAGTGCCACAAATTAACCACTCGTAATTATCCCGTACAATGATGTTGGAGTGTAAACTGTGGCATACTTAGCTAATATTACATTATCAATAGCTGGACCAAAATTGTTGAACTTTTCCCAGGTGGCCTTTGCGTATGGGACCTGGGACGCTCGATAAGAAATCGCGGCCCGCCTCAGTTGCATGCCCGTGTTCCCGCCATAAGCGGCACAGGAGAACACCGTGAAGTTTTAGTGGGTTACAGTCCCACATAACTGCACTATCTCCCCGTGGTAGTGCAGTATGCATGAGCATTAGTACACGCAAAAAAAAGTCTTCGCTGCACACACATCGGCGTGATCTAGACGGGGGCACCACACGGCATTGGTGTATGAGTGCGCAGCGCGGCGCGGCAGCGCGGCTCGGCGAACCAATCGCTTCAACGGACTCCAACGCGGCAGTCGACACCTCTTCCTAAAATATTATTTGTTCGTCTGGGACAGGTTATATTTGTAACTAAACGGCATTCAAAGTTTCAAACATTCGCCTAAAATATAAAGTCCACTAATTTCATATCCACGAGCTAACACAGTATTATACTTGGAGCAGCTGCCTCTCTGGCCTCTATAACCCAGATGCTGATAACATGATACTCATCAACAAGACAAGTTGGTACATAAAAAGAATAGAAGATTTATGGCAGAAAAAAATGACCAGTCTGTACCACTAAAAATAAGCTAGGCAGTATCAATACATCACATCCTGAAAAAATGGCACAATCCCACTCATATATATGCAAATTCCACCTGCTAAAAGTACAAGAAAATGTAAAAAAAAAGTATTAATGAAAATGTAACGACACGGGTTGTTTTCTCCAGGTTAAGGCTTAACCTTAAGTTGCCTGCGCCGTTACGTTAGAAACGCGGTGATTCGGCAGCAGAGAGCATTAAAATTTAACGGTTGTGCTCTATAGTCAACGATCCGAGTTGAGAGACTATTGTAAAGCTCAGTTTATAGCCCCGAGTAACAGAGGAAACACGGTTATAAAGAAAACCGGCCAATTAGGAGGATGCTGTTTTTAGTCGTTTATTGAAAGAAAATATGTTACGGCATTTTTGCGGTGGTTGAGTGATTGATTACTGCTCTATTTTTGATGGTTTCTGTTCTACATGGAACAAAAGAATAAAATATATCCTTGCTGGGTGCGAGACGCTAGGGACAGGTCAATGCGGTGGCGCTTGGGGTGGCCTATGTTCAGCAGTGGACGTCTTTTGGCTGAAAACTTTTAACGAAAACTAGCAAGTCTTTTCTTATAAACAGTATACGCTTTTATAACAAGTTGCCAAAGTCAGTTATAGAACTGACCGGTGGAAAGTTCAAAAACTACATCAAAAGTATCCTTACTAAAAAAGCATATTATAAAATCAAGGACTACGTTGAAGATAAACACATTTGGCCTTAGCTCCTTCTGCGCATGCAGCTTCCCTGGTAACTTGTAAACGGCACAAATATGTGGATGTCTCTAACTATTCTCAATCTCATTTTTTGTTTCCTTCTTTTAATTAGACTTTTTACAATGGTTTTCAATCATCTTTATAGCCCTTTGCAAAGAATAGTTACAGCACTGATAACAACATTTGTGCCACATGTTAAATTTAGTCTTGTTATACTTATTTTTTTTACCTTTGTATAGATTCTTTTACCGACTGTTTTGTGAATGTGTAAACATGGTAGGCCTTCTAGACGCTAGTAACATTTGTTAACTTTTTTATATAATATATAATCTTTTTATTTTATTTTAATTTAGTTTCTTACGACTTATTGTCTTATGTCGGGCCTACGTTGTCCCCCCATATCTAAGTACTAATGCTGTAACATGGAAATATTGTAAAACCAAACCATTTTTAAAAGAGTAACCATGGAGATTCTTGCCGGTTCTTCTCCATAGGAAACGACCAACCCGAACCTTGCACCTTTTGTCGACGTTTTATAAGTGCCCTAATGTAGGCATATGTGAAATAAAAAAAATGATTTCGATTTTGAAAGAATGATGATGATGATATCCTTGCTCTAGCTGTAGATGTTTGTAACTGTGTATGTAAGAGAGTTAAGTTTATAACTCCTGAGAAAAAAAACATGGCACATCGGATGAGACAAAAAATTCTTGGACATTTTCACACATTCAAATTTATCATAAACTAGCGTTAAGTTCAAATTTTCTCTAGATGTTTTTACCGTTCTCAGCGATGTCCAAGATAAACTTAGAAAGTATAAATTAATTGAAAAAGTCACATTGGTACTTGCCCAGATTTGAATACACTCAGTCACCTCACCTACCATACGCACAGATTTAGAACAAAAAATAAACACAAAAATTAATATTATTTTGGCTCATATCTCGAAAATGACATTGGTACTTGCCCGGATTTGAACCCACGACCTCAAGCACGAGAGGCGAGGTCTTAGCCACTGGGCCACCACAACATTTATATGGGACCTCCTTGGGAAAATACCCTTTCAAACGCAAAACAGTTTTAAAAAAATGACGTAGAAATCGGTGAACATACATTCAAATTAATAGTACAGTCGAACCTAAAACCTACTCCTTTCAGGAAAGTCGTTTAAAAATGAGTTTAGGTTTTAAGCCAAACTAGCTTTTGTTGCCATATCTCATACAGAAAAGTCTTTGAATCTTATTTTTTTTCCTTTTTTTATATCAAAGTATTTTGTCGGCAACAGGGAAAATTCAGTTCCTGTAAAAGTACACCTCACCAAGTGTTTTCTTCCATTTTTACTCACCATTTTATGTTACAAAAAGACATTGCACTTGTAATAAAGCTTGTGGCGTCGCATAAGCTCAACTTATTTTCAACACTAAAGTGGTGTATTGATTGGGCAGTGGGGAACTTTAAAATTTTACGTTACTGCCGACGACGTGTACAAGCGGACTGTATACCGCTTAAAGGATTGTAAACTCGGGTTTATATCGCGCAGTTGTTGGGTCGCGGACATAACCGTAGTTTTCATGGATTGTTGAACAATAACATGGGTGTATTAAAATCTATTTGTGGGTTGCAGGGATAGGGATATACGATAAGCTAAATAAAGTATTGTATATGCCTACATAAATATCACCTACCATAAAGAGCATAATAATGTTCACTCTGCGGGGACACAGACCTCCTCTGTGTGAGAGATACGGCCCATCTATGAACATTATATTTTTTTATAATTGTACGATCAACTTTTGTATTGAATTAAACATTGAAATTCTGTTTTACCGGCACGAAGTAAAGGTGCAGTTAAAGTCAAATTATGTCTGTGTGTGTGCGGTTGACTCTTCTAATGGAACTAAGCCTCTAGAATGGTCTCTAGACAATGAACGTCATGGTCTCTAGACTATACCATTATATCAATGAAAGTGATAGCGACTAGAAATATGTCAAATATATTGTATGCGATTGTCAAACGCTCTCGAAATGTAACGGTGGTTAATACTTATTTTATTACATTTGGACTATTACAATCGATAACATTGAATTACACTAGAAGCTCTGTTCATCCTACTTCCTACTACTATTATGAACGTGAAATTTTTTGAGGATGGATGGATGATTGTTATTCATTCACGCAAAAACTACTGAACAAATTTTGATTAAATTTTATAGAAATATAGGCAAGCTTTTACATCAGAGTAACACATAGGCTATAATTTATAAAGATAGGTACTAATTCCACGTGGGCGGAACCGCGGACTGCAGCCGGTTATTTATAAGAACGAAGGCTTAGACAAGTTTTATTAATTAAAACCGACTTCCAGAACAAAAAACTACAAAGCAAAAAATAAATTTCTTTTCCGAAGTCGGTGTCTTATGTGCCTACCCATTGTTTCCCGTTTTTCGAAACCGACTTCGGCAAAGAAATTTATTTTTTGCTTTGTAGTTTTTTGTTCTGGAAGTCGGTTTGATTTTTTGTTAAAAAGTTTTTATTTTTCTCTTTTTAGTTTTGTTAGGTACCTTCAATTAACATGATTATCATTTATAACCAAAGTACATCTCATGGCGATTCCAATAAGCCCAAACACGAATAGGATACATTGTTTTATATTAGAGTTCCAGTGCCTACCTTCCGGCTTCATCATCAGATCAGTTCGATGGTGCCATTTTCATCAGTACCATTTATTTATAAGTATTTGCTTCATTATAGTCGGTTAACTATTCGAGATATCTTATGCCCGTGACATATTTAGCATTTAGTAGTTTAGTAGTTCCAGTGGCCACCTGTGGTCTTCTTCATCAGTTCCACTTCACCAAATGATACTTTCTGAGTGCAAATGATTGCATTGTTGATGAAAATACCAAAATCGCTATATGTTTGCCTATAATATTTGAGGAGTTCCCTCGATTTCTCTAGGATTCCATCATCAGATCCTGACCGGATGATTACGGGACCAACTAGGAAGTATACCCTTTCAAACAAAAGAAGAACTTTTGAAATCGGTCCGGCCGTCTTTGAGTAATCGGGGAACATACATAAAAAAAAAAAGATTCCGACGAATTGAGAACCTCCTCCTTTTTTTGAAGTCGGTTAAAAATGGAAGTAAATGAGATTCGTTTTCAAAATATCTGCCACTTGTCGAACAGAAACTGAAGTGTCCACTCAACTTACCTTTTGTACATTTCAAAAACATCAGAAAAATACTGCAAGATATAAAATCTCGTACAAAACATCGGGTTGTAAAACACGTATTTCAGTACAAGTTGAAGTGAGAAGCTTACATCAGCTTACATTCAACGAGCCATGAAAAGAACGGACACATTCAAGAATTTCGGTGCAAAAATGTGGCGCAAATTCTGTACCATGATCCAAATTATGTACTAGGAGAGTAGGGGCCAGTGGGGGTTAATTTTACAGAACGTACTATCTCTCATGTATGAAAAGAGCAGATTAATACAGACATGAATTCCATGAAATGTTGGAGTAGTACACGTACAAACTTTACAGAAAAAAACCAATGGGAATTACGAGTTTTGAAATCGAACTCAAAATAGTATCAATGCATAGATATATATATATATAAAGAATAATAAAATAGGGCAAGTATATTGAGCAACAATAAAAATAAAACGCAAGTCAAATAATAAGATTGGCTGTTGAATATTCTTAGAACCAATCAATTACAGCAGAACAAGTTGTTATATCAATTTTGCGATATTTTTCGTTCTGTCGTAGTTTTACAGGCTTGAAGTCAAGTTATATACACGTCATACACATACATCAGTTAAGTCACCAAAATTTGGCCGACCAGACTCGTCAAAAATATAGTTCCGTTGAAGCCGTAAGATGAACCTTTATACAGGTTTCTACCATTAACATAGCTGTCATAGCCACGATTCTAAATTGTGCGATACGGCCGCTATAGTTCCAATCTTGCTATCGGTACCAAGCCTCGTTTGAATGCTTGCCATAACATTCCAGGGAGACCGATTCCTTCGAAACTTCCTATTTTTCACTTACTTACTTACTCACTATTTTTTATTATAATAATTTGCGGATGTAAGGTCCAAGCCAGTGATAAATAAACAGAGGCGTTTACAATAAGCTACTTGAATACCTACCTTTTAGGTTATTACATTACTTTTGGTTTCGTAGGTATGTTTTTAGTAATTCCATAAGAGTTTTATAAGCACAAGTTTAAGCTTTAATGTTGCCCACTGGAACACAGGCCTCCTCCGTGGGAGAGGCAGTGGGCCGTAGCCCGTAATACACCAGGCAGGCTCAAGCCAGGTTGTTGATTAGCATTAACCACATGTATTCGTATTTTATTTCAAGGACATAGGATTCTTGGAATTCAGAGAAATTGTTTTCAAAATAAAAACTTTAATCATGGTAATTAAACACATGCAATAAGTTCGTGAACCAATGAAAAGTTATGAATGATCGCTGAGATTCATAAAACCAGAGAGTTGGTTATTACTATAGGTAACGTACTTAAGACGCAATTTCAATATCGGTATTCACTTTCGCACTAACAGATAACGTCATAAGCAAAAAGAGATAGTTATACTTTTGTATTTGACATCTTTTGTGCCAGTGTGACCGAGGATGCTATAGATACTTATCTATAGACATATACCAGTACTAGATCTGTGCCACTGTTATATGGATATTATCGAATTTAGGAGCGATCTACAAATTTGGTAAAATATCTGTAAGAATCTTTCCTGAGCCTGATGTGGCTACATTATTCTACGTTTTTTTAGGGATTCTTTATAATAATTTAACAAGTTAATGTGTACTCGTACAGAGAGTGAACTTATACATTTTAAGAGTACAATTCCACTCTTTCGTAAATTTTCTGCGCACTACAAGCGTTGTATAGTAATGTTCATTCATACCTTGCGCAAAAACGAGGTACATCATGAGATCAAAGTGACAGTTTTTGGTACACTCGTACGACTGTACAAACAGATACTTATCTATGTACTGATATATATGGTATGCTAGTTCTTGTACAAGACTGAAAATAAAGTTTACAGACGAGTATGTATATAAAAGTTATAAAATAATAATAACAAAATGGTTTAATTTTTTTTTTTTTGATAATAAACATGATTCATCAACCTGTATCCATAGCCCATCTATGGATACAGGTTGAAGAATCATGTTTACCAAGAGACAGCGATAGTATGATTCATTAAAATGCAGTGAAAACAAGCGAGAATATGGTGAAGGTGTCCAGTTAGCTCGTTTTTATTCTTGATCCACTTATTTCTTAAATAAGTACTCTTAGGAAACCTGTGCACAATCAATATTAGATTAAATTAACAAATAAACTTTATGAAATAAATTAAAGTAAGTAAAATAAAAATACAGTATCGATAAATATTTCTTGTGACTTTTGTCACATCTCTAACATCATAACATAAGTACGTAAACTGTCAAAGCTCTATCAGCGAACGCATAAAAGTTAATTATTTCACTAAATAGAATGGTTTAAATGATAATATACGTCCTCGACGTATTTAGAACTAAGATTCCTTTATTCCGGACAGCCTATGAAATGTATTCGCTGCACAATAATTTCAGTATGCTAGTCGATAACTCACCTGTGGAAAGATAACCTTTGATTATGTTCTGTTAATACACTCATTCTACTCTTGCAACCGATAGCCGCACACGACATGGTTTATGCAGATAATTAAACAACAAAATTCTTCGTGATATAAACGAAACAAAGGCGTGAAAACAGCGAGAAACTTTAATTAGAGCTGCTAATTAATGGGTTACAACACTGATTAAAAAGTTATCTCTTTGACGTTCAGGATGGTAGCGTTAGTCTATGTTTGTCTCTTTTTATTTCATAGAGCTTTTCCGCAAGAGTTTTTAAGCAAGAACGAAAGAATTGACAGTTTCTTTTCCGTCTTAAGTACGTTACCTCTAGTAATTACAAATTCTTTGCATAAAACAATGCGAAAAGAATTATTTCTATTTTCAATAATAAAATCACAATGTAAAAAAAAACAATCATTTAGCTTGAAAAATTCACGTCACTTGCGTCAAGATAACTACTCAATTATTTAAAGCGTTCGCTTTTTGAAACCGTAAATTTATATTTTTATTCTAAAAGACAAAGGGTTACGATTTACGGCAATTAAGTTTGATTAATACCAAAACATTTACGGGATTTTTGCTCGAAGAGTTGAATAAATAATTAAGCCATCACCTTTTTTGTTTGAATGCTTTGTCGTTGGCAGAATATTACATCCTTTATTTGCGAATGAATTTGAATCGAAATTTGAATACCCCGTATTCGAATTTCGAACATTACGCTTTCACGCCCGTCGCCATTTTAAAAGCCGCTTTAATTCACCTTTTATTGGATAAAGTCCAATTCGCTTAACATTTGGGCACTCAGAGAAGTGTTAATTGTAATAAGTCATTAATTTCTTTGGTTTCGTGGTGTTACCGTTAAATTACGTCGTTTTGTTGCAAATGTAAGTTTGTGAATAAAGTTACGTGGTGTAACCTCTTATATAAATTAATTATTATTTTAATAATAATTATATCTACCAACATTTTGTTACTGAGCTATTATTTTTACGTAATTTCAACTCAGGCAACCCTTTAAATATGAATGAAGGAAAAGTTTTCATTGGTAATTAATTTAATACAGCTGGTAAATTACACATCTGGTCACCCATAGTCACCAAAATTTCTATATGTATTAAGCTGGATTCGGCACCTATAGTGCCGAATCCAGCTTAATACATACTATAGGTGCCGAATCTATCTTCAAAAAACAGCGAAGTAATTTATGTAGCTATCTATAAAACGGTAATTGATGAAAAAAAAAAGATAATAATTATTGTATTGTATTCCAAATCATGGGAAATGACAGGAAGATGTCAAAAAATTTCAATATTTTCTGTTTGGGTCTTCAACTCACTTATTTACCTTGTTTCGGTTAACTACCTACTAAATTGTATTATATACCGTGTCTAAAACTATGAACAATTCTGAAACAATATTGTCATCAAGCTTCTCTTGGCAAGCGGTTAAAGGTACCTAAAGTTCCAACTATTCACATCTATTTTAGTCTAGCCCTCCAGAGTCCTCTAGTGGCCACTTGATAAACATGTACCCACGGAGGCAGGAGTGATTGAGTCAATCATCTCCCTTTGTACTGGTTAAAGGCTATCTGCTGCTGCTTTTTCTTAATTCAAACAGTGATTAAAAGTGCTTTTCACTCACTGTTTTCAGTGAATAAAATAAGCTTTTTAGAGTGGGAATGGTAAAAATATAATAAGATATCTACGGTACCAAAAACAGATATCCTGTTATAATTTTTAGCATCTCGGTTTCCATCGAAAATAATAGCCCGAGCGGACCAGAAGCAGTGACTAGAAAAAACGATGTTTACCGAAGATTTACCTTCAGATTCAAAAAGATTTATATTAACACTTTAAAGACGTATCTGTTTACTTTTGCCTTCTACAATAAGGGTATCTTGTATCCCTCAAAACTTTTATAAGCTTTGAAAAAAGTTCTTGTTATATTTCTACAACTATTTTATTTTCTTACATTAAGGGACGTTTTTATTCATCTCTATATTTGTTACTCACGATATTTCCACCTCGTCGCCGTGGCGTCTTACTTCTTACTGAGTCCGTTATAATACGTTCATATGAAGACGTAAATAAAATAAAAACAAGTAAATAAATATCTCTTTGCCAATTATTGATTCTGTGTTCAACATCAGAATGTAGGTACAGTCGAACGAGAATGATTGGTCCACACTTACAAGCATGCAACTAACTTATGAATACAATCAAAACCGTTTAAAGCAACTTCACTTAACACGACATACTCGGTATTTCGACGGAATTAAAGGGTCCAGTTTTGTTTTTATGTGCATTAATTACTAGCCAATAGACAAACATGCGACGCGATTACACGAAAAAGATGTAACGAAACGTTTTCAAAGAACAAAAAAATAAAAAAAAATATATACTAAAATATAAACAATTTCTAAGTCGAACCTTTTTCACCTTGTCACAGGCAGCGTTACGTTATCACCGTCTCGCGTCGCACCTCTTTCTGCTGTAGCCATAAAATTAATATTGGCAGTGTTGTAGAATATAGGATTATTACAACTTTTGCCTCTTTTGTTGGTAACTCATTGTATGACCCGTACCTACATGTATTGGAATGATAAATATTTTTGCCTACCTACCAAATCCTTAATTAAACTGTACTTACGTATTTTTAGCGTGAATAAAACCTCGATAATGGTTCTGTATCGATGTGATTAACTCAGAACAAATGATGCTTGATGATCCATACATAACGCACAGTTTTTTAACTGTGAAAGCTGAATCATACAACATCGTTATGGCAATAACTGAATACGATTTACGAGGTCTGCTTAGTTAGTCTAGTAGCCTGGAGTCTGTATTTGTGGCCAGTTGAAGGGATGTCATGTTTAGGGGGGTCACCTCCTATTACATGGGACTCAAACATAACTGGTGAAATGTGGGTATACTATATGGTCTAAATTTGACCGTATTACCTATATCCATTTTCGGGTAAAAACAACACAATACAATGAAAAAGACGCCTTAACCTAAAAGAAAATCTTTGACAGATACGATTTAGACCATCGTTAAACTAGGGGACAATGATATATCGCTTATCGCTAGTATATGGTCTATCGCTAAACCACGATTTGTTATATCATTTTTGTTTAAACCGTAGTTTATAGAGGTATAAACCTGGGAGTTAAACCGCTTATAGTAATAAGACTGAAAAAGTTTTATTTAGCGACTTAAAAAATATCATTCCCGTTATATTTATAACGGGCATGATTTTTCTTCCGTTTCATTACATACCTCCCTAGAAATAATTGTTACAATTCTTTATAATAATTTAAAAAGCTTTTTAGTATGTGGAAAAATGACAGTCCATTACCTGAGTATCACAATTTCAGGTAAAATTACGGCCGGATTATATTTTTAATCTAAAAGACACAAACTGATTTCGTGGTACCTTGTTATTTTAGGAATTATTTGCAGTTTGTCACCCAAATTCAATATTTTATCTACGTAGAGGTACAATAAAACTTCTCTAGACTAGGTTGAGTCGCGTGAAAATCGGGCTAAACATAACAACAAGAAAATTTTCCTACCTTAATAAGTTGTTTATTTTTCGTTTTATGTAAGTATCATCTAATACAATACCCATTAGAAACTTCTGAAAGTAAACATACATCCACATACACATACTTTGTCAAACAGGGTGAATAGGAACGCAGGGGTGAATAGAAACAAAACTTTGAAGGAATGTTCACTTTATTTAAAAATTGTTTGCAGTATTTCACAAGGTACTTCAATATATTAAATAATTATTTAAAAAAACGATGCTTTGTTTGAAACCAAGAAAGTGGTATCACAGTTAAAATCCTCATCAAAGTTTTGTTCTCATTCACCCCTGCATTCCTATTCACCCCTTATAATAGTATTTTTATCAGTGTGGATTGTTGTTGTCTGATAAATAAATAAATTGTTATTATTATTATATCTTAATGGGCTACATATTACAGGTTATAGCTAGATACATACCTAATCCAAAATAACTTATTTCCAATAGGTAAACTCTTTTACAATGCATGTCCTCGAAAAGAGCGTTTTCCAAGCAGCCAAACTGTGCGGAAAGTGACACTTTTTTCACTAATGCTTTTTATTTTTCTGTATTTTTTAGGGTTCCGTACCCAAAGGGTAAAACCGGACTCTATTAATAATAATAAAAATATGTTTATTTCTCACCACAATATTACACAATACATCAATTATAATGCTTTAACAAGCTTATTACTATTGTGGGAGACTGGTGCCTGAACTAGACTGCAAGCCTGTATTTCAGGACACCAGGACTCCGCCCTTAACACAATCATTATCTCGATGAATTATTTTTAGGTAGGTATTGAATCTAGATCGGTGAACACGGACATATTAGTTATTGACAAGTTTTTGTTAGTATGAGAGTGTGTGGTGGTGAGTGTGTGTGATGGTGAGTGTGTGTGTTTTTAACATTAGTAGTATTACACTAAAGTAGCAAGTAGTTTTTCGGTGTCGTCATAATTAAATTCTTGTAGGAAGGAAGTTATTTTATTTTTACACATGTTCTTAGTAAGATTAACTATCGGTAGCATACTATTAATTTTATTGTAAAGAAAACCACCTAGATGGCAAAAGAAACGCTTCGAGAATTGGGTTGAATGACGAATGTCTGGGCGATCTACGGGGTTGTAACGTCTCTTACCTTGTGAAGTCGAAGGGTGATATTTTAGAATAGAATGTTGTTTAAAAATTATGCTTTTAATGAAAAGTTGATTACTGAGACTCCGCGGTCCGTCTGTCTGTCTGTGTGTCTGTCTGTCTATCACCAGGCTGTATCTCATGAACCGTGATAGCTAGACAGTTGAAATTTTCACAGATGATGTATTTCCGTTGCCGCAAGAACAACAAGTACTAAAAAGAGAATTAAATGAATATTTAAGTGGGGCTCCCATACAAAGAACATGATTTTTCTGCCGTTTTTTGCGATTATGGTACGGAACCCTTCGTGCGCGAGTCCGACTCCCACTTGGCCGGTTTTTAATTTTTAACGCCGTGTTCAGCCAGGTATAGAGTTTTTATTATTTGAGAAAAGTTTTACAAATTAGTTAAGTACAGATTATTATTCATATAAAAGGTAAAATATAACTAATGAAGTATTAGTTATATTTTACCTTTTATATGAATGAAGGCGATTTTAATTACTCTAGATTTAGATTTGAACAATAAATTAAATTTAAATTTTCATAATATGTTTGGAAGAACGTATATTTTGCTATTTGCACATGCGCAGTAGATATGCCCGAGGAACTATTATTTAATCTGTGGATATGCCGAGCGCGCTTGAATAAGCCCGCCATTTTATTAATTTCTTGCTTGGTTCAGATTTTTTATATTTCCTCGCACAATGCATAATAAAATGTTGTATGATACACGTACGTAAGATGATTACCGACTCGTGACGATTTATTCACTCATCGGAATTCACCATACCGCAGTTTAGTGCAAGTTTGCCATTAGAAATTACTGACTGTTTGCCTAAAAATAATGTAAATACAGAAATAGTATTATTTTGTGATGAAATTGTAAAGGATCTTGGCCACTTGTTGACAAATAGATATCCAGGACACTCAATAATGAACTATTGTATGCCTGGTTATTCTTTATTTGACATAATGAAAAAAGATATAAAATGCAATTTTAACCAGGATACTACATTATTAATATTTATTGGTAATAGGGGTAATGTGAACAAAGGAGAATTACTCCAACATTATAGATTTTTGTGCAATCTTAGTTTAAAAAATCTTGTGATGTTCACATTCCCATACAGCCAAAGTTTGCTACAGGAAGAAAACATACTTAGATATGAATTGAATAGGACATTACATAATTTAACATATAGTAGTAATTTATTCCATTTAATTGACACGTCATTTCTCCGAAACTGTTCACTGGAGGATGTCTTCAAGGTTCTGGACTGGAGTGGGCTGGGCATCAACGTTAATAGCGAGTACATTACTCACCTTCGGTTTGCCGACGACATAGTGGTCATGGCTGAGACCATGGAGAGCCTCAGTAAAATGCTCGATGACCTCAGTAGAGCTTCCAAAAGAGTGGCTCTTAAAATGAACATGGACAAAACCAAGATCATGGCGAATGCCCATGTAACACCCATTCCTATCAAGGTCAGAGACTCTTCACTCGAAGTTGTAGACGATTATGTCTACCTGGGACAAACGGTCCAGTCGGGTAGGTCCAATTTCGAGAGAGAGATCAACCGTCGAATCCGACTCAACTGGGCGGCGTTCGGGAAGTTGCGTGGTATCTTCTAGTCCAATTTACCGCAGTGTCTCAAGACAAAAGTCTATGACCAGTGTGTGTTGCCAGTGATCACTTATGGGACCGAGACGTGGTCGCTCACAATGGGCCTTATCAGATAGCTCAAAGTCACCCAAAGGGCAATAAAGAGGGCTATGCTCGGAATTTACTTACGTGATCACGTCAGAAATGATAATATCCGTAGGAGAACCAAAGTTACCGACATAGCCCGAAGAATTGCCAGACTTAAGTGGCAGTGGGCAGGGCACATTGCTCGCAGAACGGATGGCCGATGGGGCCGAAAGGTTCTGGAATGGCGACCGCGAACCGGAAGACGATACGTTGGAAGGCCTCCCACTAGGTGGACTGATGACCTGGTTAAGGTTGCGGGAAGGCGCTGGATGCGAGACGCACGGGATCGGTCAATGTGGCGACGCCTGGGGGAGGCCTATGTCCAGCAGTGCACGTCTTTCGGCTGAAATGATGATGATGATGAATTGACACTAACAATTATGTTGGTAATCACTTTTATTTGACAATAGATAAATTTTCACGGATAGGTACTTTCTTTCAAATTATTATAAAAGACAGATAGCTGTGTCGCTATCATATTGTTTATCTATTACAGCCAAGAATTTGGCTAAACAACTTGCTTCTATTGAGCAATGCCAAGGAATGTTATTTCATTCAGCCAATAAATTGGTATCAGAAACTGACATTGATAATAATTTAAATTAGAAAATAGGACAATAGGGACAACCTCTTGCAAAAGAATACAGGATAAAAATTGCAAAATAAAATCAAATAAAAGTTTAAATTCGGTAAATAGTAATAGTAATAATATAACCTGGTGCATCAAAATATTCAAGGATTTATGAACAAAGATTTAGAAGTAGAATTATTTATGAATTTTAACAGTATTGATATTCTTTGTATAACGGAACATTGGCTTAAAAGACACAGTTATTATTCAATTTTAATAATCACTAGGTTGGTAGTTCATTCAGCAGAGATAACGCTATACATGGTGGCTCATTGATTTTAGTAAGTAACCAGCTTAAATTTAAAGACCGTAAGGATATTGTGAGCCTATATGTTGAGCGGACAGTTGAAATAGCTTGTATAGAATTGGAGCAGTGTATTGTATTAAGCGTATATTGTATGAGATATTGTACGTATATTATTGTACGTATATTGTATTGTATTGTACGTATATTGCAGATTTCAGTAGCGCCTTCGACAAAGTTGACCACCGACTGTTACTCTTAAAGCTAGAAAGTCATGGTGTGCACGGCAGCCTCTTGGAGTGGTTCAGGTCATATTTATTTATTTTATTTATTTATACTTTATTGTACACCACAAAAAACATACAGGACAATTGTTCAAATATACAAGTGTACAATGGGCGGTCTTATCGCACTAGGCAATCTCTTACAGACAACCTTTGGATGGACTGAAAGATCGGAGAAGAATTTAGGGCTGTCAGTGTACAAAACATCAAAAAAAAATATTACTTGGACTTAATAACATACAAAACATACATACAATATTACATAATATACTAATACATATCAAATATATAACAGAGAAAGGAGAAGAATAAAACTTATAGTGAAAGGTAATGCTCCTTCACCATTTTCTTGAACGTTGGCAGTGTTTGAGCACGTCTCACTTCAATAGGTAATACATTCCACAACCGAGCCGCTTGAATCGTGAAAGATTTGTCAAAGAAGGAAGTGGAATGCATACGAATACTCAATTTTAGATTTTCCGACGATATCAAGGACCTAGAATGGGTGTCACAGAGGAACTGAAAGCGTTCTTTGAGATAAAAAGGAGTAAAAGGATTAAATAGCACATTATAAAGCAAAGAAAGTATATGGGCATTCCGGCGAAGGCGAATAGGAAGCCATTTGAGCTTAGTACGAAATTCGGAAACGTGATCATACTTGCGCAAGCCAAATATGAACCTGATACAGAGATTTTGAAGTCGCTCAAGCTTGTCCAATTGGTCTTGGGTGAGATCAAGATAGCTGGCATCAGCATAGTCTAGAATAGGTAGAAGAAGAGATTGAGCTATCGCAATTTTAGTGGTGATGGGAAGAAAATTACGAAGACGTCTCAGGGAACCCGCAGAGGCAAACAGTTTTCGACTGACTTCCTGCAGTTGTTTGGTCCAGGAAAGGTTGCTGTCGATATAAATCCCCAAGTTCTTCACAATATGATTTATAGGAATAATAGTATTATTGAAAGAAACCTGGGGAAGTATCGACCAGTCAATCCTAGAGACAGTCCGGGAACTGCCAACAACCGTTACTTGAGTCTTCGTTGGATTGATCGTCAACCCGAACTCATTGCTCCAGTCACCTATTCGAGCCAGGCCTATACGAGTCATATCTGGACCAGCGGAGGCAGAGAGTGGTGGTGGGAGGCTACTACTCTTCAGAATACATCGCAACATCTGGGGTGCCTCAGGGATCGCACGCAGGGCCAATTTTATTCATTGTTTTCGTCAACGACTTACCGGACTGCATTCGTCATAGCAAATGCTCTCTATTCGCGGATGACCTTAAAATCTATCGTAGGATTGCCTCACATGAGGACGCCGAACTACTTCAATGTGACCTCAATGCGCTGCAGTCCTGGTGCGATACAAACGGAATGGTCCTAAACGCAAAAAATGTCACCATGTCTCCTTCACGCGTAAAAAACAATCTATACAATCACGCTACTCGATTGCGGGTACTGCATTGCAGAAGGTTGAGTCCATCCGCGACCTTGGCGTGCTGCTTAGTAGTGACCTCTCGTTCAGTTTGCACATCGATAACATTGTTGCAAAAGCAGCTAGGATGTCTGGTTTCATAAAAAGAACTTGTAGGGAATTTCAAAATATGCTTGCCATAAGAATTCTTTACAACTGTCTTGTGCGCAGCACGCTGGAATACGCATCCCCGGTCTGGAACCCAACCTACAATGTCCACGCGAGCCGCATCGAGAAGATTCAAAGAAATTTTACGCGTTATCTACGATTCAAGGATCATACTTGTCCCTACAGAGCCGACTACAGGCAGCGTATGTTTCACTTCCATTTGACCTCCTTACAAGACCGTAGGGTCTCAGCAGACATGATATTCTTGTAGAAGATTGTCAATAACATGATATGCACCCCCGAACTACTAAAACAAATCAGCCTTGATGTACCACGCGGGGGCCTTGTTAGGTCAGCGAGAGTTCGCAGAACATTCGTGGGCAAAAATTCTCGTACCAATCTCGGGCGTTCGGCTCCTTTGAACAGGATGATGAGCACATACAACAAGATCAGCTCTTGCAATGAGGACATGGATGTCTTCTTTGACTCTCTGTCTCGGTTTAGGTCTAGGGTCATGCAGATTGATCCGTAGTCTCGCCCGACTTGCCTGCTCTGTTTCATTGTGTACTCTCAACATTAAATTATCACATAACTAACTTTGACATCATTTTATTAGCATTATATTATAACTTTGACTCACTAGTTTCGTTTTTTTTGTGATGTAATTTAATTTAATTTTATCTTGGACTCAAATAGCTTTGACATCATTTTGTTTGCATTTTATTATATTTTAACTTTGACTCAATTGTAACTTAATTTTAATTTGTCCTTGACTTACTAGTATTTTATTGTAATCTAATTGTAACTTAATTTTATCTTTGACCTTACTAGTAACTAATTTGTTATATATCTAATTGTAATTTATTTTTATTCTAGCACAATTATAATTGTTAAATACAGGTCTGCGGATCCTAAGCCAGGAGCTCATCACTGGGGCCCATTAGCAGCGTGTCACTCCTGGATCCAATCAGAACCTGTACCCACGAAACTGCCGTAACGCAGCAGTGGAAAGCTAGGGATTTGCTCCCTATTGCGAGAGATACTGGTACCTATCTCACAGGTGGCACAAGGATTGGCGTATATACGTTCGTACTTACCTTAAATTCCTGCGGTAGACTCCTGGGCGTCGATCAATCTCGTGCCGTGAGGTTAGGGATAGGAGAATATATATAATAATGGAAGTAATGGGAAAGACTGACGGCTGTCTGGACCGAAGAATCCGGCCGGCGTCCACCAGGCAGCACGTTTCCCGCAAAAGCACCTCGATGCGCGTGAAAATATACTCTAAACCCACTTTAGGGACGCCCCACAACGCCGATTGCGAACGGCGGGCGCGATTAACAAATACAATCACCGAAATATCGCTCGATTACGTTATTAGAATACAAGACACCGATTTTCTCGCGTGTTCCGTTCAAGTTTTCTAACTACACTGTTCGTGTCAGCTGTCAAAATCGTTGACAGCCCACGGACCCGGTGTTGCGAGTAAACATAAACTCGGGACAGAACATCCCCCCGTCTCGGACATAAGGAGTTATGTCCGCTAATAAATGGGCAAGCGTGCTAAACTCGCCACTGCTCGCTTCAAAACCGAATCTCCGACCATGACCTCTGCAACTCTGGGAACTCCGTCAGACCCATAAATCAAATCTAAAATGCGTCCACGACGCCAATACAAAGGTAACAAGTTAGGTTCTTTAACCAGTACAAGGTCTCCGACTTTGGGAGGGTCAGTTTTGTCAGTCCACTTGACGCGCTGCTGCAAAATATGCAAATATTCCAAAGACCAACGATGCCAGAAACTTTGGGACATCTGTTGGAGCAACTCAAAGCGAGTCAATTGCGAAGATTTAATTTCCCTGAAGGGGTATTCCGGCAGGGCGTTAAGAGGCTGACCAATCAAAAAATGACCAGGGGTCAAAACTTCCAGGTCATTTGGGTCCGAGGAGATCGGACAGAGGGGTCGTGAATTGAGGACGGCCTCGATTTTACAGAATACCGTAACAAGTTCCTCAAAGGTCAAAATTGTTTCACCAATAACACGGCGGAGATGCGTTTTTGCCACCTTCACAACGGCCTCAAAAATGCCACCCCAATGTGGGCACACTGGGGGGTCAAATTGCCAATTAATTCCCATTTGCGCCATAGCAAATCTCAAATTCTGTTTATCCTTATTTAGATAATTACAAATATCATTTAAATATCTATCAGTGCCCTTATAATTAGTACCGTTATCAGAACGGATCAAAGATGGTAGTCCTCGGCGGGAAACAAATCTACCTAGCGCTGCAACAAACGCATCTGTGCTGAGGGCAGTTACAAGTTCCAAGTGAACCGCCTTGGAGGCCAGACAAACGAACACACACAAGTAGGCCTTGACAGCCTTGGCGTTCCGAAGTTGAGAAGTCTTCACCAAGAAAGGACCAGCGAAATCGGTTCCGACCGAAGCAAATGGTCTGCTTTCCGTCACTCGGTCGGATGGCAAATCACCCATTATGGGTTGAGTGGGAGCAGCCTTCAACTTATAGCACTGCATACATTTAAAGATGATGCCACGAATAGTGCGTCTGGCCGACAAAATCCAAAAGTCACGCTGCAAAATGGCTACGAGGGCGTTGCAACCGGCGTGTGCGTTATTAATGTGTCGATCGGACACCAACAATTTCACCAACGCTCCTCCTTTAGGGAGCAACAAAGGATGGCGAGCACCATAAGGCAAGTTCGAATTCCGCAATCGTCCTCCGACTCGGAGCAAACCAGATTGGTCTAGGAATGGATTAAGACGAGCGATTGAGCCTTTCAAAGCTGAGCATTTCCTCAGGGTTTCAATAGTCTGGTCAAAGTGCTCGGCTTGTACAGCACGAACCAACAACAGCAGGGCCTCTTGGCGTTCATGAGGCGATAAAACTGAGGATAACAATTTATTATTAGGGTTCCGTCCGTTACGTATGAAACGCCGGACCCAAGCGGTAACTCCTACCAATTTCGACAAAGAACTGTATCTGTCCCAAAGATACTCCAAATTATATGCAGGTTGCGTTTCCACAATTCCAATACGCAAGCCTGGCAGAACCTCTGGAGAGGAGAACCTATTCTGGGGCCAGGACGACTCGCGATGCGACAACCAGTCTGGTCCCCACCAAAGAGAATGGTCAACAAGGGCAGGAGCCTCGCAACCACGGGACGCGCAGTCTGCGGGGTTAAATTCTCCTGGGACATGTCTCCAGATCAGTTTAGTCTCAGAGTTCTGAATCTGTGAGACTCTATTCGCCACAAAAACCTCCAAAGTATGAGCTGAGGTGCGAAGCCAACAAAGAACGATCTCGCTATCAGTCCAAGCGAAAACGTCTGAGATATCAACTGAGCGACCCAGAGTGCTGTAAACATGGTGAAGGAGCCTAGTAAGAAGAGCTGCTCCAGACAATTCCAATTTAGGAATGGTTAACCGTGACCTAATAGGCGCCACCTTACTCTTAGCCATCACCAAGTGGACCTCTACAGAACCGGATGGACCTACAGTCCGTAAAAATACCACGGCCGCATAACCTCGTTCGGACGCGTCACAAAATCCGTGGAGACTCACTCGACACTTACCAGCTGGTAGAAGGAGTCTGGGCAAGGAAATCCGGTTTACATCCGGAAGGGAAGATACAATCGCAAACCATTCCCTCATCAACTCTTCCGGCAGAGGCTCGTCCCAAGTAATATTGGCTAACCAAAGTTTCTGCAAAAACCACTTAGCCAAGAATATGACAGGAGTGATCCATCCATTGGGATCAAAGGTCCGGGCAACAGTTGACAAGACCATGCGCTTTGTGTGCGCTTTGGGGAGTATCCAATTTAACTTGATAGGTGAAGACATCCTCGACGGGCTGATACTGGATACCAAGGACGGCAATCAAATTAGGGTTATTCACATCCTCAAAAAGGAGAGGATCTTGCTGATGCTCTACCGGCAGATCACTCAACAACTCCGGACTATTCGACAACCATTTACGCAATTCGTAACCTCCTGATTTCAGGATTACAATCAACTCATCTCGCAAAACCAAGGCCTCTTCCACTGTAGATGCCCCGGTGCACACATCGTCGACGTATACGGAGTCTTTCAGAATAGCAGCTGCACGTGGATACTTCAACTGTTCACGGCTGGCCAACTCCAATAAAGTGCGGATGGCAATATAGGGACTAGACCTGAGTCCATACGTTGTAGTGTTCAACTCGTACACAGCAATCGGATCACACGGTCGCTCACGCCAAAGGATCATTTGATAGCGCCGGTCGTCCGGATGAACAAGAGATTGTCTGAACATCATACGGATGTCAGCCACAAAAACAATCTGGTGACGGCGGAAATTGGTGAGGATATCCGAAATGTCCCTATGCAATTTGGGACCCGAGTGCAAGCACTGGTTCAAAGAAACTCCATTGGACGTAGGGGCCGAGCCATCGAATACCACGCGGATTTTACCACCCGGAGTTTTCAAAACCGCATGGTGCGGCAAAAAGTAATGCTCGATTGAACGGCAATCAAGATAAGAAGGAGACATGTGTCCCAAATCTTCATACTCCCGCATGAAGTCCACGTATTTCTTACAAAAATCCGAATCTCTACGCATTCGATGCTCCATGGACAATAACCTCTTTTCCGCTAAAGCATAGGAATGACCAAGAGGAGGACGCGCAGCCTGAAACGGCAAACGAGTGACAAAACGACCATCAGCGAGGCGACCAGTATTGTTCTGGTAATTCAATTCGCACTCTTGTTCATCTGGATCGACTCTTGGAGCAAGTGGAAGCTCTTCGACTTCCCAGAAGCGCTGAACGGCGTCGGATAGAGAGATCCCCACATTCAATTCTTGGTCCTCAATCCGCGGGGCGGAGCCCTTCAACACGGGACCCATGAAGCTAAAGCCAAAAACTGTCGGTATAGCTACTAACCCATTCGTCTGCAGAACCCACTTGGTCCCGGACAAAATCAAACCCAAAACATCCGCACCTAAAAGCACGTCTACGGGTCCGGGTACAAACCACTTCGGGTCGGCAGGAGTTAGATCTGACGTTAATTTCACCACGGCAGGGCTAATGGTTACCTGCGGGTGTCTGCCCATGATATCATTCAAAACAACGGCCTTGGCCAAGATCCTTGGCCCACAATGAACCGGCGAAACACAAATTTCAACTTCTCCCCGTTGACCACCCGCTTCAATACCACCTATGCCGTATATAGCAGAATGGTGGGGTCCACGTGGGAGACCCAATCTCTCCACTACACAAAAGGATACAAGACAGCCTTGAGCACCCGAATCCAAAAGGGCACGAACTAACAAAGAGTTACCCTTCGGGCCCCAGATCCTTACAGAGACAGTTGGCAGAAGGACTGTCTCTGGCTGGACGGCTGTAGTGGAGGAGAGGGAGGCGACCACCTATTGTTGATAACCCCCCTGGGGTTGGTAGTCGTCCGGAAGATCGGACGCGGGCCAGTTGGAGTGTAGGTAGTGGTCTACCGGAGTGCCGAAGTGTCTTCCGACTCGCCCAGTCACCGGGTTCTGGTAACCACGGGCACGTCCAAACTGGGGCGGGCGGCGCTCCAATCGCGGTCGCTCATGTAGCGGTGCTGCCTCTCCATTCCCAAATACCTCTCCTCCCGTTGAGGAGGCGGTGGAGGGGTGCCCCCGCCTGTGCGAGGTGAGCCCCGTCGAGGATCCACGTGGGTTTGGTGGGGTTGGTGGGGATGCGGACCCCTGCCTATGGGGGAGCGTCGGGCATCATCAGGCCCGCCAACACCATTTTGGTTAGAACACAACACGCGGTGGTGCTTACCTTGACAGTGCGGGCAAGGATCTGACCTCTGGCAATCCCGCTGCAAGTGCTTTCCCAGACAGGTGTAACACCACTTGCGGCTGTTGGCGATTCCCCGTCGGTCCTTTGTGTTCCTTGCCAGGAACTTCGGACAGGAGGTGACCATGTGGCCATCCGTGTTGCAGTATATGCAGCGCATACTGCGAGCCTGGGTCGCCACATATTGATGAGGAGGGCGTCGTGACTCACCCTTCTCACGAGGGGGGGGCGCGCACCAACACGACGCGGGTCCGGAGAGGACCGCTCTGGGGCCCGCGAGGGACCTTCAAATCCAGATTGGTCCAAGAAGCGACATTCCTCATCCAGGAATTTCAACAAGTCATCGAAAGGGGGGAGGTATGTGGCATTATCCCAACCATACCTCTGCTCGAAGCGAACCTTCAATTCGGAAGGCAACCTTGACAGAACAAGGTGAAGTAGCATGAAGGACCATTGGTCAATTAGGTAGGCCCAATCGCCTCAAGGCGTTCAAGGCCACCGTCAGTGGGTTGACCAAATCCATTCGTAGGGTGGCAACTCGATGGATGCGAGGCAACGACAAAATCTGCGAGACGTGGGCGTCCGCTAACAGCCTCACGTTCGCATAGCGCTTGATCAACAGTTCCCGGGCAGTATTATAACTTTGATCCGTAACAGTTAGTTAATAATTTTCTACTTTAATTTAAATGCAATTATTGTAGTTCATTTCAATTAAATTTTTATCATAATACTCAATTAATACAATATTCGTAAAAATAAAACTGTAATTTAAGACGTAAATGATGTGCACGCCTGTAACTGACATGTTTGCACAGGACCATCTTGTATGTATAATCTGTAATGAATTTGTAAATGTGTTGTTGGCATGCCTTATTGAATAAACTGCTTTGAAAAGGTAATGGATGAAGTGTTACACAAGATTTGTAACTCGAATAAATCCATTATCACTTGTGGTGATTCTAATGTTAATTTATTAGAAAACTCAGGTTCTTGTACTTAAAATAAAAAGTCCACAGTTTTGCAGACAAAATCGTAATTTAACTGACATAGAGAAAGCCCGTTTAGTATACTTTAGCCATTTTCATAGTGAAAAGTCGTACGGAATTCTGTTGCGGGGAAATGCCGCCGACATCCAGACTATCTTTGTTTTGCAGAAAAGAGCTGTTCGATCCATTTATAAATTAATCCCGAGACACTATCTCAGAGAGAAATTTAAGGAGATTAATGTAATGACTATGCCTTCTCAGTATATTTATGCAAATATTTTATATGCTCATAAAAATATAAAATTGTTTAAAAAATACAGTGATATCCATAACATAAATACTAGGAACAAACACAAACGTGTAGTACCTACAACAAGGCTCAAGAAAATAGGTGGCTCATTTAGATGTCAATGTATACGCTTTTATAATAAGCTTCCAAGCCACGTACAAGATCTAAATCTGAATAAATTCAAATCTTTCATTAAACATTAGTTGTGCCAGAAAGCGTTTTATACAATTAAAGATTACCTTGAGGACAAAAAAGGCTTGGGATTGAGCTGCGCCAATTAATTTTGTTTTTTATATTATATTTTGCACCGTGAATTTTGTTATTATATTTTTTATTTTTTGCTTTTGGTTTTCTTGCAATGACAAGAATATTTACTTTTTAAAGTATTATATTATTTTATTTTAACTATTGTGAATGTGAAGACTATGTGGATCATTCTTTTTTTTGTGTTAATTTAAATTTATCTTAGTTTTTAATCATGGTCTGGCAGTTTGAGTAGTTTATGCGGCCTACCCGAATGTCCTTTCTTAGGTATTGTTCGTCGAATCGTTGAGCTCCTTAAATTTTGAGTTGAGCTGCTCGGTTATTGACATATGCGTGCACTGACTGGACAGGTCCACTCAATCTGGCTGGTTCTTTCCTAAAAAAATAATTTCAGACATCAGTCTACATGGTCTTCACATGATCTAACCAAGATATTGTCTGGACTTTAAAAGAGCCTGTGACCTCTGAGTTTGTTTCGGCCTTTCTTCTCAGAGTAGTCAGATAGGAAACGCCGACCTCATCTAGTTTTAAAAAATATGATCGACATGTAAAAGTGTTTGTACAAACCAACTTACAGAAATAAAATCATTTATCATTTACCTAACTTCCGCACTTGTAGCATAAATAATTCGCCTTTACTAACTTTCCACCTTTCTTATCTGAGCAAAAACGTCAGTAAAAACCTCTGCCCACATGTTTGACAAAAAAACAGGTAAGTAAAACATTGTGGTCGAAACTCTGCGTGCGATTGACATTTTCGATTTAGTTGTTCGACAAAAGTCTTAGCAGACAACGTAGCACCATCAATCTTGTGTCCCTTCACAAAAATAACGCGATAAAACGTTACAAAGAGAAATGGGTTCCGTCTGAGACACCATTATAAACAATTTGATGGTGGTGAAGAAGATAAAGTTTAAAATATCGATGAGTAAAGGATTGTGACCTTTGATTGACCCCTTTGTCCAGCAGTGGACATCTTTAAGCTGAAATGATGACTAGCCAATTTTACCTAGCGGGAAATAGGACATTATATGGGTATTCATTTTTTTATAGTCAAATCTGAGAGTAGAGACTAGAGCCCCAACCCCCTCTCAGACCACTGAGCCTATCTCCTGCCCAGACTCCCCTATGGAGCAAACTCCTTTCCCCGAGAATCACCATGATAACGGTGAATCACGGGCCTCTTCTCCTCCCGTCACCTCCTCAGAGGAAGACGACTCCCACGATTTTCAAGTCGTGGGAGGAAAGAGGAAGAAAAACAAAGCCTCAGCCCAGGCCTCCAAGGCCAAAACGACCTTTGTAGCAACTCCGTTTGCTTCACCAATTGCCTCCCCCTGTCCCTCTCCCGAGCCGACAAGCACCCAGCCCGCCCCCACTACCGCTTCCCAGCGGTCTAGTCGCCCCCCCAGCCCCCCAGTCACTACGGTCAATAAGACCAAGCCCCCGCCGCCGATATTCCTACAGGATAAGGCGAAGTGGACCGATGTGTCCAACCTCTGTAGGGATAATAAAATCAAATTTAATAGTGCCCGGGCCTGTCAGCAGGGCATTAAAATTCTAGTCCCCTCTTCAAAGGATTTCCGGGATTTAACCCGATTACTCAAAGTGCGGAAGTATTCCTTCCACACTTACTCCCTCCCCGAGGAGAAGTCCACCCGGTTAGTCATCCGAAGGATCCCAAAGGAGATCTCGACGGAAGACGTCCGCTTGGACCTCCTAGCCCAAAAAGTTCCCGTCATTGCTGTGCACCGCTTGCACAAAGCGAGAGGTGGACAGCAATATGACATGGTAGTGGTGGAGTGTAGCCTTACCGAATCCCACAATCCCATCTTCGGGATTAAATCCATTTGCTCTCTCACCGGTATCTCAATAGAGAGACCGTATCGCCCCACTATTGTTGGTCAGTGTCACAACTGCCAACTATATGGGCACTCCCAAACAAACTGCTTCGCCACCCCCAGATGCGTTAAATGCTTGGGGGATCATGGCACGAAAGATTGTCCCCGTCCCAAGGACCGCTCAGAGTTCACGGAGCCTCCCAGCTGAGTGCTCTGTGGCCAGGTAGGTCACCCAAAACTCGCGCGCATAGTGGCCAAACGCAATGACGCGCGCCAAGCACGCATTGCTCCCCCAGCCCATGCCCCCCCTCGTCTAGCCCCTCAGAGGGATTCTCCATGGGGTAAGCTAAACCACCAAAGTGTGGCGCCCCAATCTAACACTCAGCCCATTCCAGCGCTGATGGATCTTAGGATCTCAGTGCCTATTACAACCCCGGCCACAGTGGCCCCAACGCAAACCAACAAGGTGGCTCCTACCACTGTCGTTGGCGCGCGCTCACCCCCCCCCTGTAGTCCAACCCGGCCAGAGCTCCTATCGGTGTGTCGCTGAAACCATTTTCAACGCATACGCGATCTGGATGACTCCAGAGGCCCGCTCCCTTCACGCTGAACTAACAAGTTTAGCCGACCCCAAAAAGCCCTTTTCATGCCTCGAGGCCTTCTCGAGGTATCCTTCTATTACCAAGGAACTAGATAGCCTTGTATTTGTCAATGGACAATGGATTCGCAATTGAGAAGTAATTGCCTCAAACCGAGATCCCTAAAGTTAGGTTTTTTCAATGCAAATAGCATTAACAACCAGCGTGATGAGATAGCCACGTTCCTTCGCGATCATCAGCTGGACGTCTTCCTCATACAGGAGACATTCCTTAAACCCCAACAACGCGATCCCAAAATTGCCAACTAACGTATAGTTCGCAACGATAGGACCCGCTGTCACGGCGGTGGCACTCTCATTTATTACAAAAATGAGCTCCACCGTAGTGCTATCACCCCACCCGATCCCCCTTCGTACCTTGAGTACTCAGCCTGTCGGCTTGGAATGACTGGTCATCAAACGATCACCATCATATCCGCCTATTGCCCTCCTCCCTCGGCGTCATCGGTGGATAACCCAGAGGGTCTCAAAAAAGATCTTAACTCCCTCTTCAATTCGAGTCACTCCGTTATCCTAGCGGGTGATCTCAATGCCAAACATACAGACTGGAACAGTACCGTTGCTAACTCTAGAGGAAAGCTGGTACAGAACCTAAGCAATAACCTTCATTATGACGTCATCGGCCCCCCGAGCTTCACTCATTTCCCAGGTAACGTCACTAGTAACCCGGACGTCCTTGATATAGCGCTATTAAAGAACATTAACCTTCAGTTTCGTTCTATAGAAGTGCTAAATGAATTATCTTCTGATCACCGTCCTGTGATCATGCACCTAGGTAGTCGTTCAGGCCTCCCAGATCCAGGACAGCCGCCCCCCACCATAATTGTCACTGATTGGAGGAAAGTAAGTGCTAAACTGAAATCCACAATTTCACCCCACTTAGACTCAATCCCCAGTCATATAAACTCGGTCGCTGACACGACAGCGGCGATCGACTCGATCACAACTCACGTACGAGACCGTCCTGAACGTATCTTCAAGGGAGGTTCCAGTGCTGGACATCCAGCAAGGGAAACTCCCGGACGATGTACGGAAGTTGATAAACGAGAAGAACGCAGCTATCCGTGACTACAGTAACTTTCGCTGTGTCGCAAACAGAGTTCACATGCGTAACTTACAGCGTGCTGTAAAGGAACGTATGGCTGAGCTCCGTTCTGCGACATGGAATAAGATGCTGAGCGAACTAGAGCCCAACCACCATGCCTTCTGGCACCTTCAGAGGAGGTTACGCTCCACTGAAGAATCTGCCATACCCCCACTTATTCGCCCTGATAAGAGTGTTGCATTTGAAAACACTGAAAAAGCCGAATGTCTGGCTGACAGTCTCGAACTTCAATGCACACCCAGCTCCCAACCAGTAGACAAAGCTCACCTAGATATGGTAGACGCTGAAGTCGAACGTAGGACCTCCCTTCCTCCCGTTGAAGACCCTGATGAACCACTACCTCCCGTCACCCCAGACGAAGTAGTGGAGGTTATTAAAAGGCTTCGCCCCAACAAATCCCCAGGCATAGATGGCATCACCAATAAGGTGTTGAAACTCCTCCCTGCCCAAATAATATTGCTAATGACGGCCATTTTCAACGCTGCATTGAGCAAAAATATCTTCCCCCAAGCTTGGAAACAGGCTACTGTAATAGGCATCCCTAAACCGGGTAAACCGAAATCGGAGCCTACCAGTTATCGTCCCATTAGTCTGGTGAATTCTCTCGGGAAAGTCTATGAGCGACTTATTTATAAGCGGCTCAAAGACTTTGTCGAGCGAAAGAGCCTTATCCCCAACGAGCAATTCGGCTTTCGCGCTGAACACTCGTGTATTCAACAAGTTCACCGTTTCGTTGAACACACTAGTGCTGGCTTCCAGCAGGGTATGTTCACCGGTGCCTTGTTCTTCGACATAGCGAAAGCGTTCGACAAAGTCTGGCACAATGGCTTAATTTATAAGCTATATAATCTTGGTGTGCCAGATCGTCTCGTGCTCATCATACGAGACTGTTTGTCGAACAGAACTTTCCGCTATCGTGTCGTGGGAGAACTCTCCTCCCCTCACCCCATACGAGCCGGAGTCCCTCAAGGCTGCGTACTATCCCCTCTAGCTTTCACGCTGTACACCAGCGATATTCCAAAAACCAAAGGGGGCCAGTTGGCACTATTCGCTGACGACACGGCCCTCTATTGCAAAGGCTCAGCAACCAATGCCATAGCACTAAAGCTCCAGAGAGCCGCCAACACTCTAGCCAAGTGGTTCCGTCTCTGGAGAATAGAAGTCAACCCCGACAAAAGCCAGGCTGTCCTATTCTCGAGGCCTGATCGAAAATAAAACTATAGATTCAAAGACCCCCTTCCCCCTAGACCCATCACTATGTACGATAAGCCAATCCCTTGGGAGAAGCAAGCCAAGTACCTAGGTGTAACCCTCGATAACCACCTCACTTTCGCCAAGCACATTAAGGCGGCGCGCTCGCGAGCCGCCTAGTTTTCCGCCGCCTCGCTATAGGCAGACTTCATGGGATGGTGAACGCAAGCAGCAGCTTGTCACCTAGGTGCAAGCTGCGCATTTACACTGCGGTCATTCGTCCCATCATGACCTATGCCTGTGCTGTATTCGCACACGCAAAATCCCATGATATACATAAACTTCAGGTTATACAAAACCGATTTCTCCGAAAGATCACGGGAGCCCCCTGGTACGCTCGCGACCAGGAACTCTATGTCGATCTGAGAATCCTTACTATCCAACAATTCATTAAACGCATTTCCAAGCGTTTCTTTGACTCTGCTGTCGATCATAGCAACCCTCTAATTCAAGCGGTCTCCCGCTATGAACCCTCCAAAATCTCCAAAGTCCGCCGACCAAGGCTTGTCCTCTCTATCCCCGATGACGCCACTACCCTGCTCCAAGAGAGCAATAAAAAGACCAGCACAATTCGCAGACACAGACCGCCTTCGTTCCGCCCTCGCCGCCGAGGCCCGCCGCGACGTCCCCGACAGGATACGCAAGCCAGCCCGCGAGCTGTGCCTTAGTTAATTTATAGTTAGATAATTGGAGTTTCTTATTCGTTCTTCTCCACGTAGGCTTTTCCGAACGAATGGTAGAATCACTTTTAATAAGATCCAGCCATAGTGTTGTCCCCCCAGCGACGGCCTGAGCCGAGGTCCGACCCCACCTGGGGTAGCCCTTAGCGCAGTCGCTTAGATTTAGTAATTTGTGCCCTGGCTGGAGGCTATATAGCTTAGTCTCCACAGGCTAGCCCGGTTAAGCAGTGGACGGTCACTTTGACCAAACTGTGAGACGCCACGTAGGAAATTAAAAAAAGCAACATTTTTCATCGATTTTCAAACAACTGCATCATAAAATAACTTTGTAATTTTTATAGCACACTTTTACTTTTTAATTTTTTGGCGTTTATAGGCTCATTGACTTAATGTAGAAAAGTAGTATCTATGGATGCGCCCGCTGCGCAGTCATGAGCAATGAGAATCTAAATTGCCCGCCACACCACATATTTTTCCGTTTCCACTTTTGTTATATTTCAACTGAGTGAAGATAAAATAGTGTGGGCAACGGAATATAATTAGGTATTAAAACACTCATGTATTATTAAACCTACGCTCGTGTTTTAATAACCCCTATTATATGACCATTGCATAATGCTAATGCAGAAACCGTAGCGATAATTTGTAAAGGTTCAAAAGTTTGACCTCAAGCTCGATAGATGGCGTTGGCGTCAAATTAGATCTCGCTATGGTTTCTTTACCGTGATTTAGTTGTGCTCAAATGAATTTTAGATAATAAATACCAGCTTAGATCAGGACACAATTAGGTTTTATTTCAATTTCAACCCTATTAGTGTTCACACCAGTGTGTTAGAACAACATTACCAGCTTGGTAATAAACATTGGTCCATCGACCCTGGATCAGACCCAGAAAGTCTGAAGTTTTTGAAGTAAGCGGTGCCAGCTTTGTTTGGATTTGGACCGCACCCCAGTGTACTCGCAGTGGATCGCTGCAACAGGAGTACCGGGAATTCTTAGTTCAACGTGACGCGACAGAGGGCGCCACCAGCAGTTCAACAGAAGATCAGTATTCGAGTTCGGGCGGCAGCTTCGTTCAGCAAGGTGAACGAAATCGGCAGTTGAAGTTTCAAGTGACGCCAAAGGGAGCGCCACCAGTGATACACTACGAAACCTACTTGGAAGTGTGAGTGAAGTGCAAACGTGAGTACAATACTTTAATAAATAAAAGTAGCAGTGATAAAGAAGACTTTGACAAGCAATTTTGAACTTTATATTAAAGAAGACTTTTACTTTAACATTTAGATAATTATTTTAACTTAGCTTTAAAAATGTGCATGTAGTTTAAGGACTTAGAATAGTTTTAATAAAAACGACGGAACGGGGAATCTATGCCCGATTTCTGCCAGTGTTTGTTTTAAAACACTTGTAAAATTTTTCGCTGTTATTGAGACTTAGAAAAAATCTGTATGTATAGTTCAAAACCAAACTTGTAATTTTTAAGTCTCAATTTAGGTGTCTCTTTATTAGGTTTGTTGAATTTTATTTATTTTATTATTTATAATTTTTTAAATCAATTTCAACACTTGGTATTTGAATATTTTTTTTGTTGTTCATGATGGAAGGTCAAATTAATATATTAAAAGACCTTCAAAATGTTATACAAAAGGCTTTTACTAATTTTAAAAAGAGTCCTAAAGATCGATTGACAGTAGAATATATCGAGACAAGGCTTGAATTGTTAGAAAATGATTGGTCTTCATTTAAGAAAACCAAATCTCAACTTTATGGTCGTTTTAAGATGGAAGACATAGGTCAAAAGGTGGTCGATATATACGATTCCACCGAAGATACATATATATCATGTAAATGTCTGATGAAAGCAACGTTTAATAAGATTAATCCTAGAGAACCGGTACCACAAAATAGTGGATCTAATAATAATAATTCTTCTAAGTCATCTAACTCATTTGTAAAGTTGCCCAAGATCACAATTCCTAATTTTTCAGGCAAGTACAGTGAATGGACAGCCTTTCACGATCTTTTTAAGTCGCTTGTACACAATAACGCAGCTTTAGATAATGTACAAAAACTGCACTATCTTAAAGGCCATCTAACTGGTGAAGCCGAACAATTGATTAGGCATACACCAATCACAGATGCCAACTACAGCGAATGTTGGTCTCAGTTGGAAAAGCGTTATGCTAATAAAAAGTACCTAGTTAATTGTATTCTGAAAAGATTGTTCAGCCAAAAGCGATTAAATGTAGAGTCAGCTGCCGCATTAAAGGAGCTGTTAGATACCACAAGTGACTGCCTTAATGCGCTTACAAATTTAAAAATCAATGTGAGTACATGGGACGTTATCATCATCCATATAGTTACATTCAAATTAGATAATGAAACGCGAAAACAATGGGAGTTAAGCAGTTCTAACGATTTAAGCAACGAGTTGCCCACCTTTAAGGAACTTAAAATATTTATTGAAAGTCGTTTTCGCGCATTAGAATGTATAGAGCCGAGAAAGGCCGTGGCTCACCAGGCCGGTAATAGTTCACAGGTTCATAGTTCTAAAGCAATGCTAGCCACAAAGCCGTCAAATATGCGTTGCGAATATTGCTCGGAAGTCCACAAGTTGTGTTTCTGCAAGCAATTCGCAAAACAGCCCTCAGAAAGTAGACGCGAATTCGTAGCAAAAAATAAGATCTGTTTTAATTGTTTGGGCAGCAATCATAGAGTATACGACTGTAAAAAGCAGACCGTCTGTAAAGTCTGCAACAAGCGCCATCATTCATTGCTGCACCCGAATGGAGAACCTAACGGAGGGAACGAAAGCCCAGATGCTACCGTAAACCCGGCTACAGATAATACAAGTTCTTCAACTAGTGATAATCCGATTGTCGTATGTTTGTCTACGGGCAAGGTCTCTAAACCCAGACAGGTTTTATTAGCCACAGCGTTAATAAAAGCCGAGTCCAAGACGGGTGAATTCCAAACAGTTCGAGCATTATTAGACCAAGGTTCACAGGCTTGTTTTATTACGGAGGCCACAGTCCAACTTCTTAGACTAAAGAAAATTCCAGTCAGAGGTCTTGTTTCAGGCTTAGGTGACGATAGATCAACCATTGCAAAGCATATGGTGAATCTGACAATTGAGTCAACAATTGATCTCGATTTTCAACTCAAAATAAACGCCTACGTTTTGAGTAAGATCACCTCATACTTGCCTGAGAGAAGTGTAAAAACAACTTCATTGGATTGGATTGCCATAAACGATCTACGTTTAGCAGATCCTAACTTTAACACACCCAATAGAATAGATATTCTATTGGGTGCAGATGCTTACTGCTACATTGTGAAGGAAGGTATAGTCAAGAGTCCATCCGGCAGTCTCATTGCACAGAGCACCACTTTAGGGTGGGTCCTTTCAGGTGTAGTCAGTTCAAGTCGTGAGAGTTCAAAGCATCACACTAAAAATATAAAGGTACATTGTGCACAGGTCAATAAAGATGAAATTTTAAAGAAATTTTGGGAGATCGAAGAACAAACTAGTACAAAGAAATTACTTAATCCAGAAGAGCAACGGTGTGAAGAATTCTATATTAAAACTACTAAAAGAGACGACACAGGCAGATACGTTGTACGACTGCCATTCCGAGATGAAGAACCTGCTTGTAAGGCCGGACATTCACGTGACATAGCTGAAACAAGATTTAAAGCATTGGAAAAAAGATTAAGTAGGGATACAGATCTAAAGGAAATATATACAGAGGTAATTAATGAATACTTACAATTAGGACACATGAGACCTGTAAAAAATGAGGATAGTTATAAAGATGAAGCCGTTTATCTACCACACCACGCGGTGATAAGAAATGATAAGACCACGACTAAGGTTCGTGTTGTTTTTAACGCCTCAGAAAGGAATAAGAACGGAGTGTCCCTAAACGACACTCTAATGGTAGGACCAACGCTGCAAGAAGATTTAAGACACACTGTCCTGAGATGGAGAATGCACGTTATTGGTATAGTGGCGGACATAATTAAAATGTATCGTCAAGTTAGAGTGGCCGATGAAGATGCTATCTTCCAGCGAATACTCTGGCGAGACGATCCTGAAAAGCCAATCAGAGATTATGAGCTGATCACGGTGACCTTCGGGACAGCATCTGCACCATACCAAGCAGTTAGATCGCTCCAGCAAGTCTCATATGATGAAGGAGACAAATTCCCACTTGCAGCAGATAGAGTTCTGATTTGTTTTTATATGGACGATTTAATGACTGGATGCAACAACATCGAGGAAGGTGTAGAAATCTGTAAACAAATGGCAAAACTATTAGAAAAAGGAGGATTTACGTTACAGAAATGGAACAGCAATAATCAGCATTTATTAGATAAAATAGTTTGTTTGGATAGGAATGAAGGAATTCTGCAAACAGGTCAACAAAGCATTAAAAATGAGGACAGTAAGAATAAGGACAAACAGGACATGATAGTAAAGGAAAAGGAACTAAGTAATAAGGACAGAGAAATTAAACTAGATAGTACTACAAAAATATTAGGACTTACCTGGAACCGCCATGAAGATTCCTTTCAATACGCCGTAAATCTCCAACCGTTGACGACGGCACCTGTAACAAAAAGATCTATAATATCAGACATAGCGCGTTTATTCGACCCATTAGGATGGTTAGCTCCTAGTGTGGTTGTAGCAAAGGTGTTCATTCAGAAGTTATGGCTCGCAGGTGTTAGTTGGGATGAGGAATTAACTACGGAATTAAAAACAGAGTGTAGTACTTACCGCGAAGAGTTAAAATTGCTTACCAAGGTTCGAATACGTCGTTGGCTTGGGACTAGTGCAACGGACGAACTGGAATTGCAAGGTTTTAGTGACGCCTCGAAAGCTGCATACTCAGCAGTCGTTTACTTGCGGGTAATTGATACCACAGTCAAGGTGCATGTCTCATTGCTGGTTGCGAAAACAAGAGTTGCCCCAATCAAACAAGTCAGCATTCCTCGATTGGAGTTATGTGGAGCAGTACTCTTAGCCAAGCTATTGTCAGAGTCTGCAGAGGTCTTAAATATACCAAAAGAAAAGATTTCAGCGTGGACTGATTCGACAGTAGTGCTATCATGGCTTAACAGCCATCCTAGCCGGTGGAAAACGTTTGTTGCGAATCGGACTGCTGACATATTGGGAGCAATGAGTTCGTCTCAATGGTTTCACGTGTCGACCAAGGAGAATCCAGCAGATTGCGCTTCAAGGGGAATACTACCCAGTTCATTGGTAAATAATGAGTTGTGGTTTTCTGGACCGCCATTCCTGAAAAACAAAGCAATCGAGTACAAAAGGCCAAAGGATTTGAAAATAAATTTAGAGCAAACAATAAAGGCTCATGCAGCTGTAATTCCAGAGCATGTACTCCTAGAAAATTATTCTAGTCTACGCAAACTAGTTAGAGTAGTTGCGTATTGCCGACGATTTTTAAAGAAGGACAAATACAATAGTACATATTTAAAGAATCAAGAAATAGAAGCAGCATTAGAAACCTGTATAAAGAAGATACAAACAGAGATATTTACATCAGAATATACGCAGTTAAAAGAAAAGGGGTATTTAAATATCAAATCTAGCAAACTGAAGTCACTTTGCCCTTTTCTTGACCCAAAAGGTATCATAAGAGTTCGAGGACGACTTGCAAAGTCGGAACTGGACGAAGATTCGAAACATCCGATAGTCCTACCACATTCTAGCCATCTGACTCATCTTATAGTTGCAGATGCGCATGAGAAAACACTGCATGGTGGTCCTCAGTTGCTATCAAACTTTTTAAGGTCAGCCTACTGGATAATAGGTGCTAGATCGCTAATCCAACAACATGTTCGCAAATGTGTAATTTGTGCAAAACAGAGGGCTAGTGTCAGAAATCAACTGATCTTCCATCAGTCCGATGCAGACCAGCAATACCATTTTTGCATAGCGGAGTGGATTATGCTGGACCTTATTTATATGTGACCCGCACAGGAGACACGAGATAAGTAAAACATAAACAACATATGCATTTGCTACTCACATTTGGTCATTTCAGCAAAGGCCCTTTCATCTGAACAAAAACGTACGTTCATTTTAATAATATCAATTCAAGACATAACTATTCCATCAGAAAAATCTAAAATAGGAAGCAATTAACAGGAAAACAACAAATAGATTATTTCCCAGAACAACACGAGCTCTGAAGATATGAGGAAGATCATAAAATATAAAATGGCCGAGGAAGATGAGTTCATCCCAGCATAATTGATTAGGTTATTAGTAAGTTAGATCATTGACGATTAGGGAGAAATTATTATCTTGACCTCCTACTTGTGAGTCTGAGGTGGATTGGGACATGATTTGTTCGGTAGATAATAAATGTAACTTCTTGAACTGCTCTTGTTTGCTTGGAACTCAAATACATTAAAAAAGTGACTTCTATCAGCCGTAACTGTTGTCAAAAGTCCAAAATGTTTGGTATTCTCCACTCTAAAGGCCTTCTTGTTGAGTCATGTTGCAAACCTTTTTCCTTTTATTTTTGGTTGCTGATATAAATCGATAGGATACAATCCCTTTTTATTTTATTTTTTACGTGTCCCAATCCCAACGTCTTTAATATTCATTTAGAGATGCAGATTCTCAAACTACAGTTTATCGAAATTTACTCTCCATATTGCCTACTGCTATGATAGAAAGACAACCATTCAAGTATTTAGCAAGAATAATAACTATTAGATACTTCAATATTTAGACTCACCATTCAAATGCCAATTTTCGGTAACACTAAATGAACGCCTAAATATTTTATTGCCATGTTGGATTTTCAACTCTCTGCATTGAGCTAAGCGTTGAAAATCCAATACAGTCAGTGCTTTTATTTAGGCTTCCATTCGAGTGTTGGTGAAAACGACCATAACTGTTACAGTTAATCGAAGGAATCCATATACATAAGTTATTTGGCTGTTATATTCAACGCACGTTCGAGTCAATGATATTGTTATGGTAATGGATACAACCGATGGGCTGAATGCAAATGATTTATAAAGCTGAACTGTTATTGTGTTCATTTGCTGGACTTACTTAAGTGTTTCTTGTTCTAATAGTACCTTACGTCACTGTAGGTTCTTATGGTGACGTAAAATTATAGTTCTGATTGTGAGCATTAGGTTTGATTTTGTGCTATTCCTGAAATTGTACTTTTAAACAAAAAAAATATGAACTGTTATCCTTGACTCCTTTGTAAACTAACATATTATTTATATAAACTACATAAACGGTGCTGTGTAAAGTTGTTTTGCATTATTTTACAATTAACTTTACATTTTTCCTCCTCTGGCCAATTAGTCAGGCCGAGCCTAAATTACCATTCCAGTATTTCTTATGCTTGTCTCGATTTATTTACTTATTTCTTGATCTCAACGATGCCCAATGACGGTGACATCTCTCGTCTAAAGGCATTCATTTTGCGATGATCTATGTAGAATAGAATAGAATATACTTTATTGTACACCATAAAAACAGCATAACCTGTAAAAATATAAGTTTATGTCACACAAAATTAGATTCGTCATTTAAATAATTCCCCGTGTCACCAGTCCGTCCTTAGCAAGGGTTATTGGATTATATGAAGTCCCATCAAAACGCGAACGGAGCGCTTCTTTCTTTTGGCAGCCGTCTTACCATATTTCCCTCCATTTACAAATCGTCTGCATAATACAGTTCCTGGAATGTGGGCAGAATGGTGTTATGCAGGAGAAAAATAATTTCTCGTACTTGACACACTTTGTTATGACGTTTTTGGGTTTACTTTTATAGGGGAAGTTTCAAAGTTTATTCAAATATTCGACATCCTTATTTATTTTTGTTTTTTTTTTTTTTTTTTGGGTTTGCTCAGACTCTAGTCTAAGTCATAGTTTACTATAGTATGTTGATTTATGCTGGCCCAGTGGTAGTTCTACAGTGGTGACGGTATAAGGATAAAATCGACACCGGAGCATACTACTGATTCAAAAAATAAATTACTAATCTGTCTATAAATAATTTATATGGGTAAACAGGATTGAAAGGTCGAATACGAAATATACGAGTAGTTAGTTATCGCGAAACTGATTTCTCAGAAAAATACAGTTTCACTTTTGTCAATTTCTTTACAGAATGCTAAACATAACTTGTTTTCTGTTTTCCTCATTCGTTGTTTTAATTGTCCCAAGTATTCTTAGCCTTTGTTCGTTGTCAGGCGCAACTGGTTTAGCTACCCAGTACACTTGCAAAGAATACAGCTTTGTGTATCAGCATGCATGTGGATAAAATGTGATTAAGTATTCGTTATTTAACTAGTATATTGAAGAGAAGTAACTGTTTTCTTGTAAAATGTAATCTTTGGAAATACCGACCCGGTCACAATAATCTTTCACAGACAGAAAGAAAAAGGCATCTTAGGTAACGTACTCATACTACGTGACACATATAATTTCAAACTCCCCTCGCCCTCTCGGTGACCACCCGAAGTATATGACCCCTCCCCCCTCCCCTCTAATTTTCACGTAATAAATCATAAATATGGTTTTAAATCAGTTTTTGCAAAAAGAAGGCTACAAGGTAAAAATTGGCTCAGTGTTTATTAATATGGTATTTGCCGCGTGACGCCAAGAGTGCGTATATATCTATAATTACAAGTGAAACAAATATTATCAAGAATAAAAAACTTATGTAAAACATATTGTAACGGGAACATAATTTACAAAAACAAATGTCTTTTTTATAGAGGATATTGACTACGTGACGAAAACCTACCCCTCACCCTCACCTCTCTGTGACCAAGCGTGGTATTTTGAAAAACCCTTTACTTCCCCTGAACGGGTCACGTAGTATGGGTACGTTCTCTTACCATGGGATAGTCTACGGAAGCAATGCGGATAAAGATTATTCAGATACGTTGACAGACACGTAATTAATGCTTTTGATTGAACTTATTACTCCCTAATCAATGTCAATTGTATCTTTTTGAATCAAATGAACACTTGACATTGATTATTTTATAATGACAATTATTGTTGCTGTTGTATTTTACCTAGGTCGAATAAATGTTTTCTACTCTATTCTATTAAATTATTATATTCAAAATAAAAACACGATTTGTTGACGGATGTATGTGTGAATTAATTGTTGCACGTTGCACAATATAAATAGCCTATTTAGTTTCCTGATGAATAAACAAATATTATTATTATTATATAGAGTTCTTTATTTTTCTTCTCTTTTAAGAGAGTATACGACCTTACACACGGGCCAGGACCAAGTGTGTGAGGGGAAAATTAAATTGAGAAGGTGGATGATAATGTAGAGGAAGTCAGAAACTTCCGGGTTATGCGACAAGTATTGAGAATGGTGGCTTTTTGGAGCATGTATAGTGTGTGAGAAGGCATGTGTAGAGTGTCAAGACTTTGCGTGAGAGATTTTGGTACTACACCGGTAGAAGAAACTACTATAGGGACTATGTGGACGGTTTGTACTTTCCACTGAGTTTTGATTTCAATGGCGAGTTCTTGGTACTTACTGAGTTTTTCGGATATTGTTGATTGGATGTTGTGTGAATTAGGTATAGCTATATCGATTAAGTACACTGTTTTATTTACTTTGTCGTGTACAGTGATGTCAGGTCTATTAAAATGTATAGTTTTGTCTGTAATTATTGTTCTGTCCCAATAAATTTTCTGATATCTGTTTTCTAAAATTATTTCAGGTTTATATTTATAATATGGAATCATCTCACCTGTAAGATTATATTTGTGTGCTAGGTGTTGGTGTATAATGGCGGCAATTTGGTCATGTCGGTGTTTATAATCTGTCTGTTCGAGAGATTTACAGGCCCCTGTTATGTGTTGTATGGTCTCAGAGGCACTGTTGCAATGTCTGCATGTGTCAGTCGATTGATTACAGTCTTTCATTATGTACTTTCTGTAATTTCGTGTTGCAATTATTTGATCCTGGATCGCAAGCATGAAACCTTCAGTTTCGGGAAATAATTCACCTCGTTTGAGCCATTCGTTCGACTTTAATTTATCGACGTGTGGCTGGCTCAGGGTAGCTTGGTGTCTTCCGTGTAAAGCTTTTCCAGCCCATGCTGCAATTTTTTGCTGTGTGCTTATAATATTTTCATTAATTTGAATGTTTTTATTTTGCAAGTTGAGTGGTGTAAGTTTTTTATCTGCTTCTGTTACATTTTTATGTAGTGGCGAATGTTCTGATTTGTTATGGAAGTAAGATCTGAGTGAAAGTATTTGTTTGTTGTGTAAATTGTGTATGTCAATCAATCCTCTTCCTCCTTCTTGGCGTGGTAGAGTAAGTCGCTGTATGCATGATTTCGGGTGATGTTTCCTATGTTTGGTAAGGAGAGTATTGATAGTTCGTTGTAAATTTTTTATATCGGTTTTTGACCATCGTATAATTCCAAAAGAGTATGTAAGGATGGGTATTGCAAATGTGTTGACAGCTTTAATTGTGTTTCTGGAGTTTAGATTACTTTTTAAGATTAGGTTAAGACGATGTGTAAACTTTTTGATCAGTTCTTGTTTTGTTATTTTTTGTTCTATCTGTCTGGATTGTTTGAAACCTAGATATTTGTATGTAGTTTGTTCATCCATAGGCTCAATAATTTTACCTGACTCGAGTGTGTAACTGTTATTTTGAATTTTTCCTTTAACTATTGACAAAATTTTGCATTTATCTACCCCGAAGTGCATACTTATATCGTTTGAAAATTCTATTGTATCTGCTAAATGAAAAAGGGAGTTTTTATCTGCTGCGTACAATTTTATGTCATCCATATACATAAGGTGTGTTAAGGTGAAATGGGTGTTACCACTTGTCAAGGTAAATCCTGTGTTAGCTTTATCTAAGAGAGATGTGAGAGAGGATTGAGAGCCATGCAAAACCATAAAGGACTTAGGGCATCGCCTTGAAAGATTCCACGTTTTATTTGAATAGGTTCAGTTGCTAAAGCCATGGAGGCTTGATTTATTTTGAGTACAGTTTGCCAATTTTGCATGGTGGATTCTAAGAACAATCTGAGTATGGGGTGGATTTTATAGATATATAGGACATGTAACAGCCAGCTATGCGGGACTGAATCAAATGCCTTTTGGTAATCGATGAACATAGTGTGAATATCTTGTTTGTTTTTAACTGCGCTGTTCATAGCAATCGCATCAATAGTGAGCTGTTCTTTACATCCTTGGCTGTTTTTACGACATCCCTTTTGTTGCTCTGCAAGAATGTCATTTTTATTTAAGTGTTCGTAAATTACTTCACTTACACAGGCTGTAAGGATTTTATAGAGCGTTTGTAAGCAAGTGATTGGTCGGTATTTGGCTGGGTTTGTGGTATCATTCATGTCCTTAGGTAGCATGTATGTGACTCCCTGTGTTATATATGTTGGGAGCAAACTTGGTGATTTGAATGAAGGTGTTTAGGTGATTAAATATGAATGGATGTATGCTAGTGAATTTCTTATACCAGTAGTTGTGAATTTTGTCTGTGCCTGGCGATTTCCAGTTGTGAGAGCGTTTGATGACATCTATAAATGTGTTTATTGGAATTAATTTAAAGTCCATTTCAGGGATTTCTAGTGCTGCGTCATTGATCCAGTTAGCGTGGTTATTGTGAAATACTGGGTTTTCCCATATGTTTGCCCAAAATTCCCGTAATGCTTCGGGAGGAGGTGTTTCTAGCGATTGACTAGTGGTGTCTTTATTATTAGATGTAAGATTTCTATAAAATATTTTTTCGTTGTTAATAAATTTTGTATTTTGAACTTTGCGGTTCGTGCAAGTAATATATCTTTTAAGTCTACTAGATGCTGCGCTTAACTTTTGTTTTAAGGTGTCCAAAAAGTGTTCTAACAGTGTATTGGAATTCTCGTGTTGCGCGTGTAGTTGGTATATAATTTTTATTTGTTCTACTGCATCTATTAACTTTTGGCTTCTACTGCCATTAATGTAATGTGTCAGTCTACCTATGTTTGCTCTTAAACTTTTGATTTTCTTTTCTAATCTAATTTGCCACTTTGGTTGTCTCGGTTTATATGTGCCGCGTTCATTTTGTATAGATGCTGATATTTTGGCTCCGTTGTATTTAGCTGCCGTCCATGCTGCACAATAAATTATTGTCTGCAGTTCGATGAATTCGGTTTCGATATTTACGTGCTTAGGCAGTATGACATTATTTATATATGAGACTATGGCAGAAAACTTCCTAGATGTCTTCTGTTTGGGAATGTAAGGCCTATTAGTAGGATCTGTGTCAGTAAAATTATGTTGAGCTTCTTGAAATATGGCTTCGATTTCAGGGTTGATAGTATTACCATTTGTTTGTGCAGGTTCAAAGTTACCAGTTTCTATGTTGTTCAAGAAATTGTCATCGCCTGTATTTACGAGTGTTTGAGGAACAAAGTTAGACTCTACGCTGGTATTTATAAATACATCCGTTGAAAGGGTATTTCTGGGCGTGTCAGTAAAGTTAGTAACGTTGTCAGGTGTTTCGGAGTCATTTTGCGATTGTGTATTAACTAAATCGTTATAATCAATAATCTGAATGTTGCTGTTTTTATTCCTGAATTCTGCAGTTACCTGGTTTTTAATTTCTTCTAATCTGTTGCTATCTATATATCCATTATTTGTTATCGCTCTCACTTGGTCAGATAATCTTTGCTCTGTTATATTTGTTAATTCTGGGTATATATTTGTGAATTCTTCATGTAAATATTTTCTATAGGCTGTTTTATTTGATTCTAATTGTGTGACAGTGTAATATATTCTAATAAATGTTTCATTGTATTCGTTCGTCCATCTCATGCGCTGACTCGTTTGCGTATTAGTTTGTGCAGAGTGTTGCTGTATTTGAGTGTGAACCGTTTGTAGTTCAGCCCTAACTTCCTGATATATCTGGTCTATTGTGTCTTGTGGTAATAACTTCTTTTGTACTATAGCTCTGCGTTGGTCACCTATTCTTTGGCGGCTAACTTGCATAGTTGGGTATTTTTCTAAAAACTTAGTGTGAAGTGATGGAAGGTATGCATTTTTGGCTGTATCCATATTAGTAAGATGAAGGTAAGTACGTAGGATAAATTTGTTCATTTCATTACTCCATTTCCTACGAGCTGTTGCAGTCTTAGTGTTGGGTACAGTATCGTCGACAATATTTGTCTCCTGTACAACATCCGCTGACTGTATACTGATTAATGATGGTGATGATGGCCTCGGAGAGACGCGAAAAGATTGTGAAGATGATGGAATTGATGGAAAAAGAGATGAGGAAGATGACGAAGAGAATTGTGAAGTTTCGTCATTTATTTGAGGCATATCTGCCTGAAGTTGTTTTTTTGTTTTAGATCTAGTTATCATTATGTTCCCACGAGAAGCTAGGGACTTAAGAAGTCGACACACAGCAGAGCCCTGCGTTCACTGTGGTAAGGGTAGATAAAACTGGAGGTCCCCTGTTATCCAGAGTTGGCGCACTAGCGACTGAAGCACTCCCCTAGCCATGCAGCCCTCGGCATGCGCGACCTTGGCTTGGATTTGTATCTCTCTTAGTCTGGCCCCTCACCCTGGATATATCCCGACAAAGTTACCTCTACCGAAACATACCCAGGATTCACTGGAGCACGCAAGCCCCACCACGTCGTCAACGTAGAGATACGGCGGTGGGGTTATTATTATTATTTATTTATTTCAGATAAGAAATCCATAGTTTTGTTAGTACGTACAAATTCTTATATACTATGTTAGTCACATAAAATTAGATACACTTACAATACATACACATCATGTCAAAAGTAAAGTACACTAAAATCAAAACAAAAAGAAAAATCAATTTATGCATTTTGGTACACTGTATGTAATATCATTTAAAATTAATGTCAATAAAATAAAACAAAATGCCTTTTAAAATCCAAAAAAATAAAAATAAACAATTAAAATAAATTAAGAAAAATTTTAAATTAAATAAAGTTCAGCAAAATTTATAAATTAAATGTCTGTGTTCAGTAGAGGTGAAATTGGAAATTTACAAAATTTATTTATTACTTCTCGACATGTAATCGAACACAATGCCACAATATTGGGCAGTCTGTTCTGCCCGCTATAACGCTAAGAATGCTGTTGCCACTGCCGCGGACACGACTTAACAGCGAGGCGGCTCTTTTTCTAAGGATGGCATGAAAGCCATCGACATGTGCGTCTGAAAACATGCCCGATGCGCTACAGTGCCGCGGCAGCCCCATCAGCATCCTAAAAGCGTTATTATACTGAACGCGCAGGGCGCTGATTGTCCTCTGCGTATAGTTGACCCATAGACTGCATGTAAAAAAAAAAAAGAAAATATACCCAAGTAAGATTTTATCCACTAGGTTCTATATAAGCCTACCCCAAATCCGTGCCTGATTCAATAACAACAACAGGAAATTAATACTGGTATACTGCAGACTAGTATCAATTTTCTTCCTAACGTGTGTTTGTTAATTAACGAAGGCTCTATTTGTTCGAGCAAATTAATACGGCCTCGTGTTTGTAGAGTAGACATTTTGTTCGAAAATCACTCCTAATACCAGCTTTCGGCTCCATACGGAGTTTGTTGGAGCCATTCGCAATGGCGAACTGCATAGAAGTACTTCCACTGAATAAGGGTGAGCAGAGCGGATTAAACGAGTTCAAAGAGTCACGAAAATGTTCGCAGAGTCGAGCGGATTCAGTGCGGACTCCGCTCGACTCGCAACACTGATTATCATATGAGAACTGCCACCGCAAGTAAGCGGAGCGGATTGAGTGAAATAAAATGGGTCCGCTGTGTCATGTCGTCGCACGCTAGTTTTAAACGGATTCACGCGCGAAGGTAAATGCCGAAATTCTTTCTTAGTGAAAGTGCACAACTATTTTACTCCAGTCCGCTCAGTTCGTTGCCTCCGTTTCCGCTCATTACCTTTTTAGTGGAAGGCGGCATTATTTCTGAATTAAGAATTTGAAGTTGATTATTTGTCAAAGTCTACTATAGCCTGAAAATCTTTAAAAATTTGGACGTTAGTAGAATTGAGACGCTCTTAACACCAAATACTTCACATCTGGACAGCCTATAATTCTTTACAAAGCACAAGTCCAATCCAGCATGGAGTATTGCAGCCACCTTTGGGATGGCTCAACTAAATATTAACTTGCCGCGCTTGAATTGGTGAACGCAGAGCTAAGAGGCTCATTGGCAACGTTAGAATGGTGGATGCCAAGCTTCACAGGTTGGCTCATCACAGTTAAAATGCTTGCTTGTCGGTTTTCTACAGATTGTACTTCGGTGAGTATGCTCAAGAACTCCATGACCTCATCCCACCGCCCCCCTTCTGCCATCAGACATCTAGACGCACTGCAAGTAACTATCCTTACCTGGATGTCATTCCCCCAATTCACACCAAGCGCTTCCAAATATTACATAATTTATAATGCGCACAGGAAAAGAGTGGCACTTACTGCCTGTGTCTGTGTATGTTTCCGAACGCATTCAACCCGAACTTCTTCAAAGTTAGACTGAACAGGCAACTTCTGTGTAAGCTCACTCCATCGTCGACTTCGTCTCTGTTACCTCTGACCTAGACTGGTGACAAGAGCAAACCCATACCAAATAAACAAAAATAGTCAATTTATAAACCGGCCTAAGGGCCGGTAGTAGTGTATTTACGCATAAAAAAAGGGTGGGTTTTTGCTTAGAAAAAGTTTTAACAGGTTAAAGAGACCTTAACTGCTATGTCCCACTTGCATATTTCTGAAATGTATAGCTTCTAAAATATAAATTTGTTATACAATTAAAAGTTTAACTTACTCACTAAAACATGAGATTGAAGATTAATTATTATTCAATCTTCCCAAAGACATACGTACAAGTCGACCAATATTCTACCTAACTGATAGTTCCAACCCCTTTAAAACACAACAAACAAACAAAATCAGATAACGAACAACAACCATACATTAATGTATTCAATTCTGTTATCATGTTATTAACAATAATAGCGAAGCAAGGCGCGCCAACTGAATACACAATTTATACTCGAGACAAAACTCTAAGATATCGAACAAAGATTACTCAGTAATTTAACTTCAACTGAACTTTACTTAAACCAGTTGTTGCTAATTTTAATTCTTCTAGATAGGGTTGTATCGGAACATCCGCACGTAATCGTGCCTCCGCTGAAGTGTCCGCCTCCGCAAGTTTTTAGCGGAGTTGTAAGAGAGCACTTCCACACTGCATCTGTTCTGAATGCGAGTTCAATCCGAATTGACGGAATTGAATTCGGATAGACAGAGTGCGCATCTAGCCCCTCCTACAAGTAGTCTACTTCTTCGAACCGAGATTACTCAGATTCGGATTGAATCCAGTGCGAAATTGCTCGTACGTCTAATAAAAAATCTGCAGAGAAATAACTCTATAACTTTCATGTTTAGTAAAACTTAGCCTGTTAGGATTATGAATCATTAATAAAATTCACCGGTAGATATTTGACATCTATGGCCATATCGCCCGCAAACCTTGTGACCATCCACTTTGTCACTGGTAAAGTCGAGAGAAAATTACCCAGAGGTAGAAGCCCTATGCGTAGGGCGGAACAAATCCGAACCTGGCTGAACATTAAAGCCTCGCAAATCGTGTATGTTGCTGAAAGTAGGAGCAAGTGGTGAACATAATAAATAGTCTAAGATCCGATATATAACGACCTTCACCGAAATGTTTATTTGATGAAACTTATTTTATATTTAATTTAATATGTCAATAAATATATTGTATATGGGTTGCCTAACAAATTTCAATCCAGGATAAGATTAATTAAAAGAAAAAAAAAAAAAAAACATTTCACCGGTTTGATTATTAGACAAATTCTATATCAATGGAAAGTATGAAGCCCATAGAACATGCAAACGTTAGGTTGCCTATTCTTTTCCGGTTACAACTTTCGGGTAGCCAGGTATAAACAGGTAAATCGATACTAGCATTTTGCACCGATCTGATTATTGAATTAAAATTAAATGAAAATAAAGATTATTTCAGTATGAACACGGTGCTATAGAACCCTATACCACCGTCAGGCAACCGCCTGAGAAAAATCAGTCCCGAATTCCGGTTGTCAAATTTTGAAAAGCGAAATATTGCTGCGAGTGAATATGTGCGACTGAGAGGTCCCAACCAACCATCCCATGCGATAGAAGAGGACACAGCATAGCAGCTGTTTGAAGTCATCATCATCATCATTCATCATTTTCGCCGAAAGACGTCCACTGCTGGACATAGGCCTCTCGCATCCAGCGCCTTCCCGCAACCTTAACCAGGTCCAGTCCACCTAGTGGGAGGCCTTCCAACGTATCGTCTTCCGGTTTACGGTCGCCATTCCAGAACTTTTCGGCCCCATCGGCCATCCGTTCTACGAGCAATGTGCCCTGCCCGAAGAATTGCCAAACTTGGCAGTCACTTAAGTATGGCAATTCTTCGGGCTATGTCGGTAACTTTGGTTCTCCTGCGGATATCATCATTTCTGACGTGATCACGCAAGGAAATTCCGAGCATAGCCCTCTCCATTGCCCTTTGGGTGACTTTGAGCTTTCTGATAAGGCCCATTGTGAGCGACCACGTCTCGGTTCCGTAGGTGATCACTGGCAACACACACTGGTCATAGACTTTTGTCTTGAGACACTGCGGTAAATTGGACGAGAATATACCACGCAACTTCCCGAACGCCGCCTAGCCGATTCGGATTCGACGGTTGATCTCTTTCTCGAAATTGGACCTACCCAACTGGACCGTTTGACCCAGGTAGACATAGTCATCTACAACTTCGAGTGTAGAGTCTCCGACCTTGATAGGAGTGGGTTTTACATGGGCATTCACCATGATCTTGGTTTTGTCCATGTTCATTTTAAGACCCACTCTTTCGGAAGCTCTACTGAGGTCATCGAGCGTTTTACTTAGGCTCTCCATGGTCTCAGCCATGACCACTATGTCGTCGGCAAACCGAAGGTGAGTAATGTAGTTTATCCATCCATTAACATTGATGCCCAGCCCTCTCCAGTCCAGAACCTTGAAGACATCCTCCAGCGCAGCAGTGAACAGTTTCGGAGAAATGACGTCTCCCTGTCTCACGCCGCGCTGGAGAAGGATTGGTTTCGAGGTCTGATCCTGAAGACGGACTGACATTATGGCGTTTTTGAACAAACACTTCAACACCTCAATGTACCGGTATTCGATCTGGCACCGTTGGAGAGACTGCAGTACAGCCCAAGTCTCGATCGAATCGAAGGCTTTCTCGTAGTCCACAAACGCTAAACATAGAGGCAGGTTATACTCTTCGGTCTTCTGTATAACCTGCCGCAGCGTATGTATGTGGTCTACAGTGCTAATGTCTTTTCGGAATCCGGCTTGTTCGGGGGGCTGTAAATCGTCAAACCTGCGCGCGAGAAGATTCGTGATGACTCTTTAAAACAACTTGTAGACAAAGAAGTGAGATGGGTTTTTCAGCCGGGCATTGTCGTCCTTCTTGAAGAAGAGTACCACCACACCCCTGCACCATGCCTGTGGCGTTTTGCAAACGAGTATGACGGAATCACACAGCTTCTGAAGGGCCCTAAGGACTGGTTTGCCACCCGCCTTCAGGAGTTTGGCCGTAATTCCGTCATCACCCGGCGCCTTATTATTTTTGAGCTGTTTCAGAACCATCTTAATCTCGCACAGGCTGACTTCCGAGATATCTTCGGTATAGTGTCGGGTCAATCTAGCTCATGGGTCGTTTGCTAGACTCGCAACGGGCTTGCTGATCGATGTGGACAACTACCCATAGAATGTCTCGATCTCCCTGAGTAGCCCCGGTTTGGCGGATACGATCCTGCCATCGTCGGTCTTCAGTTTCGTGAGTTGGCTCTGCCCAATAGCCAGATCTCTTGCAAACACCTTGGAGCCTTTATTTCGCTCGATCACGTCTTTAATACGCTCGGTATTGAAGCGGCGGAGGTCTCTTTTCAAGGATTTAGAGATCTGTCTATTGAGCTGCCGGTATTTGCACGCCTCATCTGAAGACTGCAGGATCATCTCACGCCTCTCCTTCATAAGCTTGAGGGTATGATCAGAGAGCTATTCGTTTCTATCTGTACGACGGGTCTTGAAAAACTTAGACCCGACCGTATGGACAGCTTCCACGAACCCGTTGCTGTATTCATCCACGGCATCCTAGGCACTCGAAACGATTCTGGAGTTCGAGCTGAATCTGGATCTGTGCTGGCCGGAGCGTGGACTCAATCAGTCGAGACCTTTCAAGCTTAATATTAATATTCAATGTGCCTCTTACCATGCGGTGATCGTTCCCGGTTTTTACCGAATTGATCACAGAGACATTATTGAACATTTGCTTCTTGGTTGACATGATGAAGTCGATCTCATTTTTTGTTGCACCATCTGGGCTCTGCCAGGTCCACTTCCTGTGTTCACCCTTTTTGAAGAAGGAGTTCATCATAAAGAGGCCCTCCTTCTCCATAAAACTGGCCAGTAGGTAACCCCGGTGGTTCTGTTGTCCAAATCCAAATTGCCCCACTTGCAGCTCATCCTCGTCTCGTTTGCCTAGTTTCGCGTTGAAGTCCCCCATGACAACGCTGAAATGAGTTTAGAAACCATGCGTGGCTCTGGAGATATCCTCATACATGGTCTCTACCTCATCTTCGGGGTGTGCCGAGGTTGGGGCGTAGACCTGTATGACCTTCAGCGAGTATCTTGAGGATATTCTGAGTATAAGGTACGCCACCCTGGTCGACACACTCTCGATCTTCACCACGTTGTTCACAAGGGACTTGTGGACGATAAACCCGCCACCACCCTGTGACTGCCGGTCACCCTCTCGGAAATAGAGCAGGTTACCGGATTTGAGGATTCCCCTCTCCCCCTCTCTTCGGACTTCAGATAACCCTATAATACTCCATCGCAACCTGCTTAATTTTTTCCCGAGTTCGGTGACCTTCTCGTCGGTCCAAAATGTGCGCGTGTTGTATGTTGCCAGGTAGCCGGATCTCGTCCGGAGATTCTTAGCACCCCTTGCCATGCTGTAGCCTCGACCGCTACCGTAGTCGAGGGTAGGCAAGCTGCCGGGTACTAGGGGCCATTTTTTATTTGTGCTAGTCATTAGGGGGGTTTTGCCATAATCGCCACGCTTGGCAGGCGGGTTGGCGATCGCAGTATGGTTGTTATAGAAGCACAGAGAACGCTGCTGCCCATTCTCTGGTTTGTCCCTTAGTTGCCTCTTACGACACCCACGGGAAGACATGGGATGGTGAAATTATTTACGTCCGGCACCATACGGAACAGAAGCTGTTTGAAGTCCGTCCATTTAAAGAAAAAAATGCTATTATGTTTTTTGTAACATAATTAAATTAGGATATTTTCAATGAACTATTCAAATCAAAAAGTTTATAAAATTTATATATCAAACATTTTTATTTATTCGCAAGAAACAGGTTTTTGCAAGATTAGTATTATATACGTATTACTATAACCTTCTTTTTTACTACAGATGTATATATACTTTAGTGTCACATAAAATATATACACACAGAAATCATTAACTGATATAAAAAAACTATTTCTCTATTTTAATAATAAAATACTCCAATATGATGCACAGCATATACGAGTCTATCGCTATCCTTTTCATTTCATTTCTCTTTTTCTTTAAATGGACGGACTTCAAACAGCTGCTATGCTGTGCCTTCTTCTACCGCATGGGATGGTTGGTTGGGACCTCTCAGTCGCACATATTCACTCGCAGCTATATTTCACTTTTCAAAATTCGACTACCGGAATTCGAGACTGATTTTTCTCAGGCAACCATATACCACCGTGTTCATAATGAAATAATCTTTATTTTCATTTAATATCAATTCAATAATCAGATCGGTGCAAAATGTAGTATCGATTTTCCTGTTTATACCTGGCTACCCGAGAGTTGTGAACGGAAAAGAATAGGCAACCTAACGTTTGCATATTCTATGGGCTTCATACTTTCGACTTATATAGATTTTGTCTAACAATCAAACCAGTGAAATGTATTTTTTTTAAATTTATTAATTAATTATATCCTGGACAAAAATTTGTTAGGCAACCCATGTGCAATATATTTATTGACATATTAAATTAAATAAAAATACGTTTCATCAAATAAAAATCTCGTTGAAGGTCGTTTTATATCGGGATCCTATACATAAAGGAGAAAGTTTTGAAACCATGATGCGAACGCCCAGCATTGGGGAAATGACGCAAGTACGAGAGAAATAAAATTTACAATTTGCAAAAATGTTTGTGTTAAATTATATCCTACCCTTTCTATTGTTTTTTTTTTTAAATAAACCTTTTTCTACAATTATTTCCGCCTAAGTTAATCTTCGATAAGATGGCCTCCGCTACATCTCTAATCCAAGATAGCAACTGGGAATAACATAGGAAAGGTTTTGTTCAAAATTTTATTGTTGTAGGTAATTCTGAAAACTTTTGCTTAATCGGCACAAATTATGGACGTGTTTCGGTTTTTTATTAATTTTGAACAAGACACAACTTTTTGAACTATGGTCTCTGTATACGCGGAATATTTTGAATTTATTGCAAGTCATTCAGTGTGTGAAAGTACCCATGAATAAGAACATCGTTGCCATGGTCAACCCTGAAATCACGAATATAATCAGCTATTAACCTGCATTTGGTCGAGTTTTGCGAACAAAAGTGTTTTTCTTTTTAGGGTTCCGTACCTCAAAAGGAAAAAAACGGGACCCTTATAGGATCACTTTGTTGTCCGTCCGTCTGTCTGTCTGTCAAGACACTTTTTCTCAGGAACGCGTGCAGGTATCAAGCTGAAATTTTTATCAAATACTCAAGTCTACTGTCCTTTAAAGCTGTGAAATCAAACTTCTAAGCCAACGCAATCAAAATATACAGCCATTTATGCTGCAAATTTCCGCAAATTTTCGACACTTGCTACACGGAACCCTAAAAAAGAATGAAAACAACAAACATTACACAACAAATACTTTCTTTCTTTATATTTTTTCGCCAGTTATCATTAAGTCCCATGGCGAACCTATTGCCATCGACCGGGCTGCTACTTAGGAATTTCAGATGCAGAAACCCAATAACACTTTACCCGACTTTGGAATCAAACCCAGGACCTCATGCTCAGCAGTAGCGCTTGCGACTACTAGACCAACTAACCAGCTTCTTTTCATAGTCGTTTTGTTTTCTCTTAGTTTGTTAAATAACAAATATAATTTGTCCAAAAACGAAACGAACGACGTGGGTGTTTGTTAAAAAAAATTGCCAAACAAAACCAAACATCAAAAAAATAGCTTCCCGTGCATAGATAGTCATCCAAACCAAACACCTATGTAAAATTTTAAATTAATCGGTTGACGATAACTGCTTCAAAAATCAGTTGCAAGGTTTGACCCGAACATACTTACACATAATAAAAAAAAAGTTTGTAAAAAGAGGGTGACTGTCGATATCACGACTTATAGAGAAGTGTGATAGAAGACGCCATGCTGCATCGACTCCAATTAAACTGCGATATGACAAAGAAAATGTTGAATTTATTTAGTTCAAATATTAATATTGTTAACCATTAGTTTTAACTCAGTATCTCATAAAATTCATTATTATTCTCAAAATATCCAGTAACATGTCCTAAATGACTGTAAAAAGCAACACAAAACCTAAAAATAACACGTCTAAATCGAAACGCTTCCACTCAACCTTTTATTAAATGAAAACTGTCCGTGTATTATTCTTTTAAGCGATTTAGACAGCTGCCAGACCGGTTCCAGTCCAATTCTCTACAACATTCATGTGCTTTATATTTGTTTAGTGAGGCCAATATCAGTTTGGCCTCTGAACAAAAGTATGTACTAAAATGTGCTGTGGTCCGGAAATAGATTTGTGATTTGTTTAATTAGTAAATATAGAACATAATATTTTAGTGCCTCAGCGGCCTTCTCTTCTCTAACAGTAAGAGACGGTATAGCCAAAATTTTCCACAAACCAAGTGTGTCTTTGATGTGGTCGTTCACAGAAACTTTTTCACATCTCGTGGGTACTGTGTAATTTAATTATTTAGTGGGTTACTCACGTGATTTACTTTCGTACCTTTTAATTACTTACTTTAGTGGTCCGATTATTGAGAAGCGAATTTATAACTACATGTACATGGTGGAAATCCCACCATACGCAATGAATGTTTTGAAAATACTTTCATTATGCGTACTCCTAAGGAGTGGAATTCCCTGTCAGAGTCTGTCTTTGCCGATAGCTACAACCTCGGGGTCTTTCAAGTCAAGAGGTTACTTTTAGGCAAGTGTCCTACACTGTCATCTACATCATAGCTTACCATCGGGTGAGACAGTGGTCATCATCATCATATCAGCCGAAAGACGTCCACTGCTGGACATAGGCCTCCCCCAAGCGTCGCCACTTTGACCGGTCCCGTGCGTCTCGCAACCAGCGGATCCCCGCAACCTTCGCCAGATCATCGGTCCACCTGGTGGGAGGCCTTCAAACGCAACGTCTTCCGGTTCGCGGTCGCCACTCCAAAACCTTTCTGCCCCATCGGCCATCCGTTCTGCGAGCAATGTGCCCTGCCCACTGCCACTTAAGTTTAGCAATTCTTCAGATATTAGTGTTCAAGCGAGAGATTAACAATAAAAAAATAAAAACCGTCTGGATAAAATATACTTTTTTCCTTTGTGGGTAGACAAAGCATCAACATATACTTTTTGTGTGCTCTAAGTTACTTTAAGTTTTAAAATATATAAAACAATTAATTAATGAAATAAACTAGCCCATTTAATATTAAACCGCCCCACACCCGCTATATATTGCTATCAAGTCTGTAGCACTGAGATACAAATAAAAATAAGTAAATAACACCTGTTCACACGCACTAATACAACATGGACTCTAAACTTACTGCCAGCCTGGAAGACCTTGAGAAACTTTTCGGATCACGAATGCAGGACTATGAAGCGAAATTGCAGAAAGCTATCACCGGTACTCCATTGGCTTCACCTGACATTTTATCAATCGCAAGTGAGTTCTCCGAGTTTAAGCAGTTTGTGTGTATCAAGCACTATCCAAGTTGAAATCACAAATTGAGCTGCTTGTAATTGGGTTTGACCGGCATGAAACTGTTATGAGAAGAAAGGTCCTATTATTCCATGGTGTTCCGGAGAAGGACAATGAAAAGTTAAGTCAAGTGGTTCACAACATACTGTCCAACCAAATTAAACTGGCAGAGTTGAATATAGATAAGAATATTATCCATGTCTGTCATAGACTCGGATCCTCGCAGCAGAAGGCCCGTCCCATACTAGTACGATTTTTTTAAATGTAGAGCCGTCAGCTGGTGTGGGACAGCAAGAAAGGACTCAAGGGCACCGGGATAACCATCTCCGAGTTTTTAACGCAAGCGAGGCACCGTTTGTTTGTGTCGGCCCGTAAACATTTTGGCTTGTTAAATTGCTGGTCCATGGAAGGCAAGATTATTCTTGTTTGCCCAGAAAAATCCCGAAGAAAGATCGATACGGCAGGCGAACTTCACGATTTGATAGTCAAATACCCGTCCTGCTCAGTCGATACCGGGGGTTCTGCGCAATCTGGGGAATCTGGATCTGTTGTGGTCGCAACATCAGCTGCGCCCGCTAAGAATCTGAGGAAGACAAGTCTGCGGAAGTAACACATTCATTGTCATCATTGTTGTTTGTATTATCAGTCCAATTACTCCTTAATTTGGCCGAATTACGCGAGTGGTTCAGCATTTTCGTTCTTAAGCCGGTAGTTCAAAAAGTAATTTTCACCTGTCTCAACTTGAAACTATTAATTTTTTTTTTTTTTGTTTTGTTTTTAATGTTTAGACAGAATGACCAGTCGTGACGTTGTGGCGTTGAAAGTTGGCATTTGGCATCTGTCAGTTGGCCGATTTGCGTTTTATTTTTACATTCAATTGTATGTCTGAATGGATTGATAAGTGTGTAATTTCTAGAATCGTTTGATATCAAACTCGCTGTTTTTTTTTTCTCTTTTTATTGTTTTAATTACCTTAGTGTTTCTTTTAAATTTATAGTTGTCAAATTTCTGCCAATATACCAGCGAGTTGGGGTGGTTCTCTAATTGAAAGAAAAATTTATTGACGTTTTAAGTATTTTGTTTAGTCATATTATTTATAGTATATTTGTATTACTCTATTTAATATATTTATATATTATGAACAGTGTAGCTGATTTCAATGACAGCTTCTTCTCATGCTCTTCTTCGGAAAGTTTTGCTAGTGCGGACAGTGACCCTTCCTTGCCACTTACATTACATGATAAAATCTCTTCTATTTTCACTAATGATCCTAAAAACCTGCATATTGTGCACATAAACGCCCAGAGTGTTCCTTGTCACTATTCTGAACTTCTAGCATCCTTTAGCAGTGCTAACCTGGATGCAATATTGATATCAGAATCTTTTCTGAAGCCCTCTCTCCCCTCTACTCGTTATTCACTCCCCGGTTACGTATTAATCCGCAATGATAGGACTGGCAAGGGTGGAGGAGGTGTAGCTATGTACCTGCGTGCTGATTTACCCTACAAGGTGGTTAGTTCGTCTCCTTCACTCTACTCTGAATCGGCTGAATACTTGTTTATCGAATTATGTGTCCATCACACAAAAGTTTTGCTTGCTGTGCTCTACAGTCCTAATCTTCACATTGACTATTTCAATTCTCTTGACTCCACTCTCAGTGATTTATGCCCCATCTATGAGCACATTATTTTAATGGGTGATTTTAATACTTGTTAGATTAAAAATGACTCTCGCTCCCATAAACTCCTTTCACTCTTGTCTTCATTTAATCTTCAAGTTTTGCCTCTCTCTGCAACTCACTATTTTCCTAATTGTACGCCTTCTTTACTTGATCTTATGATTGTTTCCTCTCCTAATAATGTTTCATCGCATGGCCAGCTTACTGCTACTTTCTCTTACCACGATCTTATTTACCTCTCGTATCGTATCCGTGTACCCAAGCGTAAGCCCCAGCTCCTATATCTTCGTAATTACAAGGGCATCGACCTGGAGGCTCTGCAGCATAAAGCAGGCGATCTCGATTGGTCTTCTCTGATCGAGAAGGATGATATCGATGGCAAGGTGGAGTGCCTTAATGCAACCATTCTTGACTTGTATGACCAGCATGCCCCTATTCGACGAGTCAAAGTGCGACATAATCCTGCACCATGGATTACACCACGAATTAAAGAGCTTATGGCCTATAGGGACAAAGCTAAAAGCACGTATAAGCGCAGACCTTCAGACCTGAATCTCGCCTATTACAAAACTCTACGTAACCGCTGCAGTCATCTGTTTCAGGATGCTAAGAGACGCTACTTCCATGATCAACTCAATAACCGCAGTTCTTCTGATATATGGAGATTTCTTAAGTCAGTAGGCATAGGCAAATCGCCTACCAACCAGTGCCAGGATGTGAACCTCAATGATCTCAATAATCATTTCTCTCGTCTTCCTTTTTCTCTTGACGAGTGTGTCAAGGCAGTGACTTTGGAGGGTCTTGCCACTATGCCGTTACCACAATGTCCAACCTTTAATCTTAGCAATGTTACTGAGAATGGCGTTAAGAAATCTGTCTTGGCAATAACTTCTTCGGCGGTCGGTAATGATAAGTTGTGTTCCAGGATGATAACTCTTATCCTTCCCTCATTGCTTCCTGTTCTAACTCATTTTCAATCATTCATTTACTTCTTGTTCTTTTCCATCCATTTGGAAGCAGGCTCACATCATACCCTTACCTAAAATCAAAAATCCATCTCTATTAACTCACTTTAGACCTATTTCTATTCTTCCATTTCTTTCTAAAGTTTTTGAGCACTTGGTTCATAGACAATTGTCATTTTTCTTGGCGTCGAACTCGTTAATATCGCCCTTCCAATCTGGCTTTCGCGCAGGTCATAACACTGTTTCTGCACTTTTGAAAGTGACTGACGATATCCGCTGGGCTATGGAGAATAAGTCACTTACTGTGCTTGTATTACTTGACTTTAGTAGCGCCTTCAACTCAGTGGATTTCGACATTTTACTCGGTGTTCTGGAATCTATCAATATCTCTTCTTCCGCTTTAGCTTGGTTCAATTCTTATCTTCGGGGGCGCTCTCAGTGCGTTCGCCTTAACGATTCCTTCTCTGATTGGTGTAACCTCACTGAGGCGGTTCTTCAGGGTAGCGTTCTCTCTCCTCTTCTTTTTTCAATCTTTATTAACTATGTTACCAGAGTAATCTCATCTAGTTTCCATCTTTACGCAGATGACTTGCAGTTGTATCGACATTTTAATTTAGTCGACGCTGGTTCGGCTATTGCGGCAATGAACCAAGACTTGGCATTTATCAGCGCATGGGCTAGGTCATTTGGTTTGCAAATTAACCCAACTAAATCGCAGGCCATAGTTATAGGCAGCAAATTCTTTTGCAATGCAGCTGATTTTAATTCTCTGATGCCTTTATATCTAGACGGTGTTCGCATAAACTATATAGAAACCGCAAAAGATCTGGGGGTAATCGTTGACTCCTTTCGTGGCGTACTCAGGTCAACGAAGTGAGTCGTAAGGTGCATTTTTCGTTCCATTCGCTGAAGTGCCTTCAGAGTCTCCTACCCTTAAAGACTAAAATTTCTTTAGCGCAAACACTTATTCAGCCAATTATAGATTATGCCGACGCCTGCTACCTGGATGCTACTGAGGAGCTATTAAACAAACTTGAGCGCTTGCAAAACTTATGTATTCGCTTTGTATATGGTCTACGCAAGTATGATCATGTTTCTCACCTTCGCAAGGAACTCAAGTGGCTCCCAATCCGTCTTCGCAGGAACACTCGGATTTTATGTCTCCTCTTTAACATCTTACATAACCCGTCCTATCCTTCCTATCTGCGTGAACGATTCTCTTACGCTCGCCCTAGAGATGCACTGTGCAGATCTCATCTCAGATCTATCCTTAAATCCCAACCACATAAAACCAGCTATTATTCCTATTCCTTCTCTGTCCATGCTGTAAGATTGTGGAACTCACTTCCGCCTAGCATCCGAGATTTAAAGACTATCTCACTATTTAAAACACGTTTAAAAGAGCATTATCTTTCCTCTCAAATCTGATCTTTATAATCATATGTATAAATATTAAGAATCTATACATTTTAAAATATGTATTTATGTAAGTATATATGCACCATTACATTATTGTGTAGGTGCCTATGTTTTTATATCTTAGTTTAAGTCGTTCACTTTTCTTCTCTTCCTGTTCTCACACACTATTGTCTACATTTCTTTTTCATTTTTCCTTTTTTTTTTTGGTCTGCTGGTAGAAATTTCTTTAGAAATAAGCAGTTCCTTTGTACTCTATTGTATTGATGTGTTGTCTGTATGTATTTACTGTGTGTACATTAATTATAAAATAAATAAAAATACAAATAAAATAAATAAAAAACAAATTACCCATATGGCTATTTTGAACGAATAAACGGGCAAAATGTAGTGTTTTCCTTATCGTACTAATAACAGACTTTGAAGTTGAAAACCTGTAAATCTAGTAACTTTTTTCCATGTCTTACGAGATCAGTCCACGTACGATTAATAAATAGAATAAAATACTACCTATGGCTTTTATTCTACAAAGATTTACAAAACTTTGCATAACAGTTCAAATCAAACTAAATTCCTATGACATAAAATCCAATTTGAAAGGCCTTTAATTTCAAGAATCCATACCGGTCACATAGCCCAATTAAAAAAATAAATTTTGGACTACTTGTAACAAGCTGTAGTGAATAATTGGAATCACGAAGGAAAATAATACAATTTAAGACACTTCAGGACAAAGTAGTAGGATCGAGGAATCTTAGCATCATCGGCCTTTTAATGTTTCCTCTTTTGAGATTGGCACACAGGCCTACTCTTTATGAGAGAGAATAGGTCTTATTTCCCAGAAGTTCTAGAATCCTGTGGATGTCACATGTCTTCAATTTTTTTTTCTAGGACATGCCGGTTACCTCATGATGTTTTCCTTTACCGTTTTTAGGGCAGTGGTGATTAAAAGTAAAGTGCCTGCCGGGATTCGAGCGCACAACCTACAACACGTAAGTCGGGGCCATTATCATTGGACCACCAATTCTCTATGAAGAATCTTATCTTTGCGGTATGTCCCTTCCAAAAATTTCCTTTCAAGGTAAAGGAAATCACCGAACAACTTCCCTTCTGTTAAATATTTGCTAGAATTAACCCAATATAACTACCGTCGACATGTCCGAAAAAAGTAATACCCACCCTCGAACAATATTACTCGAGCCATCGCTTGTACGAGATAAATGAAAGCCGATCTTGAATCTCCTCAGAAACTTCGGCAACTCCAAAAACTATCTTACTGTGACCTCTTTGTTTAACCAAAAACATTAAATATCCAACCTTATGATGTAAGATATAAAAACGTTTCATAAAATCAAGTTATTTTGGCAGTTAGTTTTTGACACACAATGTTGAAATCTTTGGAGAATCCGACATTAATCTTTCGGTCAGTGTGATATGTGCCATCAATCCGAAAAGATAAAGAATATACGGATTTTTCTTTTGTGAACAGACAAGCCCACATGATTTTGAATAAGATACCTTTTGTTGTAAAAAAGCCTTCAGTGATGTGGGAAATAGATTTTCAGACTTCACTCTTTTATCGTTAGGTACCTACATTTTCCCAGAATTCCTCTTTTGATAGATAGTAAGCACATGTTCGTTCTATGACTGAGTGCCGCCCAAGGATTGTCTGAAGAGGAGTTGGTCGTCCGTCGACGAGATGGGCAGACGACATTGTTGTCTACGCAGGCAAGGATGAGGTGACCATAGGAACGTAAAGATTCGCACAAGAAAACAAAGGCCTTGGCTTAGCAGTGGGCGAAGACGGGCTTTAGATGATGGTGATGATGATGTACATACTTTTTGAAGAAAGGAACGTGTTATACCAAATCCAAGTGATTTTGAACAAGGGCAGGAAGAGGCTGGTAAACGAGAAAAAGTTTAATTAAAACTGTAACCCGTCTTCGGTTTTCTTTTTTTTAGCCTCTGTTACCCAAACCACCATAACAAATCGATTGACACCTTATTCATCAAAATTGGATTAATAGTTTAGGTGATACGGAGGAACATACGTAAATACAAACATACGCGTAGTCGGGTAAGAAGAGTTTTATTTGAGAAAAAGAGAAAATGGTCATTTTAACCCCATAGTGCCTCGTTGAAGTCCAACTTTAATAAGTGTAATATCGCACTTCTACTTACTCCCTCTGTTCCATCATTGAACCCAAAAGTTTCAGTTTAAAATTCCAACTATATTTTACATCACCAGCCAGCTTGTTTGCCAACTATAAACAAAAACATAAATCAAATGACGTTTACTATACATAAATAATATCCCTAAATCATATTTTATCGATTCACCAATCTTCAATTAAATTGATAATACTCCAAAGGTTTACAGCCCCTAACTTTGTACCAGGTCATAAATTACGCATTCTCAAACGGTAATTCATTGAGTTGCATCACGTTTCCTAGGTGTCTACCTAGGGAACGTGATGCAACTTGTAAATTATATTGAAACGCGGTCTGTTTGATATTGCTCTTGTCATCAATAGTGTGCATGCACAGGATCGTCTGGCACCTTGTGTGCTGGTTTGGTCCCTGTGGTGGTCACGGCGTGCAATGTGTTCTGGTGCTCCGGTGATGGGGGGGCCACCGTGGCTGTCCACGGCATCGGACTCTTCTCTGGGGAGTCCCAGAGGAGACTCCGATGACGGACGCGGTGGATTCACGATGTGTGCTAACGCGTGCCCGCATTTCCAAAAAAAAGAAAAAAATCGTTGCAATATATTATTTGATTTACTGAAGCTATGTTAGTTATTAAGAAAATTCAGCCATCAATTTTTCTGTATAAAAATATTTTTAAACATCCAAGTCGTTTTGGAGGAGTATCAAAAAGTAGCGAAAAGTAGCGTGTAGTTAATTATTTTTTTAAAGCTTAACTATTTGTTATACGAAAAAACCATGTGTTAAAAATAATATACATGAAACAATAATAACTGCGCTATCTCCCCGTGGTAGCGCAGTATGCATGAGTATTTCTATAGGCAAAAAGGGCTCGCCGCTAACCTAACCTAACCTAACCTGAGGCCCTAGAGTCTAGGCCCTCAGGTTAGTTTACTTTAAAAACAGTTTAGAATGTATTTGATGATGATGATGAAGTAAGCGTACTGTAAGAGTCTGTCTGTAAGAGATTGCCCTGTTCAATAAAACCACCCATTGTACACTTGTTTTTGCGAATGTTTGTCCTGTACATATTTTGTGGTGTACAATAAAGTATATAATAAATAAAAATAATAAATAACAGCAGAAGAGCCTATTAGCATTAACCGGGCTAAGCAGTTACGCTTGCGACCATTACAACGGGGCTGAATTATTTATAATCGCATTTAAATAGTCTCTAAAAGACGTCTCTGAATATTCAGCCTTATTTTGCTAATTAGCTAATCATTTTTCGACAACACTATTTTTATATAGTTCAAATTAATGCAGTGGGAGAGGCATCCTTACCATAGGGTATTACACCCATTTGTGAAAAGTGCCTCAATTCAATTCTATATGCTAATATGCCACTAAAAAAATACACAACATTTTTATTCAATCACCTAATTTTTGCCATAAAAATATATTAAAATTTACATTTTAAAATTTCGCGCGTAATATTTATTTATTTATTTTTTATTTATCATGGGTTTGCTCTTGATTCTAGTCTAGGTCATAGGTGACAGAGATAGAGTCGACGATGGAATGAGCTTACCCAGAAGAAGCCTGTTCACTCTAACTTTAAAGAGATTCGGGTTGAATGCGTTCGGAAACACACGCAGGTAGTGAGTTCCATTCATTCACTGTGCGCATTATGAAGGATGTTTGGAAGCGCTTGGTGCGAATTGGTGGAATGGTAACAAGTTAAGGATCGTAACATGCAGTGCGTCTAGATGTCCGATGGTAGACGGGGGCTGGTGGGATGAGGTCGTGGAGTTCTTGAGCACACTCACTCACACACTCAGTTTGACGAAAACGCTGACGTCATTGGATATGTAAACAAATGCGCCAATAGGCCAATACGCCGAAAAGTTGACAGTTGAAACAGCCGTATGACGTGTTAACATGGCGGCTACTATTAAAATTTCATATTTCATAGAGTTATAAAACAGATTAAAAAAACTGAAAACATTGAATAAAAGTTCAAAATTTATTTTGTGAACCAAAACTAACATTTCCCCACTACTTTTTAACTAAACTATCTCATTAATATACGAGTATGTATAGATTTTTCTCACAATAAAATACACTATTCTTATTATTTGTTTGGTAATTCCTATTATATTCATACCACTGCCACCGAATTCCACACTTATCAAAGAAAGCATCACAAATATAAGATAATACATTTGATTAAAACCCACAGCATTTAAATACACAAAGACGTCAGTTAACTTCGAATATCAAGTTATGAATGACTGAGATACACAGGGAGACCGCGAACAAAGGCGAAGTCACTTCAGGGGTCTTACAGTGTATTTTATAGACCTTGTTCTGAGTGAACACGTACTATACACGGCTATGGCGGGTGCGGACGCGGCAGCGGATGCGATTTTGTGGCGACAGTGCATCGTGAGATGTTGGAGTGGGCTAGGTTGTTTCATCGTGTTAAAACAATAGACGATCGCTCGCTAGCGAGATCGCTCCTTCACAGAAGCTAACCAACAACATTGCCCAACATTGGAAAAAAGAAAGAAAAATAGTTTACTTCACATAGACAAAATGCCCATTACCTACAAAACGTAAACATCACAAAAGCTGTATTTGGTATAAATATTATTAAAAAAAAACAAATGTTGGCATCAGTCAGTCAGTTGTCAGTCAGTTGTCACATTTATATCAGTGCACTTGCAGCTATATGAACGCAAACGCCAGTTAGATAGCAACCGCGAAACCGCCGCACCCTGTACGGGGCCTTATTAACCGACTTCGCAAAAAAGGAGGAGGTTCTCAATTCGACAGTTTTTTTATTTTTTTATTTTTGTTACCTCAGAACTTGTTACTGGGTCAATTGATTTTAATGATTCTTTTTTTAATTGAAAGCTGGTGCTTGTCATGTGGTCCCATTATAATTTGGTCAAGATCTGATGAAGAACTTCGGAGATATACATCAGAAATCTTCAATAAAAGACAGCAGATCACTCGGAATAGCTGCAATCGGATGTCTGTTTATTGTTTACATCATTTCATAACATAATATTACACTAGCATGCTTTAAAGGGGTACGCAGGTGTGAACAGTTCACCCTGGTATACTCTAAATCCACTGTTTTTGTTTAAGTTTCATGTTTCTGGGTTAATCTATTCTGGCTTCACTTTGGGTAATTGGTCCGTTATGTACCCACAACTAAAAAGTGAAAAATAAAAAACTTTTTAACAAAAAATACAACCGACTTCCAAATAAAAACACTACAAAGTGAAAAATAACTTCAATTTCGGAAGTCGGTGTCAAAAAACGAAGATCACAAAAAAGGAACACCGACTTCCGAAATTGAAGTTATTTTCACTTTGTAGTGTTTTTATTTGGAAGTCGGTTGTATTTTTTGTTAAAAAGTTTTTTATTTTTCTTTTTTATTTTAGTTGAAGGTTAAACCTTCGTAAAATTAAGTCTCAAAAATTTACTGAATCTTTTTTTTTCTTTGAATACAGAAGATGAACCAGAGACATCTAGCAATGTTGCTTTGATGTTCCTGGCTTATGTCATCAACATTTCACCTGCACGGACAATGAAAGGAAAGCCAGCGTGGAAGCCATCCAGAGCAGAGGTATGCGACGGCTATATATCGCAAGCTGCTTCTGAAGCCGACGTTACCAACAAGATCATTCAAAAAAAGGAGAACCTGCAGAGGCTAGGCCGCACAGTTCAACCCTTCGTAATTTTTGTTGGCCCTACCGTTACTGAGGTAAAAGTAGCATATGTGGTAATAAATGACACATTGTATAGTTTCAACAAATTAGTAACAGCTGTAGTGCATTTAAAGTATTTCAATCGATAGGAGCTTGTTACCCGGAGGAAGCTGGAGACATATGGCTTTTTATTCAATTGGGTTTCTACGATATTAAAACTAAATTTGACAAGCCCACACAGGCTGTGAATAGACTTTTAACTGATCTAGAGTTAATACTTTAAAAATGTTTACCTGTTACTATTGCAAAAAAGCCAGTGTGTCTCCGAGTTTACTTATAACTCATGTGCGAACTTTCTGTAAATTAACGGTAGGATTTGCCGGATTTCGGTGTGGTGAACAACGGTGTTATCGTCATTATATTTCCTCTGCATCTTTCAAAAAGCACTTAGTTAGAGACCACCAGTCATCATTGTCAGTTTTGCCGCATCCAAATAGTAACAAACCGATTGATACATATACAGAAGCCAATATCTCAAATTTACCTTCAACGTCAAGCAAAGAAACTTACGAAACAGCAAATACAATGGAATCTCTACCAACTCTAAGAGACGAAAACTCTCTTGGTCACCATGCTGCATGTCTCCAACCTATATGCTAACCCAATAATTCAAAGTCAAATCAATCAGTCAAATTTCGTAAAAGTAGAAATATCGAAACTCGGTACTGATGTTTAACCTTCACCTAGGCCATGGGGTAGGGGAGCACCGCCCCTACTGCCAAAAGGTGGCTTTCGGATCGCTACCAAAACGGGGCGATCCCCACATTTTGTATTTTTTTTTAGCGGGCTTTCCCAGTCCGGCGCTTTAAGAACAATTGTTTACAGAATGGTCGGAAACGGTTAAAAATAAATTATGGGTCTGTTTTATGAATAATGGAAAGCAAGTTATACCATTTTGGGACAATATATTTTTTAATCTAAAATACATAAGTTAAGTTGTCTTTTTACTGAACTTTGCCTGCAAATTCGTTTACATGGCCAATCCCATAGGAACCGTTCATTTTTCAGGGATAAACGGAGCCTAAGATAGTTTTACATCAGTGAAATATTTTCGTAATCAGATCACTACTTCCTGAGATCATACCTTTTACCATTCTATACACAAGCAAACTAGTTTTACTCCTTATTATACTCGTTTAGTTTTTTCACATAAGTGTAGGTATAGGAAAGCACTTATTCTACAGAATAAGACAATCAGGCCCACAAATATGTCATACCAAATTGGCCAAGTTAGCTATTAACTCGGAGTTAGCAAGATAACCCAACGTGAGGCAAGTGGGCCTCAGAAACTCATCGCAGCAGTAAAACATAAAGAATATAAAACATATATAATTACATAAAATTACAGGCTTCTTACTACAGGGTAGGTTTTTCCAGCGGGACACGGTTTCGAACACAATTGTACATTCCCCTGTACATTATGAGAGGGTTAGTCGGAAACGGTTAAAAATAAGTTTTGAGACTTTTATGAATGATGGAAAATGGAGAGATTTCGGGACCATTTCGAAAATCGTATCACTTGTAGCCTCTTATAATACAGGCCATTGAGTGGAATTAGTATTCAATATAACAGTTTAGTATTTTATTAACCGACGGGAAAAAGGATGACATTCTGAAGTCCCCGCATAGGTATATATATATTGTTTTACTTCAATTGTAAACTATGGCGAGAGTTGGATTGGAACTGAATTATTTATTAAATTGAAAGAAACCCTAATCCTGATTTTAAAACACTTTCCAGGCCAACTTTGTTATAGACAAGTAATGTAACTTATTTTATTCGTAAATTAACTCACATCTATTAATTCTTAATTATAAAAAAATATCTAACTATACTTGGGGATACTTACAAGGGTGAGAAGATAATTCACGCCGGAACAGCTGCTTTAACAACACTCGTTCTCGTTAAAAAAAAACATTGCCCCACACTAGGAATTTTTTCAAACATACACAAACACCCAGAGCCGGAACAACTATCTGTAGGTCATACAAATATTTGTACCGTGCGGGAATCGAACCCGCGACACGTAGCGCAACAGTCAATCGCTCAACCATTGCGCCAACCGTGCGCCCAAACACACACACTGTATATATATAATTACCGTATGACATCACGCTTGTATTAGAAGGATTGGGACGCAGCTAAAATACAACCACATTTCGCCAGATATGCTTTTGTATCAGTAAAATATAATATGAAGCGATCCTATTGCCATGAACCGTCTCAAATCTAGACTCCGAGCTGCTAGTGACAATTTGTAGATGGAAAACCCGAACACTCATCATCATCACTCAACTTTCCATTTTCTTGAAATCTTACAAAAGATACCTGCAATATATGATATTGCTCTTGTATAATTCTGACATTACTTTCAACGAGAAAAATAGTATTTCGAAATAATGAAACAAGTTACTATACGGGCAAAAAGGAATTGAGTTTGAAAACTGTTCTCGATCAGACACCGTATTAAACGAAACTTGAATATTATACCAATATTTTACCTGAAACGTTTTTTCCTTCCTTCGTAGATAAAATCTTGTATGCAACTGTACGTTATTTGTTTTTTAATAACTCGTGCCCACCTATTTCGGTACGCGCTAAGCCTGTACCGAAAAATGGCACTCGTATTAAAAGACTGTCCATAACGTAACAGTTGCATAAATAGCTATTAGGTTACATTCATATTAGGGCAATTGCTGATAGATATTGTGATCGATTTACCGGGGGCATTTCATCTATATTTGTTTGCTGTGCATCTTGATTAATGGACTCGAAAATATATCTATCTCATAAAATGTCATACCAAAAAGAGAGATAGATATATATTTCGAGCCTCCCTCCTATAAACATTTTATAATGGCTAAACTCTAATCTGTGTCTGGTACTGTTATGTAACCGATATAAAGTTTCATATCGATATCGAAAACGTTTGTCAGATATCGATATCAGTAGTACAGTTTGCAAAAGTTAACATGTTATTTACTAACAACGAACGCGAAATAATACTTAGAAAGAGAGGTAGCGCATATGATTCCTATAGTTTGTAAAGTTTGCGTTTTGTTCGTAGTTTTTACGTTTTTGCTTTGTTACGGTTTTAATTTTTGACTTATTCGTTTTCGCACTCTAGTAAGGTTTTTATTACATACAGTTTTTGAAATATCGGTTATTTTGATATAGATATTGATATGATATGATATCTAACACATATCCGATATAAGTTACGTTTTGATATATCGACCCATCCCTACTACTGTCCAGTAAGTAAATTATATTTTGAAAGTAAGTTTTCTGAAGAGCAACAAGTTACAGTCCGCAAAAGATCCCAGTATTTTTATCTATATCATCATCATCATCGTTTCAGCCGAAAGACGTCCACTGCTGGACATATGCCTCCCCCAGGCGTCGCCACATTGACCGATTCCGTGCGTCGCGCATCCAGCGCCTTCCCGCAACCTTAACCAGGTCATCAGTCCACCTAGTGGGAGGCCTTCCAACGTATCGTCTTCCGGTTCGCGGTCGACATTCCAGAACTTTTCGGCCCCATCAGCCATCCGTTCTGCGAGCAATGCGCCCTGCCCACTGCCACTTAAGTTTGACAATACGCAAAAGGTTACAAATGTAGCAAAAGCCTAGGGAAAATGGCAACTGTATTCCAAGCGGAAACTTATGCCATAATAACCTGTGCTCAAGAGAATATAGATAGAGGAACCAGAGGTAAATCCATATATATTCTTAGTGACAGTCAGGCTGCAATCAAAGCCATGGCATCCTACAAAGTGGACTCCGGACTTATTCTGGATGCTGTCCAAACCCTAAACAGGCTTGGGAAGCACAACAGGGTAAGACTGATGTGGGTCCCTGGGCACAAAGGAATCCATGGCAACGAAATGGCAGATGAACTGGCAAGAGAGGGCTCAGCAAATGACTTCGTGGGTCCAGAACCATGTGTAGGCATCTCGACGTGCCTCGTAAAAGCCGCATTTAGGGAGTTTGCAGATCACAGACAGCGAACTCATTGGCTATCTAGCACCGGTCTACAACACTCCAAGAAATTCCTAGGCTCTACGTTCAAAGCCCGGGAATGCATTTGGAATATGAGCAGGGGGCAAATCCGCTACCTGCTTGGGGCCTTTACTGGGCACTTTGGAACCAACGACATGCTCATGAAGATGGGTATAACCGCGACACCCATCTGCAGGTTGTGTGGGGAACATACGGAGCGCATGGAGCACCTTCTTTGCACATGCGATGCACTGGCTGGTAAGCGAATGAGTCTCCTAGGGGCTGGATATCCAAGACCAGAAGACTATAGGCTCATATCTCCCAGTCTCGTTGTAAAATTCATGAAAAGAGTTTTCAACGAGATTGGGGAGGAGTAAGGTATCTAGGGGACCACAATAGATCCCAATGGGTCGAAGTGTCCGAGTTGTTTCTCGGCCCCTCCACAAGATAAGATAAGATAAGATAAGTTTGACAATTCTTCGGGCTATGTCGGTAACTTTGGTTCTCCTGCGGATATCATCATTTCTGACGTGATCACGCAAGAAAATTCCGAGCATAGTTCTCTCCATTGCCCTTTGGGTGACTTTGAGCTTTCTGATAAGGCCCATTGTGAGCGACCACTGGCAACACACACTGGTCATCATTTATCTATATCGCTACAAATAATTCTATGTCTAATCCTAACTAATTTACAAATGCGAAAGTATCTTCTGTCTGTCTTTCTGTCTATCTGTTACCCTTTCTCGCTTAAACCGCTGCACCGATTTAGATGAAATTTTGTATGGAGATATTTTGAAACCCTGGAAAGGACATATAATCGTTTTTTATACCGGAAATTATCCTTAAGGGAATGGAGCCATGGTGGATGGGGTGGAAGTTGGTATGGTAAACCAATAATTTCTTAAGTAATCGACATACCTACAATATTATTGCGCGATATAAAGAAAATTTGCATATCTGGGCAGTATGTTCACAAGGGATGGAAAGATTGAAGAGGATGCGGAAAGGAGAGTGAATGCAGGGAATAAAGTAATTAGTGCTATACATGCGTTTGTGACTAGCAAGTCGATGACTCCGGAGGCTCGACTCGCCGTTCACAAGTATCGTGCTGGTGCCCAAACTTATGTATTATTATTACTATTATTTATTATTACTATCAGGTTCTGAAGTGCAGCCACATCGCCACGAAAATATAGCATATCCAACCAGTCGCACTTACGACCTTCTACTATAGACTTATTGAACCAATGAAAACGCGACACGGCCGCAACGTCATACTATTTATTAAAATCACAAAACATGTGGGTGGTGGTGTTTCAAATCCATCCTCATCTGTAGATATAATAATATAAAACAAACGTTTACCTTAACTTTATAACATTGTGGGTAGATTTCAAACACAATACCCACACGTTTTGTCGCCAGCATCGATCGCACTTTCTCCCGTATATTGCTAATCATTTACCTTAGAGTTAGTTTGATTAGAATCGCATGTTTAATTTCAATGTAAAACGTAAGTGTCCATCTGTTCTAGCGGTTAACACTGCTAGGTAAACCATAAGAAACCAAGATGGCCCTGGTTCAATACGCGTAACATAAAAAAAACATTTTTCTTCATCTATTTTTCTATACACATTTTATACATTTTAAATATTATTTTAACTTGAAAAATAAGCAAATTATTACTATTATAATTTCACATCATCATCACATCATCCGCCTATTAATGTTCCCACTGCTAGGACACGGCCTCCTCTCTGTGAGAGGGGATTATTATAATTTAATACACTTAATTTGTGAATATGAATATCTTTTTTTTATATTAGAAATCTTAAAACTCTTATTCTAATAATTATAGAATACATCTAGCGGTTGGTTCAGTTGTAAGAAAGATTTTCGTTTAAGTATTTAGCTAATTGGGTCTTGAACAAATGCATTGAATTTGAATGAGGCACGGAAATTATAATACTACAGGAAATGTGGGTAAACTTTTAACATTTATATCAAATTTGTTCTTATCTTCGGTATAAAAACGTTAACTGAGGGTATATTTGAAACAATACGAATAACTTGTTAGTTTGACGTGGTTACTATAGTTGGTGAATTTTGATACGAGCATTTGAGTTGTTTTGTTTGTGGTGTTTGTTTTTTTATATCGAATTCGAAATACAAGCAAAAATAACGTGTAAAACTAGGTTAACATAAGTATGTAGCCTTGAATTGAATGTGCTAAATATATATCAAATTTCTTATGAAACTGGATGATGTGCAAGCTATTTTCAAAATCTAATGTTATTTTTTTTGTCTTTGTTTTTAAAATATATTTAATGAAGAACATGATGTATAATATTTTAATAATAAAGATAAGGTAATAACCTATTAATTAAAGTGCATGACTTCTCTTGTCAAGTAGGTAAGCAAATTTATCACTTATTTCAAATATGTAATAATATATTTTCTTTATTTTTTAGAGAATAACCATGAGTCGTCAAATAAAGAGATTGAGAAAGAAAGAAGTGTCCAGGTCGTTTAAGAAGTGGAAGGTCAACGCTTATAATATATATGCATTGGTTTTGTTTCAAACTAACAAGACGTTTTGCAAGTGAATTTGTAAATACGTCATTGCGCACTTGATGGCGAAAGATTACATAAATACAAAAATAAAGCGATAAAAAAAAAAATTGAGCATCCGAATTGAGAACCTTCTCCTTTTTGGGCAGTCGGTTAAAAAAGGAACGTTTATGTTTTGCTCGGCAATACTTAGTTTTCAACTGGGAAACTATAGTAGTAAAAAAAGGAAGAATTCATTTATGGCGCGAAGATAATAACTTTGGTCTGAAGACAATATTATTCCTACCACAGAGTCAGGTAGAAGTGTTAATAAAATGTGCGCGTAGACAAGTTCTTAAGGACCTTACGTTAAAGTTATCAACGACATAATGTTAAACACTGTGCGAAATAATATTTAAGCTATAATAATCTTACTATATTATATACCATTATTACCATTATTTATTATATTAACTAATATTAATTAATCAATAATTATGTAAGAAATGTTTTGCAATAAAATTAAATTTTGTATTACAATAGGTATTCAATTGGTATTAATTTTATGTATAAATATTGTATCATACTATTTAAATCAATGGTTATAGAATTTTTAAACAATAGCAATTTTTTTTATTGTGTTGAGGTCAAGTTTCAATCCTCTTTTCCTTTTGTTAATTAAGCTATAACCTCAATAAAAGATAGTCAATAATATAATGAAAAATAAATTTATTATAAAAATATAACTGTCATGACTGACATATTTTATGTAAAAATCAATTCATCCTAGTATTTAAAACAAAGGTATAAATAATATTATAAGGTATTAATAAACGATACTTAAAAAGTTCTTTTTTTATTTCATACCTATCTATAGGTTGCATCATTGCATTACAACATACAATGAGTGTAGGATACACAAAAAATAACAAAAGGTAGTTTGGGCGGCCGTGATTTGAACTCATGCCACCAGCTTTAAAGAAGCACAGCCTTTACAACTCAGGTACGACTAGAATTAATATTTGTTTCGGGATATTTACCATGTATATAATTCTAATTATTGTGACCATGTCAGCTTAAAAACTTATACCAGGTACGACTAGTAAAATGTCAGTGACGAATTTTAGGACTACGTTTGATCAGGTTCGCGTACGCCATTCGCGCGCGGGCGATTATGAACTTTGAGGGGTGACTGCAATTTTGACCCTTGACAGTATGGAAGTGAATGTTGGGTATGGCAAAAAATACATGAAAGTAGGATTAATGCAGTAGAAATGTGTTCCTTGCGGAGTATGTGTGGTGTAACTTTAAATGGTAGATTGAGGAATGATTTAATAAGACAACGTTGTGGTTTAAAAGAAGATGCAGTGACTAATATTGAAAAGAGTATGTTAAGATGGTTTGGCCATGTTGAGAGGATGAATGAAAGGCGACTAACGAAAGGTCAATGCAGACGGGAATGGCAACGCCGGAAGGGGACGCCCTAGAAAGAAATACATAGACCTTATTGGTGATGTTCTTCAGAAAGACCAGGTGCGCAGTACTATTAACCGGGGTAAGTGTATGACTAGATGTATGAATGTGAGTGAAGCAAAATAATTACCTATGTACAGTAAATATATATGGATCATATGCATCCCCATGGGAAAATAGCGTGAATTTATGTATGTATGTATAAAGAAAATGCTGTTCGAAGTACTAACTCTACGCAGACGAAGTCGCGGGCAACAGCTAGTGTCTGAATAAATAACCATTTCCGATTGGTTGTTCGTTCTATTTTATTGGTAACATCGGAGATGTTACTCTTCTATATTATCTTAGTTTAAAGATAAGCTAAAAATAAATGTGTCAAACGCAATAAGAGTCAGTTCAGAAACTTTTACGACGCCCCTAGAATAAATCACTTCAGCTACCACAAATAAATAAACTACAAGAATACTTTGTGATTTATTTACGTTATAAACTTAGCTCCTACCATTAAATTTATTTAACTGCTACTAAAGTAAAGATGTCTGAAGATTTTAGGATCGTGGGTAAGAAGGGCTCTTACACAATCTCGAAACATCTCGAGACAACTCGAAACCGTGTATTCCCGTTCGTCCCCTAGACTTCGTCCCCCGAGGGGGACGAACGGGAATTCGTTATTTATTTTCCCGATGGTCCCTCAAAATTTTTAATTCTGAGAGCAACTTGGAAGTAGCGCTCGCCGGCCGCTACCGCGGCACCGCTCGCTTCGCTCGCTCGGCTCACGCGCAGTTGGTCACAGTTCTAACCTAACCTAACCTATTTCACCCGATCAAAATAACGGATCATACCTACAATCTGCCTACGACTAATTAGACAATGGTGAAAACATATCTGCGGCAGATTTCAGGTGAATGATTCGTCATTTTGAACTGGGTTAAATAGGTTAGGTTAGATTAGAACTGTACGAAGGGCACTAATCGAAGAACATATTCCCATTCGTCCTCTCTTGAATTAGGATTGGGACGATCGGGAACAAATTAAATATTATTTTTGTAAATTCCCGTTCGTCCCCCTCGGGGGACGAAGTCGAGGGGACGAACGGGAATACACTCTCGAAACATCTACAAACGGCTCAAAACTTCGTATCGTTTCAGATCTGAATCATTAAACGTCGAAGGTAGATTTTATCGCTCTAGACAATATAGGAGATTGAAGGAGGGTTAAGAGACGTGGATTTAATTTGTCGTTAATTTATACATATATTGCGAAGGCAATAGTCGAAATTCCAAAATTGGGCTTAATTACGCGATATTTTGATAACGCTTGACAATCCCATACATTTTGTCCGTAGATTTTGTCATTTTTCAATCGCTATCGCAACACTATCTTATCTTATCTTGTGGAGGGGCCGAGAGACAACTCGGACACTTCGACCCATTGGGATCTATTGTGGTCCCATAGATAACTTACTCCTCCCCAATCTCTTTGAAAAGAGAGAAACGAGACTGGGAGATATGAGCCTATAGTCTTCTGATCTTGGATATCCAACCAGCATGTGTAAAGAAGGTGCTCCATGTGTTCCGTATGTTCCCCACACAACCTGCACATGGGTGTCGTGGTTAGACCCATCTTCATGAGCATGTCGTTGGTTCCAAAGTGCCCAGTAAAGGCCCCAAGCAGGTAGCGGCTTTGCCCCCTGCTCATGTTCCAAATGCATTCCCGGGCTTTGAACGTAGAGCCTAGGAATTTCTTGGAGTGTTGTAGACCGATGTTAGATAGCCAATGAGTTCGCTGTCTGTGATCTGCAAACTTCCCTAAATGCGGCTTTTACGAGACTCGTCGAGATGCCTACACATGGTTCTGGACCCACAAAATCATTTGCCGTCTCTTGCCAGTTCATCTGCCATTTCGTTACCTTGAATTCCTTTGTGCCCAGGGACCCACAACAGCCTTACCCTGTTGTGCTTCCCAAGCCTGTTTAGGGTTTGGACAGCATCCAGAATAAGTCCGGCATCCAATTCGTAGATGCCATGGCATTGATTGCAGCCTGACTGTCACTAAGAATATATATGGATTAACCTCTGGTTCCTCTATCTATATTCTCTTAAGCACAGGTTATTATGGCATAAGTTTCTGCTTGGAATACAGTTGCCATCTTCCCTAGGCTTTAGCTACATTTGTAACCTTTTGCGTATATTCCCGCCCCTGTACCTGATTCCATTTTGGAGCCATCAATGTACCACACCAGACTATATTGTTCTGGTGGATCGATTCCCTTCGTCCAGTACTCTATTGTAGGGATTTGGACCTTGAAAGACCTTTCAAACACAAACATAGTTTACATTTTTTCGGATAACATGCTTGTTACCCGATCCAGTCCTTCATTCCCATCGATCTTTGTATGGTTGGTCCTTGGCTTAGAGGCACCACATAGTCCAGCTACAGTAAGTCTATGTAATATCTTCCTTGCTTCGAATTCAACCATCATATGCAGAGGAGGGATATTGAGGTATCTCTCAATCGCTGCCGTAGGTGTTGTCCTGAAAGCACCCGTGATGCCTAGACACACTGTTCTTTGTAATCTGGTGAGTGGCGCTTTGCACGAGGCAAGCTTTGTTCTTAGCCACCACACTATGCTGCCGTATGTGATAATAGGTATTATCACTGTCCGGTACAGCCTCGTATCACTTTGGGCTTTAACCCCCAAGTTTTGCCGTAGGTGGAACGACACATGCCGAACACTCCTAGGGCTTTCGTCGTAATATTTTCTACATGAGTTTTGCACCTGAGTTCTCTATCAAGCGTTTCACCCATATAATTAACTTCGGTGGACCAGGGCAGCTTTATTCCATTGAGGGAGAGCTCTCCTAGGTTTCCTAGTTGTCTCTTCCTCCTTCCATTAAGGAACAATGACTGCTTTGCTTGGGTTGATAGAGAGGTGGTTCGTTGTACACCATTTCTCTGTCATCCTCAACGCCTGTTGTAATAATCAAGAGACTATGTTCGGGCATTTACCATTAACCATTATAGCTATGTCATCTGCATAGCCTACTGTGTAGAAAGGTCCGGTATTGAGCTTGGTAAGTAGCGAGTCTACTACCAAGCACCAAAATAATGGTGACAGCACTCCACCATGCGGACAACCTCTTGTTGTTTTTGCACTAAGTCTGTCTCCCATCAGTTCCGACCTGACTATTCTGCTTCTCAGCATATAGTCAATCCAGTTGCACGTGGTATCGTTGATGCCATGTTCTTTTGCAGCGATGCGTATGGACTCAAATATTGTCTTGTCGAAGGCTCCCTCTATGTCGTGGAAAGCCCCGACACAGATCTCTTGTCCCTCTAGCGCAGCCTTGGCTCGACTCGCAACATAGTGCAATGCCGTTTCTGTAGATTTGCCAGGGCTGTAAGCGCACTGTAGTTTATGTAGACGGAATACTTTAAGTGGTGTGTAGCTTTGTAATGGTTTTGGTTGCTGATGAGGTGCTGGAAGCGTTGGTGCCAAGGAAGAATAAATAAAACGGCGGACATTTAAACTCACGTGTGTATACAACCAGTGACATAGTAGGAAGGGAAGGGTGTTGCCACCGATCACAAAGATTTACATGAATTAATGTTGATGTTGCAATACTAGAATACCCAATATTCTGCGGCCTCACAGAAATAGCAATGAACCAACTTTTATTGTGAAAAGTTACATAAAATGAAGCTAAGTACAATATAAACTCAAAGCTTAATTTTTTTTTAATCATGCTATATAGAAATATAGATTAAATGGTTTTACAAACATATGACTTATTATTTAGTCACAAGAGAGACAATTTTACTTATTTAACACTAGCTGTCCCACGCGGCTTCGCTCCCGTCAACTGGGTACCTACCAAGCTAGTCCACATACTCTAAATACGTTGCGTCTCAAAAAGAATAAATTTTCCCCGTTTTTGGAACATTTTTCATTGATGCTCCGCTCCTATTGGTCGTAGCGTGATGTTATATAGCCTATAACCTTCCTCGATAAATGGACTACCCAACACAAAAAGAATTTTTCAATTCCAAACAGTAGTTCCTGAGATTAGCGCGTTCAAACAAACAAACAAACAAACTCTTCAGCTTTATAATATTAGTATAGATGAACAGTTAGGGAAATATCAAAGAGCTATCATCATATTCCTTATCCTTATCTTTTTTTCGGCGGTAGATGTAGAAAAAGATAAGACGTGAAATTTTTATCAGTTTTTTTAAAAAATTTAATTAATAGTATAATTAAGTATTTTTTTATAATTTTGCCCTTGAAAATAACTAAAGGGTGTAGTTAAGCAGCGATACTTGTGTTAGTAAACCAGTACAGCTATCACCGGTACTGCATAAATCTCTTGTCCAACACAATTACCTACTCAAAATATGTCTCAACTGGATGATATCCAATCGGCCCAGAGAAGCTTGGATGAGTGCTTCCATAGGAAGATGGTTGAGCTGGAGGTACACATACAGTGTGCAGGACCCGCCAAAGACACCGTTGCTAAGGTCAGAGAGGAGTTCCGAACGTTCCGGGAGCTTGTGTACAGCATGCTGGGTCTTCTCCGAAAGCAGATCTCCGAGTGCTCCAGAGTCTTCGACGAACTGGAGACACGCTCACGTCGGAAGGCTTCAGATTCTCATCTTAACGGGGTTTGCTGAAGTGGACAACGAGGATTGCAGGGCTCTTGTGTTGGACACAATAAACAACAAGCTGGCCCTGCCCAACATCACTGCATCTTCCGTCAAGGTTTGCCATAGATTGGGGGCAGCAGGCAAGGGACCTACACGCAGCTGGCCAATACTGGTAAGATTCTCGAGCACTTACCATAAAACTGCTGTCTGGAAGGCAAAGTCAGGTTTGAAGGGTTCCTCGGTTACGATGAAAGAGTTCTTAACCAGGGCTAGGCAGGCTGTATATGTCAAGGCGCGTATACACTTCGGGATGTCGGCGTGCTGGACACAGGACGGGGTTATAGTCATCAGAACCCCGAACGGTACACGGCAGAAAGTTACATAGTTGGATGAACTTAATCCACTGTTGACAAAGTACCCTAAGAAGGCTGTGGAATCGTCTGAAGCAATGGGAAGTAATAGTGGAGTGCGTAAAAACTAAGTGGCTTGTGTTGTTATGTGCTTGGGCGTCATAATAGGTCGTTCTCGCTATTAGTTTTGCAAATTTTGCCGTACCTACACGTCGGCCTGTTTGCTTTGTGGACGCATATATGATGAATACTACATTTTGTTCGTTTATGTTCATTGTTTGTGCTTGTAATTTTATTGTTGTGTTTCGTCACCTTTCTTTGTAAATAATACTTACTGTTACCTGTCAGTAATGTAATGTCTATGTGGTGTTTGTCACTATGCCAAATTAGTTTATCCTTATACCCTGCATTTAATTATTCATTGTTATATGTACCCTACAAATTGTAAATGTTAGTCTTAAATTGACGTCCAATATGTTCCATTTTTTTGTTTTGTGTAGTGAATTGCGTTCGGTTTTTGCTCATGTGCTTTGTTGTTGTGTTGTATCATTCTTAGCTTGCTTTTATTGTTATCATGTTTGTATTAACTTTATTTTGTTACTTATTCATTTTGTACTGGTTCTGCTGGTGGGTGGTGCAAAAATAGTGGTGTTGCACAGTAAGGCATTTTTTTTGCCATAGTTTAGTTTTATAGTTATTTATTTTATATTATTTTTAATCGTATTCTATGTTACCTGCTGATGACTCTTTTAACTCTGCCGTTGAATCTCTTAACTCTCCCGTTACTACAAGTTTTGACTCACTGACCGATACCCTAGGTGACTTTGTGCGTCAGAGCTTTAGGCAACCGAAACGTAACTTATTTAACGTATGTCACTTAGCCTATTGACTGTCACATATTGCCGAATCGGATAAAACAATGGTAATTTCTATTGTGTCTGCTAATTGACACTTGAAGAGATAAATGCTCAGAGTGTGGCAAGTCATTACACCGATCTCTACGACACTTTTCTTCTTTCTACGACCTACCCTCTTCCCTGTTTCATTCTTATCCGTAATGATAGGATTGGTAAGGGAGGAGGTGGTGTTGTTATTTATCTTCGTAGCGATTTTCCCTACAAAATCGTTGCATCATCTCCTTCATTATACAGTGCTTCTGTTGAGCACCTCTTTATGGAGATCTACATCAAAGGGGTCAAAACCCTGCTTGGTGTTGTGTACTGTCCACCCGCCGTTGACTATTTCCTCAACCTGGAATTAGCGCTAGAGGCTGTAGGATCAGAGTACGCACATTGCGACATCATGGGTGATTTCAATACAGACCTTTCCCATCCAACTCCTCGTTCCCGTAAACTTCTCCACATCATTGAGTCCGTTAGTCTCCACGTTCTTCCTTTGAAACCCAAACATTTCAATATCACAGGGGATGACACGTGGCTCGACCTAATCCTAACGTCCACTCCCTCCCTTGTTTCCTCTCATGGTCAGTGTCCAGCACCTGGCTTTTCCCACCATGACCTAATTTTCCTCTCATATGTCCTAAAACCACCTAAACCTCTTCCTTAAGTTCTACAGATTCGTTGTTTTGCGCGTCTGGATGTCGAGAAGCTCCGTCAGGATGCGGCGGAACTCGACTGGAGTCACCTTGCTGCGGCAAAACCTATAGACGAAAAACTGCGTATCTTTAATCGGACGGTCCTTGCTCTCTACGACAAACACGCCCCGGTCAAGAGGGTTAAGCTCAGGCGTCCACCTGCTCCTTGGATGACAGCAAGGGTTCGTATGGCGATGAGACGCAGGGACCGAGCCTTTCGGAAATTTAAAAAAGATCGCAGTGAGGAAAATATGAACATTTTCACGTCTGCTAGAAATCGATGTAATCAGGTGATACGCCAAACGCCGCCATATTCTAGAAAACATTTCTTTATCTTCTGCCGATATTTGGAAATTCCTTGGAACTCTTAGTATCGGTAGGCCTCGTCATGTGGATTTCTCCAAGATGATTGGCCTGGAAGAAATCAACCGTCACTTTACAACCACATTCCATTTGGATTCCCAAATGTTGTCTCAGACGGTCTATTCCATTACTAGCCTACCAAGTCCTATTATAGAACCATTCCAATTTTCTCCAGCTACCGAGGATGAAATTAAAAAGATGATCCTTTCTATAAAATCCAAGGCTGTGGGCCATGATGATATTAGTCGCCAAATGGTCACCTTGATCCTTGAATATCTTCTTCCTCCGATAACCCATATATTAAACTTTTCCCTAGATTCCGGTCAGTTCCCATCCCTGTGGCGAATGGCCTATGTCCGTCCACTTCCTAAAATTTCAAATCCCTCCCTACCTAATAATTTTTGACCTATTTCCATACTCCCGTTCCTGTCAAAAGTCCTCGAGGCCTGCGTCCACAAGCAGTTTTCGAGGTTCGTTCACCGTAACAACCTTGTCAGCTCATTTCAGTCAGGGTTCAGGCCTGGGCACAGTACTGCATCCGCTCTCCTCAAAGTGACTGGTGACATCAGAGAGGCAATGGAGGATACCAAGGTTACCGTTTTGGTACTTATTGATGTCTCCAATGCCTTTAACGCCGTCAGTCACAATGTTCTTCTATCTATCCTCTCACATCTAATGGTTTCTTCTGAGGCGCTGGAATGGTTTCTTCTTATCTTCGGGGACGTCAGCAGTCGGTTCGCGTCGACGAGAATTCGTCGAGTTGGCGTGATCTAGGTGCTGGTGTTCCTCAAGGCGGTATTCTTTCTCCATTGTTATTCTCTATCTTCATTAATTTTATAACCTTCTGTCTTCTGTGTTCGTATCATCTTTATGCCGATGATTTTCAACTGTATGCAGCTGCGCGGGTAGAAAGTTTATCGGACGCTACAGAAGATGTAAACCGAGACTTGCAAGCCATTAAAATCTAATCTGATAGATTTGGGGTGGCTGTAAACCCCTCGAAGTGTTTCAGGCCATTGTAATAGAAAGCTCGCGCATGGTGGGTAGAGTGGTGGTTAGCTCTATTCCTTCTCTTATTTTCGATGGTACCGTTATTCCCATTAGCCCTAGCGTAAAAGATCTCGGTTTACATCTTGATTCGATGCTTGGCTGGCATAGTCAGGTTACTAGTATCAGTCAAACAGTCAACGGCACTTTGCGATACCTGTATCGTCTGAGAAACTTTTTGCCCGCAAAGACGAAGACTATGCTTGTGCAGACCTTAATTTTTCCCATAATCGACTATGGTTACGTGTGCTATTTCGACTTGAGTGCGGTTCTGCTGAGTAGGCTTGATAGGCTCCTCAATAACTGCATTCGGTTCATATTTAATTTGAGGAAATATGACCATGTGTCGAGCTACAGGTCTGAGCTCAAATGGATGCCCATTCGCCAGAGAAGGTGTTTTCGCACTCTAACTACGATTTTCTTCCTACTCAACTCTCCCACTACACCTTCTTACCTTATGTCTCACTTTCAATATTTAAGTTCTTCTCACGCTAGGAATCTGGGTTCTTCCAACAATGGTAGAGAATGCCTAAGGCATTAAGTCCGCCATTGTACCTTTGTGCATGAAGTTTAAATAAATAAATAAATATTCTATGGGTAATAGACAAATTTTATTGATGGCCCAGGAATGAATTTTCCCATTTGGGGTCCTGACCTCGACTGCTCTAATTTTGCCATCATGTCCTGGAAATAAATTAACAATTCGTGACATAGGCTACGACATAGGGCTAGTGTTGTCCTCTTTTAATATGACTAAGTTTCCTAGTTTCACATTACATTTATTATCACGCCACTTTGGTCTATTTTGTAACAAATTTAAATAATATTTATGCCACACTTTCCAAAAGGACTGTTTAAGAGAAGAACACAGTTTCCAAAACTTAAGCCTATTTTGTGGAATGTTACATACATTGTTTTCAGGATACATTGACATTGCACTACCTATTATAAAGTGACCAGGTGTTAGATAACAATAATCATCAGTGTTTGAAGATAAAGGTAAGAGCGGTCGAGAATTAAGCACTGCTTCGATTTCAATTAATACAGTATTAATCTGTTCGTAAGTTAAAACAGTTTTTTGCAATATTATTTTTAAGTGAAACTTTGTACTCTTTACTGCCGCCTCCCAGAGCCCCCCAAATGTAGGCGAATAACAAGGTATAAATCGAAATTGAATCCCACGCTCGGCGGTAAATCTTTGCACATGCATTTGGTGACTCTGAGAAGCTTGCAGTCTGTAGAGGTCAATTAATTGACTCCTTGCACATTTAAAGGTACTTGCATTGTCGCAGTGAATTTCGGTGGGCAACCCTCGTCTAGAGATAAATCCCCTCAAGCACGCTAGAAATGTTTCTGTGGTTAAGTCTGACGCAAGTTTGAAGTGGACGGCTTTTGTCTCGAAACATACGTATACACAGATATAACCTTTACCTATTGAGGATCGTCTTACGCGAGAGAGTTTTACATCAATTGGCCCAACGAAATCCACACCAACCTTCTCAAATGGACTGCTGGTAGCTGTTACACGCATAGCCGACAAGGAGCCCATCAGCTGTTTAGCCACATAGGCTTTTTGTCTGAAACACACAATGCATTTGTGGGTTATTTTCTTAACTTCTAATAATCCATTAACAAAACAAAATCTTTGATTTAGATGCGAGAGTAAAAGCTTAGGCCCTGCGTGCAGTGACCTTTCATGTTCACACCTTATAAGCAAGCTAGTAATTAATGAGCCTTTAGGCAGTATAAAAGGATATTTTTGTGAATAAGCAATATCAGCATAATGTAGTCTACCCCCAACGCGCAAAAGACCTTGGTTGTCGAGAAAGGGATGCAATTCCGATAGATTTCCTTTCAAATTGTTATTATTGCTTAAGCCTTTAATTTCGGATTTAAAATATATATTTTGTTCATGTTTTATTATTAACATTAGTGAATGATCTAACTCTGAACTTTGCAAAAACTTTATATTTATTTAAACTTTATTTTTATTAACATTGTTTAAAAATCGTAATATGTATGACAATAGCCTTACCATTTTATTTATATTAGAGTAATTATACAAGCGCTTGAACACATAATCAAGGGGACCTGAATTATGGCAATCTAAGTTGCTGGAAACAGCCAAGCAGGATGCCACTGCAAGCAAATCAGTGGGAGAGGTGTAAGCAGGAAAATTGTACTCACTGTTTTGCAGAAACTTTGGGCCATTCCACCAAACTTCGCAGTTCCTCAGCTCATTTCGATCGATCAGCAGGATTGTCATTTGTAGTGACATAATGCCAACTATATCTGGCTGTGTTTTGACGAATTACACTTCCTCTGTTTGATAATTAAGCTTGAAGCTTTGTTAGTTCAGTAGTTAGCCATGCCAAAACAATTTGTGAGTCACTGAATAAACAGACATGCCTTATATAAATTTTAGCCTTGAGTGTATTATGAGTCCTCATAATTAATTTCGATAGCAATAATAATAATAATAATAATAAAGTTTATTTAAAAATCATAAGGCAATACAATAAATACAATTTTTGCTTAAATTTATGTCAAGTTCACATAAGCTATGTGCCTGAACTAGGTAATCCTGTGTTTCAGGCGAGAAGAGGTACATTTGTTTTTTTTTTTTTTTTCAAATAATCATTAATAATCAAATCCTAGGTGTATGCGTTGATCATTTTATAGAATGTAAATACTCGTAACAATCAAAAATAACAAAGTTCTTATTTTCTAACGGCTTATTTCTAAAGGGTAATAATAATAATGTGTAATTAAATTCTTATTATCTAACATCTCTGACTCTCATATACCAGAATAGACAATTAAAACTCGCACAATATCTATTTTAATACAAGTAGTAATTTCTCTGTGTCTTCGTAAGACATACTTTGCAGAGCTTCTTTGAGAATTTTCTTACAGTTGCAATAATTTAGGGAATAAATGTTTGATGTTGCGTTTAGTCTGTTGTAGAGAAGTGGCCCGAGGTACACATAAAATTTGTCTGTGAAGGCATGTTTTGTACTTATTTTAAGGGCAACTATATCCTTCCGTCTTTTTTTTGTAAGCTCTTTGCGGTAGGGAAGGGCTGCGTTCAATTCTAGCCTTGGCACAGTCATGCGTTTCTTTTGGATAGGATTGATTCGCGATTTGGAACAGAGTAGATGCAATTTTGTTGTACCTGATTGGTTTGTGAGTCGCAGGTACACACAGCATCCGTAAGCTGTCTTACCCGAAGCGTCTGCAAAGCCTATTAAATCTGCCGAATCTGCTTCTGAAATTCTAATGTTCCTATCTAACAGGATTGGCTGCATTGCAGCTAAATTATTGGTAAATTGAAACCATTCTTGCTGAACATTTGCAGGCGGACTGTCATTCCAACTTGCGTCCAGTAGCCATAATTTTCTGCAGCTTTGCCTTTGCTGTAACTACAATAGGGCTCACGAATCCCATTGGGTCGTAGAAAATACCTATATAACTTAATATGCTCTTTTTTGTAACCTTATTCCTATTAAACGGTGCTGGACTCGAGATAATAAAAATTATCATTTAAAAAAATTAAAATTATCATTTAAATTATATTTTACATTAATTTGAAGTCCTAAGGCTTTAATGTAATAATTATCCCTTTGTAATTCTAAACTATCAAAGTGTCTTTCGTTTAATGGTATATTGTTCAAGACATTTTCATCATTTGATGAACATTTATGAGTATGGAAGCTACCCAATTTAAGCAAATCACGAAGTTGGTCTTTGGCTGCAATGGTAGTTTCTAAATTATCATTACAATATACAGGGTGTTTGGAAGGGAGCTGTACATACGCCTAGGGTAGAAACTAGGGATAGTCTGCTACCTACCCCCGCCCATTATATTGACCTTGGCCTCAAGGTTTTTTTTTAATTTATTATTATTTTTTATTTGACTTTTTTATGATTTTTTGACTAAAACTACCTGTAGCTCAAAATCTATCCATGGGACCGGTCGGCTAATGGTCTTGTTTTAATCGTTAGAGTCTTAGGGTCCTGCAAAAAATTATTTTACACCAGAAAATTGTGGAGAAGAAAAGTTATGGGGCCTGAAGTACCGTAGTAAGGTAAAGAAATAATTTTAAGGGCAACTTTCTATGGGGTTTAAAAAAAAACTAACAGGGTTGGAGTTCTTCTGATTTTTTTAAAACATCCTCAGTCCATGCCCTTTCTAACGATATGCTAAAAGTGTATTTATCACTTTTAGTTTTAAAGTTATTAATTAATTTCCGCAACTAGGGCACTTTTACCACCACGAGTCGACATTTGTAAGACAAATGTAATTTCCAGAATTTAAACCAGTTTGGCCTACAGTTGGCAAATTTGTTGTCTCACTCTTACACGAGAGCAACATGTAAGAGACAAAACATGTCATGTCATGTCTCTTTCGCTCTTGGGTCGACGGGGCCGGGCAGGTAACTCGTTGGGGTCTTTGTTAGTCAGTCGAGATTTACCCATCTTAGCTAACTTACGTACTTGCCGTTACGACGCTCCACTGTTTTCGTTAATTTTGTTGAGTTTGTTATTACTTCGTTTTTGTTAAGTTTTGTTATTTGTTACCTTGTTGTTGGCAAAATGGCTGGATTTACCAGTGAAGAGTACACCGACATGCTGGTGGTGTATGGAATGGCTGATTGCAATGGGCGCGAGGCACGGAGGATTTATCAAGAACGGTATCCTAACCGGCGAGTGCCTAACCACCAAACGTTTGGCTCAACTTATCGGCGTCTGCGAGAAACCGGAAATTTAAATTTCCGGGAACCAGCCGTGAACAGATTTTAACCAAATTTGGCTGCGGAAGAACGCATATTGGCTGAATTTGAGGAAGATCCGACCAGAAGCGTAAGAACCGTAGCCCGGACGCTTGGTTTAAGCGTGTGGAAAGTCTGGTCGGTTCTTCGCGAAAATGGACGTCATCCTTTCCACTACACCCCTGTTCAAGGTAATTTTTTACATAAAGTTTTTGTTTTTAGCTCTTATGTAATGAACTAGCATGTGAATTTCATAGGCAATTTTTAAATTAACATGAGCATGTGTGTGAGAGAGAGAGAAATGGAAAGACAGAGATAGCAATCAATGTTACATAGCTACTAATTCATAAGGAAACCGCTAACGTTGATATTTTTATTGTTTTAGGCTTAGAGGATAACGACTATGCAAGAAGGGTGGAGTTTTGCCGCCAGTTGCTCCATACGGACGTGGAAGATATTAATTTTTTACGGAGTATTCTCTGGACTGACGAGTCCAAGTTTGACAAGGAAGGAATTGTAAATTACCACAATCTCCATCACTGGGCACCCAGAGATCAAAACCCGAGAGTCAAGAGGCACAGAGGTTTTCAACGAAGGTTCTCCGTGAACGTATGGGCAGGCGTCATCGGTAATCGGTTGATAGGGCCGCACTTTTTGCCAGACAACCTAAACGGGCAAAACTACTTAGATTTCCTCGAAAACGATTTGCCTGATTTAGCGGAAGAAGTGTTTGACGAAGATCGGCCCATAGTCTTCCAGCACGACGGCTGTCCTGCTCATTGGAGCCTAGCAGTGAGGGAGCTTCTGGACAACTGCTTTCCTAATTCTTGGATTGGTCGGGGTGGGCCAATTCCCTGGCCCCCAAGGTCGCCTGACCTTACCCCACTCGACTTCTACGTCTGGGGAAGGGCGAAAGAGTTGGTGTACGCAGAAGAAGTACCAACAAGGGAGGTTCTAATTAACAGGATCCACGCCGCATTCGATACAATGCGCGAGGAACTGCTGCTTAGAACGGTGACCGTGGAGATGAGGAAGAGGTGCCGAGCATGTTTACAGGTCAATGGTCATCAATTTGAACAAAATTTGTAATTAATTAAAATTAGTAATTAATTAAAATTTGTAATTTAATGACATTAGTCATTACCAAATTTTTTGTTTCATTTGCCATCCTTTTACGATCGAACACATTTAATTTTCATTAGTTGAAATTTTTGCTTGAAGTGCCCTAGTTGCGGAAATTAATTAATAACTTTAAAACTAAAAGTGATAATTACACTTTTAGCATATCGTTAGAAAGGGCATGGACTGAGGATGTTTTAAAAAAATCAGAAGAACTCCAACCCTGTTAGTTTTTTTTTAAACCCCATAGAAAGTTGCCCTTAAAATTATTTCTTTACCTTACTACGGTACTTCAGGCCCCATAACTTTTCTTCTCCACAATTTTCTGGTGTAAAATAATTTTTTGCAGGACCCTAAGACTCTAACGATTAAAACAAGACCATTAGCCGACCGGTCCCATGGATAGATTTTGAGCTACAGGTAGTTTTAGTCAAAAAATCATAAAAAAGTCAAATAAAAAATAATAATAAATTAAAAAAAAACCTTGAGGCCAAGGTCAATATAATGGGCGGGGGTAGGTAGCAGACTATCCCTAGTTTCTACCCTAGGCGTATGTACAGCTCCCTTCCAAACACCCTGTATAATATCGTCAACATAATATAGGTTATTTTTGATAATAGATGTCGCTAGTGGGTATAATGTTTCATATCTATTTGCTAGCTCATTTACACAGCGAGTTGCTAAATAACTTGAACTTTTCAAGCCATATGTAACCGTATCTAACCTAATACATTTCACTGGCTCGTCAGGATTGTCCCTCCACATAATATTTTGAAGGGTAGTGTATTGAGGATCTATTTTAATGTTTCTAAACATACGCTTGATATCCGCAGTAAATGTATATCTGCCAACGCGGAATGATAAAATTATATCAAATAATCTTTTTGAACCACATGTCCATTGAGTTGTAAATCATTTAGAGTAACTCTCTTGTTTGTCTTCATTGAACCATCAAGGACTGTTCGTAGCTTTGTGGTTTTACTGTTATTATTGATAACTGCATGGTGTGGCAGAAAATACACTGCATGTTTATTTAAATCATACAATTCTATATCTATATAATGAGCATGACCAAGAGCTAGGTATTCATGTATGAAATTTTTATATTGCATGAATAGCTCAGGATCAGCATACAATCTCGTTTCCAAATTTAAATACCTTTTTAAAGCTAAGTGAAATGATTCCCCTAGAATATCATTTACATCCAATAAAGGTAATTTTAAAGGCAGAGGAACCTCAAACTAATTATTAATTAATTTAACTGAACTTTGAAAACAATGTTCACAAAGGATTAATTAATTTAACTGAACTTTGAAAAATATGTTCATAAAGGTCTTGCTCAGATGTTTGCTCAGTAAATATTTCTGGAACCTTTTCATTGGTCCAAAATTGGGCAAGTGTTTCATTGAGACCTAATTGACTCTTTAATACTACTCTATTACATGTCTGTTGAGATACCTTTGGTGGCAGATTTCCTCCTACAATGTGCCCGAAGTAAGTGTTAAAGATGTGTAGTTGTGTGTTACTAGGCTGCTGCGATGGATAAGCAGCACTCCGGAGCAGAGCTGATGACCACTCGCTGAGCCTTGGCACGTTGATGCTCGTGCACCGCTCGTTCGGTAACAGGGTCTGGAAAAACACATCGGCTCCTAATAGCATATGTCACTTGGCACGTTAAATTGGTCATCTTACAGAGTGATGTTGGGTGATATTATAACCCTAGAGACATCAATATTTTTCTGTGGCAATTTACATGTTATATCTTTTACTACATGACAAGTTACCGTTATCTTGAATGGTGATTTTAATAAATGGATTTCAATGGGAATGTGGTAATTTATATTTTAATTTCTGTCGACGTGGCTGAGTTCTGGTCGAAGCACAACATCTTAATTAAAATCTGAAACTGGAATCATCGATACGATGAAGAAGAAGAAGAATGGGAATGTTACATCTCGAAGGCTTTTGACAGGGTCTGGCATGAAAGCCTTATTGGTAAGCTTCCTTCATTCGGTTTGCCCAGTGGTCTGTTCGATTGGATTGCAGACTTCTTGAGGGGCCGGTCCATTCGATTGGTTATTGATGGCCGCTCGTCTGAACTACTGGTTATTAATGCCGGGGTCCCACAGGGGTCAGTACTCTCAGCACCGTTGTTCTTGCTGCACATAAATGATCTGCTAAAACCCGGCACCTTTGGGTATGCAGACGACAGCACTGTTGCTGAGAGTTACGTGTCCGACGCGCGCGCTACTGGACCTCAGATCCGGTCTCTTCGGGAGGCCATGGTTGGGCGCTTGAATCTGTCCTTGGAGGCAATCTCCGAATGGGGCGATACCAATCTGGTCAGGTTCAATGCTGCTAAGACCCAGGCGTGTCTTTTGTCCGCTAAAAGGAGCCAATTCCATCCGGCTCCTTCTTTTAGAGATGTGACCGTGCCGATAACTGACCATTTTGAGATTCTTGGCATCACGTTGACATCGACGCTCAATTTTGGTCCATTCATTGAGGCAAAAGCTCAGCTGGCTGCCAAAAAAATTGGGATCCTCGCGAAAGTGAGACGGTACTTCACGCCAGAACAGCTGCTCAACTTATATCAAGCGCAAGTTCGATCATGCATGGAATACTGCTCTCATCTCTGTGACGGATCTACCAAGTACCAACTGGATTCGATCGAAAGACGGGCTAAGAGGCTCATCGACAATGAAGTATTGGTCGAATCTAGGCTCCAGAACCTCGAACATCGGCGCCGAGTTGCCAGTCTGTCGGTTTTTTATCGGTTACATTTCGGGGAGTGTGCGTTGGAATTGCATGAACTAATTCCCATTACTTTTATATTTTACATTACTTTTTTTATTGGTGATTCCAACAATACAAGTGTTACTTTGCAAGGGCGTTAAACCTAATAGCTGAACAACCTTTGCAGTTATAAAATAAACCTGAGATCCGCTGTCCAGTATCGCCTTGATGATGTATTCCGTGCCATTCCTTGCTACGACCTTAATTCTAGCTGTAGGCAGAAGCACATTATTATTAATATTACCTGACAAGGTGACGGCTGGTGTGTTTTCACCTGAATTGCAGTGGAGCAGAGTGTTATGCGGCTTCTTGCACTCTGTGCACCGGAAGTGAAACCTACATTTGGCACCATGCGTACCTAAACAAATTACACATAGTTTTTGATCTTTGGCAAACAACAGTCTATTGTCTGCTGGCATTAGTTGAAATATTTTACATTTGTATAATTTATGGTCATTTAACTTACAGAACATGCATGTTGCTCCTGCAGTGGCGACCGCTGTTACTTTGATAGACTGTTGCTGCAAGTGAATACCCTGTCCGGCATTCTCCAGTGCCAGAGCTCATCTTTCAATATATTGCAGGAAGTCTTTGAGGTTAGGTTGTATACTGGCATCTCGGTCCAGCTGATAAGCTCGTGCAGTAATTCCATCTAATTGCCGAGAAATAACACATAACAGAATTGCATCCCAGTACACGACATTTGAGTCAAGATTTTTAATTGCAGCTAATTGTTGCCTAATAAATGATACAAAATCCCTCAAATTACCAGCTCTTGACTTAACAATGTTACATAAATCTAAAATGTTACTTATATGATCATTTAAGATCTTATTAATATCTAAATGTGCTAAATATTAAAGGTTATAGCTAGATACATACCTAATCCAAAATAACTTATTAAGTAAGGAAACAATTTGCGGTAAACTCTTTTTCCGCCTTTACCAACTTTCTATCTTTCTTATATGACCAAAAACGTCAGCAAAAAACCTCTGACAACATATTTATAACTACTTGCGCTACGCTGTCGCTGCTGAAAAGTCACTTTATCACGGAAAGTTTGAGCGACTACGGAACAGAGTTTCAATCACTGTATATTACTACACATTTCACATATCTAAATGTGAAATGTGCCCAATTATTATTCCTTACTAAAACGGACTAACCAATTAATACAGTACCAACTACCTCACATAAATCATGGGCAGTCCAAAACTGCCAAACTTCGGCATTAGACCAAAGTGTTAAAAACTTTAACAAGTTAAGAAGTTAAATAGCTTTATCTGGCTTGCTACGATGTTGTAGCGGAATGTTCAGAGGCTCTTGGAGTTGTGGCAATGACAGTACTACATCTGCTGGGATTAGCTTTACAAGTTCATTTTTTACGTTTGGTGTGGCTTAGAGAGGTGTTTTAGCTTTTTAATTTTCACCTCTGTTGCCTTAAATAGTCTTCTTCTATGAAGAAACCTTTGTTTTCTTCATCATCATTTCAACCAAAAGACGTCCACTACTGGGCATAGACCAATCTCAAGCGTCGCTTTGTTAATTGGTTCAGCAGTTAGGCAAGCATATTTATTGCATTCAGCGAACTGCCGAAGCCCTTACCGGGCAGCGTCGGAAGGCTACCTACTATGTGGACCACACATAGTAGGTAGCCTTCCGACGCTGCGTCTACCGGTACGCATTTGTAACTTCAAAACCTTGGCAACCTATGACCCCCTAAACACTGAAAGGAAATAAAGTTTTGAGTGAAGCGCATCTTATTTATCGAAGGCCAGAATCAGTCAATCAACAAAATTAATAATGACAAAACTCCATAGATGGTTAAAATGTTAATTTGAAATAGAGCAAGAGCAAACATTGTCAGAATGTTTTAATACAGTAATTTTTACTCCAAACCAAAATACTAAGACCAAAACACAATCAATTAACCCACATCACGCGTACTTACATATTCATTTAAGTTTCTAATTAAAAAATAATCCTCATTGATCCGACGCATTGCAAGTCGCTCGAGTGGCGTGCTTATAAATTGATTTATTATTAAAATCACCAACAAACTTTACTGCGACTTATTCTCCCGAGAGAGAACAATAAATTCCTCAACCCGTTTGTAGCACCAAAGCACAGACTTGGCGAAAATAATATTTCATTAGAACTTTTAAATAGATGTTGCGAAAATGGTAGGACGGGATTTATTTAGAGAATGAGGATTTGAAGATATTATTATTTGGGTTAAGTAAATCTTTGTGCTTCTTCTATTCTAATACAATGGTAACTAAAGCAATATTATTCATTACCTCCGCTAAAATAAATCACAGTCTGACGCAAGTATCTTGTGGTGATATTGTCTCTTTGATTTCTAAGGCTTTGCACGAAAAACTTTATTCGGAGTTATTTGCTGACACGAGATTAAATGGACGGTTTGTCATACAATATTGTCAATTTAACCTCGTACTAACACGAGGTTAAATTGACAATAATGGGGCCTAAGGGTTCCGATTATGTCAATTCTGTTACTCAAAAACCGTTACTGTGGAAGGTTGTTAATTTTAAGTAAAGTAGTTTAATATTACAGTACTTCTTAAAATAATACAATTAATAACGTTGTATTGAAAAACATGCTAATTAATTGAATTTATAATTGATAATATTTGTACACCTCATCACAAAACATAGAAAACCTAGCTATAGTTGTAAAATGTCACAAACTGTATTTCTTCTGTACCTGTTTACAAAGAAGGGTTCTGATACTCAGAAACTTCTTCTAATTCTATCATTATGTAACGATTACTCATTCAAACAAAACATTAAACAAAAGAAGAAACAAAACAAACGAACATATATATATTCAAAAATTAAAACAACACTAAAGTTAAACTATTCCGTCCGTTATCATTAATAATTTTTTTCCAGTAGAGATCAAAATTCTGGAGGTTAATTAGAGAAGTTCCCTTAATTAATCTTCTGAAGTTAAATCGCCTTATACTTCAGTTTTGGATACCTACTTGCCTTCCTTCACGTCTTCACGTCATCTCATTAGAGACTTAATTCGTTACGAGTTTTGGTTACATCTCTTCAAATTGAAGCTTATCTACTTACATTCAAACCTACCAAATATCATTCGCAACTTCTTCTTTCCAAATCAATCGTAAACTCTTTAGATATTTTAGGACCAGTAGACGGTCACGCCGATCGCAGCATCATTGGGTATCATTAGATCCTTTAAAGTAAAGGTGTATAGGCACTTGGGGGACTCCATGTTGTTTCATGTTCGCACAGGGTCACTGCACTAATATTGTGTAACAAACGGGTCTATAAAAAGGCTAGGTAGCTATGAGTCAAACTGTGATGCTTGAAATTCTTGTGTTAACGTATCTGGACCCGAGGTTGTGGGGTGTTAAGTTTTCTATTATCTAGGATGTGGTGCTATGAGCTATGTATTCGATTATCCGCTTGAAGCTTAAGTTATCCATGAAATAATCATTATGTTGATATCTTGTTAACACAAAGTAACTTAGGCCCGCTTCCGCCTCCCTGGGTTATCTTACAAACTCCGAGTTATTAGCTAACACTGGCCTGTTATGTATGATATATTAATTAAACCTCGTGTGAGGACTAACTCTGGGTTAAGTTTTTGGCGTAAGTGGGCTTTAATTATGAAAGTTCCTATCTAGTTAATACCTTTTACAGCGGAAAAAGACAGAATTTCCCTTTGTTTTTGTGTAAAAAAATAAAAAACTGGCTACAGAAGATACTTTAGGCTTATGAATAAACCTTTCTGGTTATAAAATTGAAAATGGTAATACGCCTGGTGCTAGTAATTAGATTTTTATTTAAAAAGTATTGTTGTAAAAATCCTTTGTTATTTAAAACCAGAACTACGGTTACAGTAGGCCGTTAGATTTTTGTGTCATACTTTTCATGTGACGCTATAAGTCCTGGTAGATTGTTTTTAGGACCTTTTATAACGCAGGCGTGTCAGAGAAGTGCGCCTGATTTTTATCGTGGGTTTCTGGTGGATTGTAGCTCTCTGCATTATGTGGTCTTATCCAAACGAAACTGACGACGATACTTCGTGCTTTGAAAGTATGTAGTATAAACTCTGTTTTCTTGTATGTTTATTTTGGAAAGATCGATTTAGTAATTAACATGAACATCTTGTTTACGATTTTGAGGTTTTATTCGTATCCGTATTGAATGAGTCTCACCCCACGAGTGCTGGTGGTTCCATAACCATATTTACCAGCAACTATATGCTAATGTTCCTTACCGATACCTCAATACCGCATTGAAATCACCCATAGAGGTAATGTATTTTAAGGAGGTACTCGTAAAGTAATGAGTATTTCCAAGAAAAAAAGAGACAGCGAATGTTTGTTACTTGCGTGTGAATGTAAACAAACATTATTCTGACCACCAATGCTTTTTCCTTTATTCTAACCTCCAAATATCAGAATATTAATAAAAAAAATGTAAATTGAGGTCTAATGCGTACTTACATATGGTATGAGATCCCTTATGTTTTATGTGCTTTGGTATCCTTTTGGGGGCCGAGTCACCCACGTCCGTAGGAGTTTACCCTCTGATTCCCTACACGTGGTCTCCGGGTGGTGCAAATCAGGTGACATCTGGTGGTAGGCTTCGGCCGAAGGCTTGCGACCACCCACCGGGCAAAGACGTACCGCCAAGCGGCCTAGCCGTGTTCCGGTACGATGCCCGGTGTAGCCACTAGAGGAGTTGGGTGGAGACAGCACTGTTATGGACGTATCGGGAGACTAGTCGCGGAGGGTAGCGGGATCCGAGGCACGGTGCGCCGCTGGCCGACCGCAGGTAGTTGGGGGCCCAAGTAGTGTGCCAGCCACACACGAAAGGCTGCCCCGCCAACTGTCGAAAAATCCCGGAATGCACCATCGTGCTAGTTGGCGACCAGAAGGGCCTGATGGACATTCCGGGGGGGCTCGGGCGTCCCCGCAGTCTCCAGACTAGTGCCCCAATGATGGCGGCCTTTCAGTGCGTGCCTGTAGGTTAGCAGCGTGGAACCTCGTCTCACTTCCTTCTCCTCTCATCCATTCACTCTTCAATCATTATGAAACTGACAAGCAAAAATAATACTGGATCTAAACAGCGGCTGCACCCCCTCCCCCAAAAAGTGCACCTCACCAACATTAGAGGTCTGCACTCAAATCTCTCTGCAGTCCACTACCACCTGGAGGCTGAGTAACCAGCGCTGTTTTTTCTTACGGAGACGCAGATAGCGAGTCCTTCGGACGTCTCGTACTTATCATACCCAGGGTTTACCCTGGAGCACAATTTTAGAACACGCGCGGGTGTATGTATGTACGCCCGTGACGACACTTGCTATCGGCGTCTCCGTAACCTTGAGGACTCCAGATTCTCAACGCTGTGGGCTCTCGTGGACACAGGTCTGGATAAAATTATCTACGCCTGTGTCTACCGTTCGCATTTAAGAGATCAGGAGACAACCAGGCTCACAGAGTATCTTAGTGAGGCGGCTGATGCGGCACAGCAACGGTACCCTTCCGCCCAATTAGTGTTACTGGGGGACTTCAATGCCCACCACCAGGAGTGGCTCTTCCCATACCGGTGCACTGACCATGCTAGACGGGAGATGCGTAAGCTTTCGCTTGCGCTAAATCTAACCCAGCTGGTCCATGGGGCAACAAGGGTGCCGGATGTTGATTCGCACACGGCCAATTGCTTGGACCTTCTGCTGACAACAGATCCAGACAGATACTCTGTGTCGATAACTTCACCTTTGGGTAGTTCCGACCACTGTCTGGTGAAGTCTGTGTCCGTCTACTCCCCGACCGATCCCAGCCCAAGAGGCACCCGGCGGGTTTGGCGGTACAGATCATCAGATTGGGATGGCATGCGATCTTTCTTCGCTTGCTATCCTTGGCAGCCTACTTGCTTTTCTTCGGCTGATCCTTCGTCGTGCGCGGACGCCGTGACAGGTGTGTTGCGTCAGGGAATGGAGTACTACATTCCGTTCTCTGACGTAACAATGTCCAGCGTTGACCGGCCATGGTTTGGCGCCGAATGTCATTGCGCCGATGCCCTTAAGCATGAGGCATACCTGGCATGGGCCGACGCATGATCGCGCAAAGCGAGTGACGTGGATCAGAAGAAGAGAGCCTACAACAGGGCTGCCAAGTCCTGCAAGAAGGTGTTGCGAAGGGCTCGGTTCGACCACATTAGCCGAATAGGCACCAAACTTGCTTCTTACCCAGCAGGTTGTAAAGCGTTTTGGTCCCTGGCTAAGTCGGTCGAATCGAACTTCTGCCGTCCCTCACTACCACCACTGCTGAAACCTGATGGGTCACTGGCCCACTCCGCTGAAGAGAAGGCAAATTTATTTGCCTCCCTTTTTGCGGAATCTTCGCGTCTGAATCCTGGTGATTCGCGGCCCCCTCCTTCTCCTGATGGATGCGAGACGAGTATGTCGGACATTCGCATCCATCAAAAGGACGTCCGTAGGGTGCTGTGAAAGCTTGACGTGAATAAGGCTAGTGGCCCTGACGGAATACCAGCTACAGTTCTTAGAACCTGTGCGCCTGAACTGTCTCCGATCTTGACACGCCTATTTCGCCTTTCATATGAGACTGGAAAAGTGCCGAATGCTTGGAAGCAAGCCAACGTACAGCCCGTGCCCAAGAAGGGCAGTCGAGCTTACCCGGCTAATTACAGACCCATTTCTGTAACCTCCATACTCTGTAAGAGTATGGAGCGTATACTAAACACTAAGCTCCTGGCATACCTAGAAACTAATGATATCCTTAGCGACCGCCTATACGCCTTCGCCGAAATCGGTCTACTGGAGATCTTCTAGCGTATGCCATTCATATATGGAGTGAGGCCCTCGAGAGGCACGGGGAAGCGCTTGCCGTCTCCCTCGCCATCTCGAAGGCTTTCGATAGGGTCTGGCACGAAAGCCTTATTGGTAAGCTTCCTTCATTCGGTCTGCCCGGTGGTCTGTGTGATTGGATTGCAGACTTCCTGAGGGATCGGTCCATTCGAGTGGTTATCGATGGCTGCTCGTCGGGCCAATTGGATATTAATGCCGGCGTCCCTCAGGGGTCGGTACTCTCGGCAACATTGTTCTTGTTGCACATCAACGATCTGCTAAAACCCCGCACCTTTGGGTATGCAGACGACAGCACTGTTGCTGAGAGTTACTTGTCCAACGCACGTGCTACCGGGCCACTGATCCGGTCTCTCCGTGAGGCCATGGTGGAGCGTTTGAACTTGTCCTTGCAGGCAGTCTCCGAATGGGGTGATGCCAATCTGGTCAAGTTTAATGCTGCTAAAACCCAGGCTTGTCTTTTTTCGCTAAAAAGAGCCAATTTCACCCGGCTCCAACTTTCCGTGATGTAACCGTGCCAATAACGGACCATCTTGAGCTTCTTGGCGTTACGTTGACATCAACTTTCAATTTTGGGTCATACATTGAGGCAAAGGCTCAGCTGGCTGCCAAAAAGTGGGGATCTTTGCGAAGGTGCGAAAGTACTTCATGCCGGAACAGCTGCTCAACTTGTATCAAGCGCAAGTTCGATCGTGCATGGAGTACTGTTCTCATCTCTGGGACGGATCTGCCAAATATCAGCTAGATGCACTAGAGTCGATCGAAAAGCGGGCCAAGAGACTCATCGGCGATGAAGCACTGGTCAAATCAAAGCTCCAGAGCCTTGAACATCGTCGCCGAGTTGCCAGCTTGTCGGTATTTTATCGGTTACATTTCGGGGAGTGTGCGATGGAATTGCATGATTTAATTCCGCCCAGCCCGTTCCATCACCGGACAACCAGACGCACGGTGATGCGTCATCGGTACATGGTGGACATCCCACCCATACGCACAAAACGTTTCGGGGACACTTTTATTATGCGTACAGCTAAGGAGTGGAATTCCCTGCCGGAGTCTGTGTTTCCCGATAGCTACAATCTAGGGGTCTTTAAGTCAAGAGTGAATGGGTTTTTTTCTAGGCAAGCGTGCTTCACCGTCGATCACATAATCGCTTTCTATCAGGTGAGAAAGTGGTCAAGCGCGAGCCTATTGATAATAAAAAATAAAAAAAAATTGGTACGCTTTCTAAATACACACGATGCCATTTTTTAAATTATGTTTTTGTTTTAACAAAGCGTATTGCTCTTCGCCATGCGTGACATAGACTAGAGACGATACGTCCCAATTAGGACGTATTCGAGTCTTCACTATGCGCGCGCTCATAGCGTGTCTGTTGGCTAGAATATCATTGGTCATGGGTAATATTTGTAGCACTGTTTTAGCTTAATATGTTTTGTTTTGATGATAGTGATTTAACGTTGAAAGTGCAATGTTTAAATCACTTTTCGGTATTAGTGTCCTTGGAGGCTTTAGTACTAATACTCCGCTTGCAGAACTCCGTAGAAGTCATGTATGGAACTAGTATGAATTACGATATTAACCCAATACTGAATGAAGTCGTACTCGAAGAGTGGTAGAGTGTGGTCGAAGTTGTAAAATTTAAATGTTGGAAATGATTTGGTATGTTTGCTAAATTTTTGTTATGTCTGTGATTAAATTGCGGGGCTTGCCTATAGGCGAATAAATCGCAAGACTTGCCCTCAGGCGAATAAAATCGCAGTACTATTAAATTTGAGAACATGTCATAGGCAAACCTACAGGCGAATAAATCGCTATATGCGAATAAGTCGCGGGTTTGCCTACAAGCGAATAAATCTTAGTACATATAAATTTTTAAATAAGTCGCGGGTTTACCTACAGGCGAATTAATCGCGGAAAGTCACGGGCTTGTCTATATGCGAATAAGTCACGGATTTGTCTATAGGCGAATAAATCGCAGATTTTGTGAATATGTGAGAACCATGTTCATATTTATTAAATGATTAAATTTAGATGTTATTGCTTGTGACAGTTTGTACCTATACATAGTACAGTAGTGCTTTATACTTCAAAGGGTACTAACGTACAGATGAATTGGTCAAATTTCAATGTTAGAATTGATTTGGTTTGTTTGTTATTTTTTTTTAAATTCTATATGTGAATAAGTCACGGGCTTACCCAAAGGCGAATAAATCGCAGGACTTTCCTACAGGCAAATAAATCGCTATATGCAAATAAGTTGCGGTTTTGTCTACTATGAAAATGGGATATCTAAAACGTGAAAATGGGAGTACCCCAAGGCTCAATTTTAGGTCCTTTCTTATTTTTAATATACATAAACGATTTACCCCGTTTATTGAAAAACAAACTAAACATGGTGTTATTTGCTGATGACACATCTTTAATTTTTTAAATAAATAGACGCACTTGTCAGGTTGACGACGTAAATAAGGCGCTACGGCAGGTTCAGGATTGGTTCACTGCCAATAATTTAGTTTTAAATGGTAAGTAAACCAAGTGTGTAAAATTTTCCTTGCCGAATGTAAAAAGAAATGATTGTGACATTATATTAAACAAGGAGAAGCTAGAATTCGTCGATAAAACGGGCGGCTAAGTTCGGCAGCTTATGTTGTTAGAAAGATTCGTCAATTTTGTGATGTAGATACCGTGAGGCTGGTTTAGTTTAGTTACTTTCATTTCAGTCTGGTAAAAACTGTTAGCCTAAAACGCAAGTTTAAAGAGGGTGATTATGAACGCATTAGTAAGTATTAAGGAGACATTTGAAAAAGGATATACTCCCAACTGGTCGACAGAAATATTTAAAATTCGGAAAAAAAAAAAAAATACTACTCCTATCAACTAATTAATTGAAGATGCAATCAGAGGTCAACCCATTTTAGGAGCATTTTATGTGCAAGAGCTTCAAAAAACAAAAAAATCCTCACATGTATCTGGTTGAAAAAGTTCTTAGAGGGAAAGGAAATAGGGTTTTGGTAAAATGGTTAGGTTTCCCTTCTTCTTGGGTAGCCTATGCAAAATACAACAATGATATTGAGTATTTTGATAGTTACGGAAATCTCAAGCCTCCTAAGGAATTTATAAAATACTTGGGATCCAAAATTCACTATAATTGTGATAATATTCAACGTGATCACCCTTTTAATTGTGGACATCTTTGTTTAAACTTTTTGGTGTAGTGAAGGAATAAAATAAGCAGTATCTGGCGAAAGAAGTCAGTATAGAAGCATGTATACTACGGTACCATCTCTGGGAAAAATCGGAATTAGTTACATACTTTCAACCACCATTGCATTTGTCAGATCAATATGAGTGCGGTTTGATATACTTTTCAGTATTAAAATCAAAACCAAATATGCCCATTATTAACAGAGGTCTGTCTGTAATCAGAATCGAATGTGATCTTGTTCACGGTTCGTACAGCAACGGATTACCATTTATTACCATTTTATTCATGAATTTGTGTCTGACACTACACCAGGTCATCAGTGCATGGAAATACCACAAAATGTTATTTACTTTCCAGTAAATAAAAATATAATTTCATCCGTATCTGTTAAGATTGTAGATCAATTTGGTCACTTTATTAATTTTGGAGAGGAACTAGTTCAGTTACGTCTTCACTTAAGGAAAACAAAATGATAGAATATTATAAAAAAAACCCAAGCCAATAAAAAACGCCTTAATTCTTCTGCGATTGTTAAGGTGCAAAGACGCAAAGAAAAAGTTAGAAATTGACTAAAGCAAATAAAGATTTTCTTAAAGCCCTAGGATTTAAAGTATGAATATACTACAGATTTCTGAATTACCACACTTCTACACTTCAATCGAAAGTTATGAAATCCATTCATACAATCCGTACAATAACAGCTTTAGAGAAAACGATGAAATCAGAATTCCCATCCACCAGCAAGACATATACGTGCTACCATCAGCCAGATCAATTACATCGAAGGAAAAGCGAAGCTCTTCGGTAAAGGTGGGAATCCAATCAAGAAAAATGTTACGTTCAATAATAACCCTGTTATGTTTTTGTTTCAAGATAACAGATACGAAATGAGTGGTATTGAAATAGAACACATAAAAAATTCTGGAATAATATCCACAATTAAATCATATATTTCATTAAATGAAACAGAAAATAAAGTTGCTGCCCTATGGAGTTGGAGTTTAGGGGGATTTGAAGGTGAGGGCACTTTAGTGCTGTGATACTATTAAATAAGGTATTAGGATTTGCAGAGGTTTACAATAAAATAGTGATAAATTGTAAACATGAACTTATGTTGAACAGAAGTAACACTAATTTAAATAGTGTTATCCTTACTGATGATATTGTTAATTTTCAAATAGATGTGCAAAGAGTTCAGTGGAGGGTGCCACACATAAAAGTATCAGACCGACAGAAGGTGACATAACGACTGTCACTTTTAAAACATTTAGAAGGAGATAAACCTATTCAGATGGCGTTAAGAAATTGGGATTTATATGAGTATCCGTTACTACCTAAAACAACAAAGCATTCTTGGTCAGTTAAAACTGCTTCACAATTGGAAAAACCCAGCTATGTAATTTTTAGTTTACAAACTAATCGAATAAATAATAAAACTAAAGACAGTTCAGTATTCAATCATTGTAAAGTAACAAACATTACGCTCTTTTTGAATTCTCAATAATATCCATATGAACCTTTAGGTTTAAAGTTTTCTGAGAATAAATATAGTATATTATACGAAATGTTTGCGAAATTTTGTCAGTCGTATTATAACTGTCCAGTAGACCCGCTGCTTGACCTAAAGGAGTTCAAAGAAAAAGCCCATCTCTTTATCTTAGACTGCTCAAGACAAAACGACATCCTGAAAACAGGTCTAGTGGTCGTGAGTTCGGAAATTTAATGTTCTACAGCAATACCAGATAAGACAACTGCATATTGTTTGATTATAAACGATCGACTTGTGGAATACAAACCTCTCAGCAACATTGTACGCAGGTTATCATGATTGCTATTATGGATATTCAAGACTTTAAAACAGAGACAAATGAATTTATAATAAAAGAAATCACTATATTGTATAATAAAACATTACAAGTGTTTTTAATTAAGCCAACATTTCCATTTTCAAAATTAACTTAACAAGAAAAAAAACAAGTTAGTTGGATTTAACGTAAAAGATAGATATACTGGCGTGAAGGATTTTTACCCTATTCTTATTATCAGAATTTGGTTATAGATATTTTAAGAGATAAATGTATCTACGTTAAAGGTTTAGAAAAAGTGTTGTCGTTAAAGCATATTTTAGAAAATATTAATTGTAATATATTTAATTTAGAAGATAAATGTTGTTCTAGTTTAATAAGTTTATACGATCAATATTTTTTGAGTTAAAAAAACATTGCAAGGCCTTGAGGCATCAGTTGAGTTCATGAGCAAGGACTATGATATTATGAAGATCGAGATTGACCAGAGCAAGAATGCCATGAGTCAACTAAAAAAGAAAATGAGGAGTTAAAAACCTGTGTTTCTGACTTATCTGTAAGGCTGAAAATTATAGAGCAACATTCTCGTCAGGATAATTTAGAGATAAATGGAATTCCTGAAAATCAAACTGAAAACCTACTAAACACGGTAGTCCAACTGGGTAAAACTGTGTCGTGCTATATTGAAGCGGGTGACGTGTCATCAGTATCTCGTGTTAAAAAACTCGACCCGCAGAGTAGCCGCCCGCGCTCAGTTATCGTGAAACTAAAAAAAATATGGAAACGTGATCAATTCTTAGCATCCGAAACCAAATTTAACAGAGCTCATATTTCCGATAAACTCTATTCGTGTCACTTAGGCTACGGTGGAGCCAAACAGCCCGTTTTCGTCTCTGAACATCTGTCACCCCTAAATAAAGCTTTACATGCACAGGCTAGGAAAATGGCGCGTGAGAAGGGCTATAAATACGTTTGGGTCCATGATGGCCGCGTGTTAGTTCGAAAGGATGATGGAGCACGACCAATGCACATAAAGAGCCTCCACGCTGTTTCTTGAATGTAGGCTAAAAGCCCAAAAGCGAGAACCCGTGAGTAACTTATTAAAATTCACAGTATACTATCAGAATATGCGAGGAATGCGAACAAAATTGAACGATATCAATGCTGCTGTTAATATCAATAATAACGATATGATTGTGGCGACGGAGACATGGCTCAATGATAGTATAAACGACGGAGAGCTATTCGACGCCCGCTATAATATATACAGGAGAGATAGGGCTTCCAGCTCGCTTTCAGGAAGAGAAGGAGGTGGCGTTCTCATAGCTGTGTCCAAAGTGTATGATTCCGCAAGGGCCTGTCAGTGGGAAACTACTGCGGAGGACCTCTGGGTACGCGTTAAGTTAAATGAGGGAAGGAAAATAAATATTTGCTTTATCTAATTTCCACCCCCAGTGACACACCAGCACCTGGACATGTTTCTCGGTTCGGTGACAAGTGTTAATGAAACTACTGGCGAAGAAATTATAGTAGTCGGAGATTTTAATCTCGGCTTCATCGAATGGAAACAGGACCCGAGTTACTCTTGTGCAACCTCTATTATTCCGTCTAACTACGAGTATGTTAACAACCTAGGATACTGTCATATAGACTTTATGTCTTTAAACAATTTTATGCAATACAATGTTATTAAAAACACCAATAATAGAACGTTGGACCTAGTGTTTTTAAATTTACGAAGTGTAGTGGTCAGAAGGTCTTCTTCTTCGATCTATAGAGAAGATTGTCACCACCCTCCTTTAGAAATTGAATTTGTTTTTAAGGCTTTTGTGCTATTAAAACGTGTAAAACTAACTTCATTTAATTTCAAGGCAGCTGACTACATAATAGTCAATAGAAAATTAAAAGAAATTTCTTGGAAACAGCTGTTGGAACCGTGTGCAACTGTTGACGCTATGGTGAAGGCACTCTATGAATCTGTTCAGACTGTCATTAAAGAGAATGTTGCTAAAATTAAGCATGTAAGCAAAAACTTTCCTTTGTGGTACTCTAAAATCTTGGTGAGAGTTCTTAACGAAAAAGAAAAGATTAGGCAACGTTTCAAAAAATACAATAATCCGCGAGATGATATTGAGTACAGAATACTTGAGGAGAGAGCACGGTAAATTATTAAGAGTTGCTACAAGAAATATGTCCACACTATAGAGAATAACATCCGGTCAAACCCCAAAGTATTCTGGTCTTTCGTTAAAACAAAAAATTCAAAATCTAGCTCTGTCCATTCCAAGATGACTTTAAACGATTTGATCGCTACACGGGTTATGATATATGCCAGCTTTTTGCTACTCAATTCTCGTCTAGTTTTTCTGTCTTATATATATATATTATATTGTATTTTATCATGCGCTCGAGCAAAACGAGAGCAAGTGATCCAGAACCCCCCTACTAAAGTCGGGGCAAGAAGGTTCAATTAGATGCAAGGTCCACCTACACGTATTGCATTATGCTAATTGAATAACTGCAAAAATACTGGCCGACGAGATTGAATATATTTTATACAGCTCGTTACTTTTCTGTATGAAAAGAGGCCCTGCACTGGGACGGTAACGGGGTGTTTTTTTCAGCTCCAAGATAGCCTAGACCTATATTTGATACTAATTTCAACTTGATACCTCCTAGTGCGCCCGAGAAAATGGGCTTGACAGACAGATAGATATTCGGACAAGAAAGTGATCTTATAATGGGATCCCTTTTTCATTTTGAGGTACGGTAAAAGGGAAATACATTATTTTTATTTTTTACATTGTTAGATTTTTAGTCCAGTCTCAAAATAGAACCGAAAAAAAGACCGCATTGTATCTATATCCCAATCTCTGAATAAAAAAATTGACATGGAGAATTCATTAAACTGTACTTTTCATTAAAATAGGGTTTTACACTTTCATAACCACAAATCCTCAATTTGAAAACCGATCCTTACTCTATGGTCGCTTAAATAAAAGTCAAGGAGGTACCAAAAAGAACTAAAAACACTCGTACACCTTTATCTAACCTGTTTACGAGGCAACACGGTTGCAAACAAATTAATGTTGAACAGCCATTTCCCTATTGATTAGCCTTCCATTGCTGCTGTAGAGTGTACACAGTGGGAACTAATGAAAAACAAACAGCGCGATGAAACAACAGTCAGCCAGTAGTGGCTCATTTAGTGGGGAGCAGTTTTTTTAATAAATAGATAGTCATTCGTTTTTACTTTTAGTGGTCTTGAATTAGCATTAGTATAATTACTCTCTGTGAGATGGACTAAGACGCGGGTCCAGTGTGGCTTGATGGATATATATATAATGGATATTACTTCAAATTTTTGTTTTCTCACGATGTTTTCTTCGCCGATTTCGAGCAGTGGTAGAGCATCAAAACGAGTTTTAGGTTATGGCTTCGAATCATGGCAGGTTCTTATCCACGGTAAGCTTCGCCCTAAGTCGCGGTAGTTATTACTAAGACAATTTTGACAATTTAAATTATGAGTTTAGCGACTGTTTAGTGTTTTCAGTCGGTTCATCAGTTTGAACAATAAGAAGGTATTTACAATGCGACTATCTTGATCACTAGTACTACTTTGGTGCCTAATCCAAAAGTCTCCTATTTCCCCAAGTAGTTATTAGGGATTTTATAAGTAAGATAAGGTATATGAGAATTATTATCAAAAAAATATCGTAGTATTCTGAAACTTCAAGCTGCATTTACCAGCAGCGAAGTAACTTAAACTCTTACCCACATTTAACAAAATCTGCCTTCAGAATAACCCAATTCTGTTTTAACCACACGTACATTTAGACTACCTTTATCGTTAAAGTCTATTAACGAAATCACAGTCCATATTTCATATCGACTGGTGTGAGTTCATACAAGCTCCAGAGGATTGACTTTGATAAATGAAATGTCTATCAATATTCTTCTTAGTGACGTGCGTGTAGGGAATATTTTCTCTAGAAGGATATTATTGGTAAAAGGAAAATTTATTTTTGGTTTTGTAAGCGTGTGTGGTTTCTTGAACAGTGTTGGTGAATTTGTAACAACAGCGTGAAGTTGATGATTGTACACATACATACGTAAACTTATGCCCTTTTTCAAATTGATAATAATGAAAGTGGTTATTTTTGAACAAATTAATCGTAATTTATACATTCTGCAAATTGGGAATAATTTATAAACGTGACACAGTCATCATCATCATCATCTTTATGCTCTTGTCCCATGTTACTTTGAGTCGATGCAACACGTTTTTTGCTTCTATTGTCCCCTTGTCATCATTTACTCACACTCATTAGACATTATTTCGTTACAACATATAGGTTCCTACTTAACATTCTACCCGTTTTTCGCAGGATAATTTTCTCAACACCTCCTTGTATACTTGCTGACTTAAAGATCATATAGCAAATCATATGTGTGGAATACAGGCCTGCGGATCTCAAGGCCAAAACCCGAACACTGGGGCCCATGAGCAATATTGCAACTCCTGGATCCTTTCAGGTCTGTACCCACGAAACTGCGTTTCGCAGCAGTGGAAAGCTAGGAGTTTGTTCTTTAGAGATACCTATTCCTGATCAGACAGTTGGAAAACGGTACAAAATGCAAAAATTACCTTGGTCCTCGTGGTGGTCTCTTTGTTTTCGTCCAATTCCGTGTCAGGTCGGGAGATTAGGTAGAGGAAAATATATATAATAGATTGGGTAGGGACACAGACGTGGGTCGTGGCCTGGTGGCTCGCCGTCGTATACACGTTCCCGTCACGAACACCTCGCTGCGCGCGAAATATACACAAAAGAACCGCACGGGCTAAGCACCACACCAATTGTGGATCGCGAACGGAATTTACAATACGGATGGGTTGATTCTTCAACAATTATAATAAAATCAAACAAGAATCCGATTATCACGTCCAGCCATGACAAAATCACAATATTTTCGGTCTAGTGTCAACTTTCAACTTCCCCGAGAGCTGTCAAATCTATGACAGCGAGCTGACTCAGTGTTGCAACAAAATAAAAAAGAAAAGGACAAAAAGTTTTAATTCCGAACAGTATGGCTGAATTAATCATATTAGCAAAAGAATATAAGAGAGGTTATATGAAGTGAATGATCATAGTTATCCTCTCAAATGTCTTCTATGTTAAGAAACCTCTAAATACATTAGGTATTTTCCAAAGTACATAGGTATAATATTCCTGCACAATTTTTTTTTTTTTTTACTCCTGCATTTTTGGCGGTGCGAATTTTCACCGACGGCAGCAAGATTGAGGGGAAGGTCGGAGCCGCATTATCCATATGGGATGATGAAGGCGAAGTCCTGAAGCTCAAACTTAGCTTAGCCGCGTACTGCACAGTCTGCCAGGCGGAACTCCTGGCCATCTGTAAAGCGACGGACGTGATACTCGCGGGTCAAGAGACGAGCTATTGTTTGTACAGCGACTCAATGTCAGCATTGGAGTCTTTTGCAAACCATGGCTCTCTCCATCCATTTGGGCCTGCCGGGGAATGAGCGAGCGGACGAGTTAGCAAAGGAAGCAGCAGTGTCGTTACGGAGGAAGCTGGACTACGACCGGTGTCCGGTTTCATTTATCAAGCGACAGATCCGTATGGAATCGCTTGATGAAAGGAATCGAAGATATGTGTCGGGCGAGACGGCCTCTGTAACGAAAATGTTTCTCCCGGATGCAAAAGCGGCTTTCCGTATTATAAAACAGATGCGGCCGACAGGCGTTCTCACGCAGGTTTTGACGGGCGGCAGTTTCTCTGAATACTTGTATCGCTTCAAGTGTAAGGAGGGCCCATCGTGCGTCTGCGATCCAGGCGTTGCAGAGACTGTCCAGCACATACTTGTAGATTGACCGTTATTTATCAGGGAACGCTACCAACTCGAATGTGAGCTGGACAGGAGACTGACGAAGGAGAGCCTGCACGGGCTCATGACTAAGCAACACAGGGAAAATTTCCTAGTGTACTGTGTAAACGTGACCACCACAGTGATTGCACGAAACCGAAGCTGAAGCGGCTCTATGCTTCACCAGTATTATTATAATATTTTGTAAGAAGCATAGAAATAGCACGCACAAAACTGCAATGACAAACGGTGCACTGGGGTAGTACCTAAGAAAACAGATTGTCTGTATTGTAAAAAGCACTTTTGTGCTTCTCATCCCTATTGTAAGGCATAATTTATATTTGTATAATCTTTATCTATAATAAATAGCACTTTTTGCATATTTGTAATAAACAGCACTTTTTTGTACGTCCTGTGATCAATAGCACTTTTGTATATTCTGTGATCAATAAAACTTTTTGTATATTTTTTGTATTTTAACCTACTGATAATAAATAAAGTATGCCCATAATTATATAAATAAAGTGGGATTCCCACCCACTGTATGCAAGAAGATGTAAGCAAGAAGAACCTAATTATGAAGAATAAAAGTACGAGAGGCATAAAAGAGGAATGGTATGAATGAGTTCGAAAAAGAATAGGCGCCAACTTTGTTGAGCGGGATTAATTTCCCACAGTTTGTTCAAATTCGAAAGCGATATCTCAGATGTCTCTTAATGTGACTTTGCGAGATTACTGTTAGTTTCAGGAACTTGATTAACTTTCGTTTGGCATCTTGTTGGCTATACTGATTGATATGTCGTGGCAAACCGACCACAAAACGAAAATAGTAATTTGTGGGTAGTCAAAAGGGTGACTCAAACTCATAGCATTGAATGTTTTCAAGGAGTCTGTCAGTCAGTTTTTTTATTTAATTGTATATATGGGTAGTTATTGTTAATTAAGTATTTTATACTATGTAAGTATATATATCGTTGTCAGAAAAATTATGTTAGTAGGCTATTTGGCAACATTGAAAATATACTACAAATTGTAGTCATCTTATTAGATAATGGCGTAAAAAACAAATTTTACTTTATTTTAAACTAAAAATATGTATGTGTATTGCTAATAACACGTCATACAACAACTGATATTATGTTTTTGTGTATTATATTCGATCTTTCTTTGAGTTATTTTTTATTCACAAACCTTTATGTTGATCATTCAAGAGAGAATAATTTGAAAGGATTTACCAAAATTAGTCAAATAGCCTATAGCTCAGCTATTGTATAAGTTTAATTTCATAGATATAGGGAGATCATGCACTTAATAAAATAACAAACTTTTTAAACTCTATGTTCCACATAAGATACGTGCAAAAAAAACGAAAAAAAACTTCGTAAGAATGTGTCGCTGACAATATTATTCGGCTACTTTTTTCGAAGGCAAATAGTAGGTGCAAGTCGTTCTATCCCGAGGCACATGTTGATAGCCTTTCAGTGTTTTTTTTCAGTTTAAAAGATGTGTTGCTATTTATTCAGTCTGCAATATTACATTGAGAAGATTGTATCTGATATTTTCAAGAAAACTTTCAGACGAAACGAGAAAGAATAAAATAGAATACGTCCTATTCGAATAATCGGGCTATTATGTTAATGCTGTACCTTCTATTCGATTATTATTGCCTTGCTTCCATAATATTTTTCAGTTAACATGGCTGTTAAAATTTTATCAGAAATATTCTAAGGGTACTATCAGATAGAAAGCGGTAACGCGGTCTGGCGTTCAAAAGTTCAGTCTAACAGAACCTTAAATGTGAGAGTATCTCTGTCTACAGTGTGTATTACTTTTCATCCCGGGAATATGTTCCTTTCGGATTAGAGAAGCTAGTAAATAATAAATATAATTATACTCGAAGTGACCTTTCTGATGGCTCGACGCGATTTGATTTATATCACACCGATAAACGATTTTCCTAAACTATCAGACAGAAAGCGGTAACGCGGTCTGGTGTTCAAAAGCTCAGTCTAACAGAACCTTAAATGTGAGAGTATCTCTGTCTACAGTGTGTATTACTTTTCATCCCGGGAATATGTTCCTTTCGGATTAGAGAAGCTAGTAAATAATAAATATAATTATACTCTAAGTGACCTTTCTGATGGCTCGACGCGATTTGATTTATATCACACCGATAAACGATTTTCCTAAACTAAATTGCAAGTACGTTCACATGGACACAACGCGATCCAATTCAACCGATTTGCACCTCCAATTTTATTAGAAAATACTTGCATCCAACGCAATACAATACAATATGTAACTTCAGTTTATTGTAAGAAGCTGACCTGAATATAATATAACTTTATAATACCGAATAGTATCAGCTTAAGATCAAACATTTTTTTATAGAGCTTGCGTAACGTGTGTGTGTGTCTACATGAATCAAAGTCAAAAAAGAAAGAAAACACGGTGGCTAAATCGGTGGCAAGCAACCAAAAGTTTTGTTCTAGTCTCACCATTTTGTTTGTGTTCCTAATAATCAATCTTCGCGAGGACTTTCCTACACGTTCGCTGTCCCGCGAGGCAATGATAATTATTCTATCAGCCTTACGACCGACCGACGTTGTCTATGTCACCAACGGAGTAAAAAAATAATATTTTTCACATGAAAACTTGTAGTAGTACGAGATACCACCGAAAAAATATGCAGTCATATTGTTTTTGTTTAAACTTAATTTGTATGTAATATAATTATGTTGTATACTTGATAAAAACTTATTCTATATCTGGGGTTCAATATCAAAAATAAATTTCAATTTATTTAACTAAGGTAAATGTGGTTACATATTTATAGACAACTCTGCAGCCATATATTCTACTATTAAATAAATCCATCCAATATTTATTATTTTCTATCGTGTTGTACAGTATTTTTTTATTTTTTTTTTGATCGAAATCAAAGTTACCTGCAGTTTTTTTTTTTCAGTGAGATCTTAGACTACAGGTTCTCGGTGGAGAAACCGTTGTGTAAATGTCGGAGGGATTTCGCACTTTTCAGGTTACTAGCTTGAATAGGCCTTTTCTTGTTAACGTTATGCTGGTTTTACACGCACAAGTAACCTGCCAGACAAAACTAAAATACTGCAAATTTTGTAAGACCACAAAAGTGATACATAGTGTGAACTGAAATAAAAATACAAAAGCAATTAGGTTTATTCGAGCATATATTTAATACTGGTCGTCCGTTTCAGTCTCAACGGAGAAACTTTCCCAATACTTTAAACGGTGAACTTTCCTTTTCAATACAGATGTTGAGAAATGAAAAATATGGCGAAGTAAACAGAGTGAAAAGGAATTTATTTACTAGAATGCAATTAAGCTTTCACTTACTACCGTCGTGTTATGAGTCAGACAGCCGTTTCTTTGTATCCGTGTTTTCAAATTCTAAAGTAGATAAAATTTGCATTAATCTGTGTCTGTTATATACGAACGTGTAGCCTAAGAGCTGTTTCTTTGGACTCTGCAGATTAAGTAAAGTGTCAACCAGTGAATAAAGTGAAATCTCGAAGTTTTTAAGATCGGAGGAAGGAAAAAAATCGTGTACCTACCCGTTGTGTTAGTGAGCCGTGTCATTGACAATTAATGCTAAGTCATTAGTTTCCGACGGTTCACAATCACAAGTTAACTAGATAACGAATAATGCGACCAAGTTTCTTAAGCAATATGAGAATGTGATATGTGGTGATTTTAACATAGATATTCTAAAAAAAACACGTCTTTCATCACAATTTGAAAATCTATTACTGAACTATAATTTAAAATTGAGTGTTAAACAACCTACTCGGATAATTAGTGGTACAGGTATTGATAATGTTATACATAATATAAGGGGCAGTAAAAGTGAGGTATTAGAGTTAGCTTTATCTGATCATACAGCCCAAATCGCGAAATGTCCAGTAAAAAAAACATATACACTTACTCATTGGTACTCGCTAAAGCGAGATTATAGCTTGGAAAATATAAACAAATTTAAAAATGCTATACACAACCTTACCTTTAATAATGTCTACGAATGTCTGGACCCTGATGAAGCTTTTAAAGAGTTTAATAATGTATTTAAACTATTTTATGATTTATGTTTCCCCAAAAATAAAATTAGAATACCTATTAGAAAGAAACTAAACTGGGTAACGAAAGGTATTAGATTGTGTTGTAAACGCAAGCGAGACATGTTATGGCAATTTCGAAAACAAAAATCTCCAGAAAACAAAGAAAATCTAAAGACATACACTAATCGGCTCAAAAAAATCATCAGTCTCACACAAAAATCAAGAAATAACTTTTATATTAAAAACTCCAAAAATAAAATAAACTGGCAAATCATAAATAAAAATAAATTAAACTGTCCGAAAGAAAATATTTCTAAAATAACTATCAATGACAAAGAGATAACAGATACACTAGAAATTGCAGAAGCGTTCAATAATCATTATATTGATTTAGTGCAACCGTTAAATAATAGTAAAAAGCCTGATTTATCATTAATTACCAACACATCTAATTCAATGTTTATGCCTGCTACAATCCCTGTCGATATATACAATATTATCAGAACCTTAAAAAACACCAATAGTGCAGGTTATGACGAGATTATTACTAAAGTAATAAAAAGTATAGCCGTTGAAATATCTCCAGTTCTTAGTTTTATTGTAAATTTATGCATAGAAAATGGTACGTACCCAAAAGATTTAAAGATATCTATAATAAAACCACTGTATAAGAAAGATAACAGACAAAATCCTAATAATTATAGACCTGTAGCGTTAATTCCAATTTTCTAAAATTGAAAAAGTCATGTATAACAACCTGTATAGTTTTCTTGAAAAAAATATTATGCAAATATTTGCGGAAGAGCAGTACGGCTTTAGAAAAAGCAAAAATATAAATATGGCAATATATGGCCTTGTAAACAAAGTTATAACAAATATGGATAGACGGAAACGTGCGACTGCCTTGTTCATGGATATGACTAAGGCATTTGATTTTGTAGATTTCAACATACTTTTGTCAAAATTAGAAAAAAATTGAGTAAGGGGAACGTATTAAAATTAATTGAATCGTACCTAAAAATAGGTATCAAATAACAAGTATAGCCAAGATTTGCCAGAAGACAAAATTAGAACTAACGTACCAATCAAAGCCAAGAAAAACGAACTTTGGTGTACCCCAGGGTAGCGTCCTCGGTCCGTTATTGTTCCTCGTATACATAAACGACATGCCTAGAATTATTCAACATCCCATGACCTTGTTTGCAGATGATAGTACAGTTATTTTCACAGTACAAAATATGGAATCACATAGCTATGAAATAGATATAAATCTAAATCTGAACAGGTTAAAAACATGGTTAAATAATAACAATCTTAATGTAAATTTAGATAAAACCTATGCTATGTCATTCAAACAAAGAATCAATCAAGATAAACTTAACATTAAATACGCAGACAAAACTATAGAAGAAACAAACCACACAAAGTTCCTGGGACTCTATATAGACGAGAATATGAAATGGTGTAAACATATTGAACATATAATAAAAAACCTAAATCAGTTTCAGTACGCTCTACATAATCTCAGTAAAATAGCAAGTCGTGAAGCCGTACTAACTGCATATCATGCATACGTGTCTTCTACATTGCGTTACGGCATAATGTTTTGGGGAAATTCATCAGATAAGGAGCTAGTGTTTAAGGCACAAAAAAGTGTTTAAGAGCAGTATGCCAAATAAAAGCTACTGACAGTTGTAGACCACACTTTATTGAGCAAAAAATAATGACATTTCCTTCACTATATGCATTTGAAATAGTAATGTTCATTAAAAAACACTTAAATTTATTTGAAACCCTGACTAGTAAACGTCACCGGGACAAAATTCACGTTAAGCCTCATAAAACAGCATTATACGCAAAAAGCTTTCTGGGAATGGCTCCAAAAATTTATAATTAAATATCTATATATAATAGATTTTATGGTTAAAAAAGCGTACTATTCCATTGGTGAATTCTTAAAATAAATGATAGTTGGGTATGTCGTTGTGTGAGTTAAGTGTCCGATTGATTTATGCTCAATTCGATTTAATGATTATTGGTATCTAATTTAATGTTAATAATAATTTAAATAATACAATGCATAAAAGATATATTTTGAAATTAGAATTATGTTTCCAAAATTTGTATGCCTATTAGGTTAAACATAGCGATCCTGACACTAGAATAAGATCTTATTATATTGTACCTATGTTTTTACAAATAAATAATATCAATTTGAATTTGAAAAAAGCTCGCCTGGTCTAGTGGTGTGACACTTCGGTTACCGTGTAGATGTGTGCACGTTCAAATCTATCATTACCCAATTGGGCTTTTTGTTGATGTTCATTTAATTTTTTGTTCTTTTTGCAAGTCTTTTGGATAATCTTGCAAGCTTAAATAACAATAAGAATAATTTATTGTTTTTATTTGTTAACGCCCTGAAATATGTCGAGGAGAACTTCCCCAAATAAGCTAACAGAAAAGCTGTATGACTCTGAGCCGGAAGTAAGTTCTGTTTCTACATTGCCTCAGAATCTCTCTAACATCACACAGAGGTTCAAACGCAAGCATAAACAAGATGATTACTTAAACGACTTCTTGGGGGAAATGCGAAAAATGATAAAGGAGTTTACGGATAGTCAGGATTCAAAGTATAATAAACTGATGAGTTCAGCAATTGATATTAAGAGCCAAAATACTGAGATAGAAAAACCACCAAATTCTTATCAGGAAAATACGACGAATTACTACCGAAATTGGGTCAGCTGGAGAGAGAAAACCGAGAAAAGTTAGCTTACATACAGATATTGGAGGAGAAAATAGAAAGTTTTGAAACTTTTAAGTCATCTAGCTTGGAGATAAGAAACTTGCCTTGGAGCAAGAGTGAAACCAAAGTTTCTATCTCCGAGACTCTTTTTAATACCAGTAAGGTTTTGAATGTCCACCTACAACAATCAGATATTCGGGATATTTATCGCCTAAAGTCCAAATCTGAGAGGAGTAGTGGCACAGTGGTAGTTGACCTGACCACAGTTATTGCTAAAGACAGTCTCCTACAAGCCTACAAAAACCATAACAAGAAAAACGGAGATAAAAAAATATCCTCAAAAGACATACTGTTTGATGGCTCACCAAATCCAATCTATATCTCTGAAAACTTAACAGCTAAAAAAAGGCGATTATTCTATCTTGCACGAAAAAAGGCAAAAACACTTCAGTATAACTACTGCTGGGTCTCGTACGGCTAGATTTGAGAAAAAAGGAGGGTATCCCCGCAATACGAATCGACTGCGAAAGGGACTTCTGCAAGCTACAACTAAACAAAGAATGACTAAGCTCTAGGGCTGGCCAGATCTATTCTCCTGCTGGATTGCCGCATGCTTGGTTGTTATAGATATAACATGTTGATTGATTTAATAACTCTTGATATCCTTTTTCACTATAAACGTAATATTCACCACAGTATTTTTAATAATACGCTAAACCTTTGATTATACAAGTATATAATCAAAGCGCTAAACATACACAAAATATACGTCTTTATACATTACCAATTATACACGATAAATATATACACACACTCAATACATTCAAATAACACACACATGTGCTAAAATAATGTAGCTAAATACAAAGTATTTAGCAACTTTTCGAGCACGAGTACGATTGTCTAAGCAAAACTTTCACAAGTTTTACAATATAAGCATACATAATATCATAAAATATCTCTTACGCACAAACAGGCGAAATTACGTTTGCCAACAAATAGCATTTATAAATTTTCAGACTACCTACATAAATATAATAATGGAAGTATTGGTACTATCAGAAAAATTGTTAAGTAAACAAACAACTCCCTTTCCCATCACTTGATGGTCTTGTAAACCCTTACGATTTCTCCTTGAGAAATATAAATGTTAAAATTCGATGAGCATGTATTAAATGAGATCGATCGAACTATTCGATATCAGATACCGTATCCTGTGAACCTGAGTGTTGTGCATCTATTCTGAAGGAACCAAATTGCTACTTATAAATATTATCACAAAATATTCGTAGTCTTAATGCTAACTTTGATAGTTTGAATATCCTCCTTCACAGATTTCAATTTGAAAGTGACATTATTGTTCTTTCGGAGTGTTGGATGTCGTGCGTTCGGAAACTTCCTATCCTCGATGGATACTTTAGTTTCTCCACATCTACGCACTATAACCAGAATGATGGGGTTGTAGTATTCATAAAAAATACTTTAAAAGCCTCTCTTGAAGAACCCGTCTCTCAAGAAGCAAACTGCATACTTATTAAAACTAATGAAGATGTAGCTATTATAGCAATATACCGTCCTTTCTGTTTCAAAACTATCAACAATTTCTTAATATCCTTACAAAAAATAATAGATGGGTTAGCATCATACAAAAACATAATAATTGTAGGCGACATTAACATAAATATTGCTGCAAACAGCTCTGATCGTTTTTTGTCTGAGTACTTTGACTTTCTATCTCTGAACATTGAGGTAATAATGCACTACGCACTAGAGAAGTCACCACACATCACTGCTGTATTCCGTTCATGTGGGGTCGGCCGGCCGCACTTCACTTAGTTGCTTGCTAGATCTTGAGCGCCTATGTCATTGTTTGTTTTTAAACGAAAAAACGTTCAATCGCATTAAATATGCGGTCGTGTGTTTTAAGATATTGCACGTATAATTCAACTAATACGGCGAAATGCAAAGGAATAACTTTTCGTCAATGAGTAACTAGATAATCATTTTTAAATTGAAATATTTGGTGGGCGCCATGATGCCTCATTTCTCATATAGACTAAAAATAAAGATGTGACAATTTGTGTAACAAGTGTAGGTAGAATAGTAGTAGGTAGTAAAAACCAAAGTCAGCTAGACTTTGGTTTTTATAGCGGAAATTAACAATCTTAAGTATATTCAGAAAGGAACTGACTGTGGTTATTCAAATAAATAGTTTAACAAATTGGTAGGTATGATAGGTGGGTAGGTGTTTAGGGTAGGGTAGAGTATGTAGGTATCTAGTTGACGGGAGCGAAGTCACGGGGGACAGCTAGTACCTAAATAATGGGACGACGTAAATTACTTCAAAGCCAGCGTTTACCTTTGATATTCTTATGCAAAGCAAACAGGACGGTTAGTACTGAGACCTTACAGGTACTTGCTGGCATACTTCCGGTCAACCTTGATGTGCAACGATGTGCTGCAATGTACTATTAAGCACTAGAAACCATGGACGCGGAGTGACCGTGAGAAAATCTAGATTATTTGAACCACATATTGACGTCTGGGAGGAACTTTTATCCAAATGGCAATGTAGGTGGGATAATAATTCCACCAAGGGCCGGACCTCCACCAATTCTTTCCATCTGTTCGCGTGCGACTGGCCAGGACTGTAGGTGGATCACTGTGTTGCCCAATATCTCACAGGGCAAGGTAACTTTAAAAGTAAATAATTTTCCTTCAAGCTCGTTGCCTCGCCTTTATGTCAGTATTCTACATCTGACTGCGAATATGTACAATCTGCCCATCATATCTTATGGGAGTGTATTCTTTGGCAGAATGAAAGCAATACTATGTTGAATAATGTACAGGCTGCATCAGAAGATGTTTACTATACGGATCTTGTGGTAACTAGAACAAATTTCCTTGCGTTCAAGCGTTTTTGCCATACCTATTTATTATTGGAATCAAATATAACACCTCACAATGTTAGGACCCATTAATATTCAATTCAATTCAATTTATTTATTTGTTAACATAGGTAAGTAAATACAGATCTTATGTTTGATGAACAGAGCGCTATGTTATGCCAGGAGGCGTACAAATATGGTGTGCAAATCTAGCTGAGGATTACAAATAATTGAAAATCATGCATAGTTATGGTATTAAATTAGAAAATAAATTAAACAATTACATATTATTTAATACAACAATTAATTCAGACCTAAATAAGGAATTATTAAAATGTCAAAAGAAAATAAATCTATGTCAAAATAATTAAAAATGTCAAAGTAATGAATGTCTATATTTTATACGATAATTGTAATTCTAAATTAATTCGTCATTTAAGTATTCGTCAATATTATAATAACATTTATCAATTAAGAACAATTTCATTTTTTTCTTAAATTGTGTAAAATTTAATTCTTTTATGGCGTCTAGAATTTTATTATAAATACATGGAGCCATACCCAGGACATTTTTTTTACTAATGCAGTTTTACACTTATAATTATTCAAAGAATTTTTGTACTGACTACGAATTTGAACATTTCGTATAATTGTAATTTTTTCAAAAAGGTTTGGATTTGTTTTAACGAAGATACTGATTTCTAATATGTATAACGCCGGTAGTGTAAGTATTTTCAATGATTTAAAGTACGGTGCACAGCTGTCATCTGTTTTCAGACCACACATGGCTCTAATGCACCTTTTTTGTGCCTTGAATAATAATCCCTTATCCGTGGAATTACCCCAAAAAATAATTCCGCATCGCAGAAGTGAGGCTACTAGACCATGATAGGCAACAAGTAACGCTTCTATATTTACTTTTTTAGCTAATTGAAAAAGTGCGTAGGCAGATTTATTTATCTTTTTACATAGCTGTTCTATATGAGCTTTCCAATTAAGGTTATTGTCAATATGGATACCTAAAAACACACTTACTTTTCTTTGTTGGAAATGCATTAATTTGGTTTTCTTAAGATTGATTATTAAATTATTCATATTAAGCCAATTAATTATGTCAGTTAGAGTATTATTAATGTCAAATTGATAAGTATTTAAGTCGTTACATTTTACTATGGCAGTGCTGTCATCTGCAAACAAAATCATTTATTGTTGTGTCACTCTTGGCAAACCATTTATGTAAATGAGAATCAAAGGTGGCCCAAGCACGGTACCTTGAGGCACTCCATATTTTATACTCCTGAAATTCGACACATATGTTCGGTCAGTTTTTGTTTTTGCGCACACTCTTGTGATTTCAGTACATTGCAATCTATTACTTAGATATGATTCTAGCAATTTTAAAATGTTCCCTCTGATGCCATAGCAATGCAATTTGTCTAGAAGGATTTTGTGATCAACATAATCGAAGGCTTTTGTCATGTCTGTGTAAACAGCGCAGATTGGAGTCTTTTTATCAACAGCAGACATAACATATATATACATATTAATGCAATTTTTTTTCCGTGGTGCCAGGCAACTGGGCTTATCCCAGTTGTAAATGACCCTTTGTGCCTATTGACCTTGTTTGTTCTGTCTCCTACTTGATATGGAGGGAACTGGATTTTTATATATTTTCCTACTCCTCCACTATTCTTTTCTGATTAATTTCGTTGCGGCATCCAAGACAGTTAAATTCATTCTCCGGGACTTCGTCGAGCTTCATTGCCTCGGTGCTTTTCTGGTGGTCGCCACTATTGATTTTGGCTTTCAGGAGTTGCAGTGATTTGGAAATAGTGCTGTGGGAATGTCCCAAAAAAGAAGTACATAAATATAATATTAAATTAATGTACTATTTTATTAATATAATATTAATAAAATATTACTTTACTAAGGTTATTTCAACAAATATTGTTTTTGAAAAAAAGTGTGAATTCTAATGAAGCTTATTAGGTATAAAGCTATGTAAGTACCGCTTCTGTAGTCAGTCAGCAGTTTAGTCTATATGAGTGACAAGTTGTTGCAGAATGTTGAACGAAACGCGTAAGCGCAATGAAAATCACGGCGCTTCCGTCTTTTTGATCGCGAGAAAACTATACCTTAGAAGCGCTCTAGCGCTGTGTGTTTATACTGATTTGTTAGACGGCTAATTATTGTTTCAGCGCTGCTGCGAAGTTTAGTTTAAACTCTTGTCAAAATGGAGCATGTCCTTTACTTAGGATAGCTTCTCTAGTACATATTATCTCAATGTCTCTGAACGGCTTTCTTCCAGCATTCAATAAAGCTACACGTGCGAATAGTTGTTTAGATCATGTGATTTTAAATACGAATGTACCTGTGAGTACGTCTATAATAGATGCCCTTATTACTGATCATGCACCTATATTGTGCTGTGCTAAAGTAAATAACGTAAGTAAACCAATAAAAAACAAATAAAAAAACATGACTATGAGACAATAAAGTTTTTATTTTTTTTAAAGCTGAAACTGAGCCCAGCTGACTTAGTTGTTGACAGTAGAATAAGTAAGTAGTTATAAACGCTTTTCTGATTAATAAATTGAATATCTTAAATTCACTGACAGACAACGTAAAGCTTAAACCTCTGGATCTAGAAAGATGTATGACCAAGAGTTCCTCATATAACGAAAATTATTTTTTAAAAGTCATCCCGCAAAGGGTTTAAATAGAGGATGAAAGTTTGTAAGCAAGTTCGTCATTTTTGCCGAACGGAAATAGCTAAAAACCAGCGCGCATAATAAGCGAGATAAAAAAATACCTGAGTAAATAGCAAAACCAAAAGCATTCATCACTTGCTACCTGAAATTTTCTCGGTAGATGTTTTCTTGAGAACTTGCTTTATTTTTATTTATTCAGTTCAAATCACAAAAAAAAAACACTTAAGCTACGGTAAGTTGTGAATTAGCTCCTTGATTTCCTAAAATGTGGACACGCGATACACAATCGCATTTTAATAGTTTTGGTAATTACGGCACACAACCGGTTAAACTGTAACTGTTAAAGCTACCTGAAGACAAATCCAACACGACAATGCGACACCGATAAGATGCATTACCATTTTTAAAGATACTTTAAATCGACACGTGAATTAGTTCATGTTCACAAGCAAAGTATCATCTGGGATTTCTGAAAACCATATTAATTAGGTATTATGTGGCTCAAGCAAAAAGCTTCTATAACAACCAACGACCTGGTGATGGCTTAGGAGTCCGCTGGATGCGAAAAGTACAAAACCAGTTAATACGGTGACGCTTATTTAGAACTTTGTCCAGCAGGCGACGTCTCGCTACTGAAATTATGATGGCATTTTCATAAATGAGCTAGAACAAACCACATTCATGACAATTTAAGGCATTTACAAACACCTCTGGTTTGCATAATAACGGATTTACAAATTCGTAGTGCCACAAATTAATGAAACATGGCACAATTTCGTAATTATCCTATACAGTAATGTTCGAGTGTAACCTGCCTGTTAAATACAGGTCTTCGGGTCCCAAGCCAGGAGCTAAACACTGGGGCCCATAGCGGCGTTGGGACTCCTGGACCCTGTCTGAACCTGTATCCCACGAAACTGCCGTAACGCAGCAGTGAATAGCTAGGGGGTTCGCTCCTTATTGAGAGATATCCTGGTTCCTACTACTACTTCTTAGTTTATATTCACTTACCTGGGATTCCTGCGGTAGGCTCCTGGAGGTCGATCAATATCGTGCCGTGCCGGAAGATTGGGGAAAGGAATATATATAATATTAGGACAATAAGGGATAGACTGACGGCTGTCTGGACTGAAGGCCCCGGCGTCCCCTAGACAGAACACGTTTCCCACTTCGTTGTGCGTGAAATATATTCAAAAGCGACTTCGCGGGCGCCCCACAAACCGATCGCGAACGGCGGGCGCAAATTCAACTCACAATGAACTATAAATAGCTCGATCACTCCACAAAACACCGAAATTTTCGTGTTCGTTACAAATTTTCTCTCTCGAATCTTGTCAAGTGTCAGCTGTCAACCAAAAGACTGTCAAACTCAAAATGACAGCGAGCTGGCACAGTGTTGCAACTAAATATTAAAAATCTGATTTTCAGTAAACTACCCTATTTATTACTCAAATAAACAATCTACATGCATTACCAATATCTCTAGATTAGTCTAGACCGTTTTAATTAGAATATTTTTACTTGACTACGGCAAAGCCAAAAGGAAGGTTTATGTTGTCGTGTCTTGGTGGCCCAGTGGCTAAGTGGCCGCTTCTCTTGCACGTGAGGTCGTGTATTCAAATCTAGGCAAGTACCAATGTGACTTTTACAATCAATATATACTTTCTATGATTGTCTTGGACATCGCTCAGAACGGTGAAGGAAAAACATCTAGAGAAAATCTGAACTTATCTCTGGTTTATCATAAATTTTGTGCGCCATTGGTGTAATGGCTGCAAGGCATTCCGGTGCGAGGCTACATAAAAAAGAAAAAAAGGTTTTAGCAGTCTATGTATGGATGTATTTAAGTATGTTCCTCCATATTTAAGTATGTAGCGCCTAACCTATACAACCGGTTTTGATGAATAAGGTGTCAATCGATTCGTTATTAGGGCCCGGGTAATATAGGCTAAAAAAATACCGTAGTCGGGTAACAGTTTTTAATTAAAATTTTTGCATCACATCTTATGGTAAACGATGATAGGCCAACTACATAGAACGCTACTGCTAGAAGTGACCTACTCACTCTTGACTTGACCGCTCAGGTTGTAGCTAGATCTATGAATGATAACTATCGTAAAAGCCTATTAATTTTTTATTTCACTCCATTCGTAGATACCACGGAAAACCGACATAACAGAATTAAAGGCGAACTAAATTCATCAAAAACTCAATCGATGGTTTAGGCGCTTTGTCACAAATCTAGTTACTAGTGCATGTCAAACGACAATTGGTTTTTAACTTCGTTATAAAAAATTCCGTGGCTTTAAAATAGCTTTGGTTTTCAAATATTTCCTACAGTTATCTCGTAAAAATATTGATCTGGAACAAAAAGTTGCCTATTACTTTCAGTGTAGATGTCGCTACCAGTATAGGACAAATTATAATTTTTGTAATCGTGTCCAGGCTTCCAAAGATTCCTTCTTTTAATAAACATAAATGCGATTGCAGTAACCCCGAGAGATTTGCCGTCATTTATTGAAGAGTTCTGTTGTATATCTCCAAAGTTCTTCATCAGATCTTTAGATTTTATCAAATGTATATGGTACCACCTTGAGGAATTACCATTCAAAACTAAAAAAAAAATTTAAATCGTTCCATAATTGACGGTGAAATCGATGAACATACATAAAAAATACGCACAGTAGAACCTATAATCTCGTCTTTTTTAAATAGTCGGTTAAAAATGAGTTTAGGTTTTAAGCCAAACTAGTTCTTGCTATTTCTCATACAGAAGTCTTTAAATATTTTTTCGAAGAAGATTTTTTTAATCCTAGGTTTTTTGTCTAGGTTTTTGTGTTTCTCCATAGGAAACGACCAACCCGAACCGTGCTCATTTTGTCGACGTTTTATAAGTGCCCATGTAGGCCTACGTGAAATAAAAAAATTGATTTTGATTTTGATTTTGAAACAGAGAAAACTTAGTTCCTGTAAAAGTACACCTCACCGAATGTTTTCTTCCATTTTCACGAACCATTTTATATTACAAAAATACATTACACTTTTAACAAAGCTTGTGGCGTCGCATAAGCTCAACTTATTTTCAACACTAAAGTGGTGTGTTGATAGGGCTGTGGGGAACGTTAAAATTTTACGTTACTGCCGACGTGCACAAGCGAACTGTATACCACTTACATGATTGTGAACCCGGGTTTATATCGCGCAGTTATTGGGTCGCGGATATAACCATAGGTTTCATGGATTGTTCAACAATAACATGGGTGTATTGAAAATCTGTTAATGGAACTTAGTCTCTAGAATGACCTCTAGACAAGTATCATTCTGTCAATGAAAGCGTCGCGATAGCGACTAGAAAAATGACAAAAATGTATTGTATTGTCAAACGCTCTCGAAATGTCACGTGGTTAATACTTAATCTCTTACATATGGCATTCATTAGACTATCACAATCGCTGACATTGCATGACACTAGAGGCTCTGTTCATCCTCCTTCCTACTACTATTACAAACGTGAAAGTTTTTGAGGATGGATGGATGTTTGTTACTCATTCACGCAAAAACTATTGAACAAATTTTGATGAAACTTTATAGAAATATAGGCAAGCTTTTACATTAGAGTAACACATAGGCTATAATTTATAAAGATAGGTACTAAATCCACGTGGGCGGAGCCACGGGCTGCAGCCAGTTATTTATAAGAACGAAGGCTTAGACAAGTTTTATTAAATAAAATGGAACTAGGTACGATTCGTTTTCAAAATATCTGCCACTTTCCGAATAGAAACTGAAGTGTCCACTCAACCTACCTTTTATACATTTCAAAAACATCTAAAAATACTGGAAGACATAAAATCTCGTACAAAACATCGGGTTGTAAAAACACGTCTTTCAGTGCAAGTTGAAGTGAGTAGCTTACATCAGCTTACATTAAATGAGCCATGAAAAGAACGGACACATTCAGGAATTTCTGTGCAAAAATGTGGCCCAAATTGTGTACCATGTTCCAAATTATGCCTTAGGGGAGTAGCGGCCAGCGGGGGTTGCTTTCACGGAACGTACTATCTTTCAAGTATGAAAATAGCAGATTAATAAAGACATGAATTCCATGAAATGTTTGAGTAGTGCACGTACAAATTTTACAGCCAAAACTGATTACGAGTTAGAAACAATTTCAAAATAGTTTCAATGCATAGGATGGAATAATAAAAATGAGGAATAATATTTATCTACAATAAAAATAAAAAGGAAGTCAAATAATAAGATTAACTGTTGAAAATTCATAGAACCAATCAATAACAGCAGAACAATTTGTTACATGGATATTGCGATATTTTTCGTTCCAGGCCCAGTTGCCATAGTCTTAGAGGCTCAAAGTACATACACGTCATACACACATCAGTCACGTCACCAACATGTGGCCGACCAGACACGTCAAAAGTATAGTTCCGTTGAAGTCATAAGATGTCAACCCTATGTATGAGCCTTTATACAGGTTTCTACCATTAACACAGCTGTCATAGACACGATTCTAAATTGTGCGATACGGCCGCCATAGTTACAAGGTTACAACCATGTTATCAGTACCAAGTTTCGTTTGGACGCTTGCCATCACATTCCTGGGAGACCGATACCTTCGCAACTTCCTATGTTTCGCTTACGAGCTAGTGCTATATTATAATGGTTTGCGGATGTAAGGACCAGATAAACAGAGGCGTTTACAACAGGGTACTTAAATCTTTTGGGTTATGAAATATCATTACAGTACTTTTGGTTTCTTAGGTAGGTATGTTTTTAGTCATTCCAGAAGAGTTTTCTAAAAACAAGTTTAAGCTTTAATGTTTCCCACTGCTTGAAACACAGGCCTCCTCCGTGGGAGAAGGAAACGCAAACCCAGTACAGGTTGGTGATTAGCATTAGCCACATTTATTCGTATTTTCGATTCAAGGACATAGGACTCTTGGCATTCACAGATATTGTTTTCAAAATAAAATAAAAAAACATGGTAACTAAACATATGCAATAAGTTTGTGAACCAATGAAAAGTTATGAATGATCGCAGATATGCTAAAGGAGAAATATTTCTCAAAAAAGAATTTTAAGTAACAATTTCTGTTTTCGATAACAAAACCATAACGTAAAATAATAATATATATGGCTTAGTAACAATAACATTGAACTTGAAAAATTAACTTCATTTGCGTTAAGATAACTACCTACTCAATAATTTAAAGCTTTAAAGGTTTTTGAATCCGTAAAAAAATATTTTTATATTCAAAAGACGGTTTCAATTCACGGCAAATTAAGTTTAATTAATATCAAAACATTACGAAATTTTTGTTCCAAGAGTTCTGAATAAATAATTAAGCCATTCCTTTTTTTGGATGGATGCTTTGTCGTTGGCAGAATGGTACTTTCATTTGATATTGGAACGGGGTATTCGAATTTCGAACATTGCGCATTCCTGCCCGTCGCCATTTTAAAAGCCGCTTTAATTCACCATTTATTGAATAAAGTACAATTCGCTTAACATTTGGGCACTCAGAGAAGTGTTATAGTAGATTATTGCATCGAGCACCAAGTAATTTATTATTGCACCGAGTGCCTGATTTAGAGCCCGAGCGTTAGCGAGGGCTCTAATCTAACAGGCACGAGGGCAATATAAATTACTTAAGGCGAGGTGCATAATCTGCTTTTCTTTCAACTATTACCTATAGGAATAGTAGATAAAAGAAACTCATATCAAACAGTTAAAATAGAAGTTAAATTATTGAAATTAAAAGATTTTCTATAACACTGTCGGCTTCATTTAGAATATTTTCCGGAGTTAATGTGTCGCTAGATGATTCCATTTTAATTCAAAGCCGAAGCACCCAAAATCAGATAGTATCACACTTTATCGTTTCCAAAAATATTGTCCAGCAAAATTAACAAAGTTCCCGCCAAATCATTTTTTTAAATTTCTTTCATTTTTAAATCAGAGTTAGCAGCAATCATTTTTTAAATTTGGAACAAGTAGGATAGAAACGAATAATACGTACGTAAAAAAAAAAGTATTGATATCGGCTGGCTGAATAGAGCTAATCCATTGAGATTGGCACCTTTTGGTGCGACTAAAAAATAAACTGTGCAATAATGAAATTTCATACATTTTTATTGCTCTAGAGCATTAAAGACTCGCTTTGTACTGAGTTTTTAGTGTGATTGTGATGAAATTAAAGCATAGTTGGAAGAAAAAGTTATTAATTTCGACGGTTTCGTGGCGTCACCGTTAAATTACGTCGTTTTGTTGCAAATTTAAGTTTGTAAATGAAGTTACGCGGTGTAACCTATTTTATAAATGTATTATTATTTTAATAAAATTTCTTACAACACTTTGTTATTGTGCTGTTATTTTAAAGCAGACTTAATCAAGTAAAGTAAGTAAGTTATTACTTTATTATGTTATTTTGGCTCAAGCAACCCTTTAAATCTAAATGAAGGGATATTACTACAGCTTGTAAAGGACACATCGCAAACCCGTAGTCCCCAGAATACCTATATGTATAGGCTGGATTCGGTACCTATAAGCTACCTTTAAAAACAGCGAAGTAATTTATGTAGCTAACTATAACAAGGTAAATGATGAAAACAAAAAATAATTATGACGGGTATGCCAAATCAGGGAAACATACTTAAATACATAATGTGTTAATTTTTGGTGGTTTGTATTGGTGTATAGATTAAACTTTTCGACGACAAAGGAAGATATCTAACAATTTCAATATTTTCAGTTTGGATATTCAACTTACTAATAAAATAACTTACGTTGGTTCAGTTAACTACCTACTACCTTGTATTGTATAATATGGAATGGGACCCGGACAGACCAAAACTATGAACAATTCTGAAACAATATTGTCATCAAGGCAAGCGGTTAAAGGTACCTAAAGTTTCAACTATTCACACCTATTCAAATCTAGCCCTCCAGATTCCTCTAGCGGCCACATGATAAACATGTACCCAACGGAGGCTGGAGCGATTGAGTCCCCTGTAAGTTAACTCCCTTCGTACTGGTTAAAGGCGTTTTCAATGGAGATTCTAGGCAAGTCGCTCAAAGCAGTTCAGAATCTCTGAACAAAATATAGAGAGGTTCTAATTTAAAAGAGTTTGCACTGGTTTTAATATGTTCGATTTTGGAATTGTAATTTGAATATTGGTGTTCTATTTAATGACGAAATAGACGGTAGTTGAAATAATGGCTGGAATAGAGTTGACCTTGCAAATTATTGAAGGTATTGAATATGTTTCATTTCTAGATCTTTGAGAGCCGTTAAGGGCAGTCCGAAGTCAAGAAATCTAAAACCAATTAGGAAAAGGGCTGTCGAGTTTTAATACCTAGTTACGGTATTATGAAGGCCAAGTAGGCGGTCGCACAATTTAAAATTTTGATACTCATCTGCATACGGCTGGACTGCAAGCCAACGCCAAAATTCATAAGTAGTTGGGAAAGGCTAGGCAGATTTATTTAATACTTTCCAGGTTCTCTCTTTTCAGGTATAAATTGGATAGCTCTAAACAAAAAGCACTATGCACATGGAAAACTAACCATTTAAACAGCTCTTTTTAAACTTCTAGCCTAGAGCGTAGATTCTTTGAAAAAAATCCTAAATCGAGTGATCAGACACTGACAGATTCAATCGGAATCGAGTTGGATGTCGAGCAAGTGAATTCATATCGTTCCACAAATCGATTTTCCATCAATGGTTTAGAGAACTATCTATATTTAATATTGATTGATTGACCGACGAGGCTGTTACGGGTTACCTAACCAGTTTGTTATTATTTTTATGGGTAGGTTTAAAAAAAGATTTGTATTCAAACTTTGAAGACGTATCTGTTTTCTTTTACCTTCTACAATAAGGGTATCTTGTATCCCTCAAAAAATGTATATCCTTTGAAATAAGTCCTTGTTACATTTATCAAAACTATTTTATTTTCTTACATTAAAGGAGGTTTTTATTCATCTCTTTATATGTTACACTCGTCATTTAAAAAAACACAATCAGAAGCACAATATGGAAGCACTGAAAGTCTCATTATCCGATATGATGACACTGTTCCAAAACAGGATGTCCAATTTTGAGGCAGAGCTAAGGAAAAACCCTGCAAGCACATCATCTAGCGACACGGACGGGCTGGTTGAAGACTACACTTCGTTCAAGAAGTTCATCCTGGATGCGTTGAGCTGTCTTCAGCGTCAGTTGGAAGCACTAGAACAGGGGCTGGACAACTTTGAGATGCCGAGTCGGCGGAAGATGGTTCTACTGCATGGTGTAAAAGAACAGGCCAAAGAGGATACTGCGCAGGTAGTTGCCGAAGTTGTGCGTTGCCACCTCAAGCTGCCAGATTTTACAGTTGCTGACATCAGACGCTGCCATCGGATGGGTATAGCGACAGGTACAAGCAAGCCCAGGCCTATTCTTTGCAAACTGCGGGACATCAACAACCGGGATAGTATCTGGTTTGCAAAGACTAAATTGAAAGGCACTGGTATCACGCTATTAGAGTTCCTGACAAGATCTCGGCATCAGCTCTTCATGTCGGCGAGGGATAAGCTCGGTGAGACCAATTGCTGGACCAAGCAGGGTCTCATCTATGTTCTTAATTTAGACGGCAACCGGCATAGAATAAATTCCATTGCTGACCTAAATGGAATCGAGCCAGCCAGGAAAAAACCCGAATCCCCCGTCAAATCGCCGAATCCGTTGTCGTCACCATCACCAACTCCGGCACCGAAGAAGGCCCGGCGTGCTGCGAACATTGAGATAATATGTACTAGAGAAGCTATCCTAAGTAAAAGCCATGCTCCATTTTGACAAGAGTTTAAACTAAACTTCGCTGCAGCGCTGAAACAATAAATAGCCGTCTAACAAAACAGTATAAACACGCAGCGCTAGAGCGCTTCTAAGGTATAGTTTTCTCGCGATCAAAAAGACGGAAGCGCCGTGATTTTCATGGCGCTTACGCGTTTCGTTCAACATTCTGCAACAATTTGTCACTCATATAGACTAAACGACTGACTACAGAAGCGCTACCTACATAGCTTTATAACTAATAAGCTTCATTAGAATTCACACTTTTTTTCAAAAAAAAAATTTGTTGAAATAACCTTAGTAAAGTAATATTTTATTAATATTATATTAATAAAATAGTACATTAATTTAATATTATATTTATGTACTTCTTTTTTGGGACATTCCCACAGCACTATTCCCAAATCACTGCAACTTCTGAAAGCCAAAATCAATAGTGGCGACCACCAGAAAAGCACCGAGCGAAATTAATCAGAAAAGAATAGTGGAGGAGAAGGAAAAAATAAAAATTTCCTGTGCCCTCCATATCAAGTAGGAGACAGAACAAACAAGGTCAATAGGCACAAAGGGTCATTTACAACTGGGATAAGCCCAGTTGCCTGGCACCACGGAAAAAAATTGCATTAATATTAATGGGTCCTAACATTGTGAGGTGTTATATTTGATTCCAATAATAAATAGGTATGGCAAAAACGCTTGAACGCACGGAAATTTGTTCTAGTTACCACAAGATCCGTATAGTAAACATCTTCTTATGCAGCCTGTACATTATTCAACATAGTATTGCTTTCATTCTGCCAAAAAATACACTCCCATAAGATATGATGGGCAGATTGTACATATTCGCAGTCAGATGTAGAATACTGAAATAAAGGCGAGGCAACGGGTTTGAAGGAAAATAATTTACTTTTAAAGTTACCTTGCCCTGTGTGATATTGGGCAACACAGTGATCCACCTCCAGTCACGTCCTGGCCAGTCGCACGCGAACAGATCGAAAGAATTGGTGGAGGTGCTTTAGGTGCCCTTGGTGGAATTATTATCCCACCTACATTGCCATTCGGATAAAAGTTCCTCCCAGACGTCAATATGTGTTTCAAATAATTTAGAGATCTTCTCACGGTCACTCCGCGTCCGTGATGTTCTAGTGCTTAATAGTGCTTAATGTCCTGGTTTCTAGTGCTTAATAGTACATTGCAGCACATCGTTGCACATCAAGGTTGACCGGAAGTATGCCAGCAAGTACCTGTAAGGTCTCAACTAACCGTCCTGTTTGCTTTGCATAAGAATATCAAAGCTAAACGCTGACTTTGTAGTAATTTACGTCGTGCCATTATTTAGGTACTAGCTGTCCCCCGTGACTTCGCTCCCGTCAGCTGGATACCTACATACCCTACCCTAGACACCTACTTACCTATCATACCTACCAATTTGTTAAACTATTTATTTGAATAACCACAGTCAGTTCCTTTCTGAATATACTTAAGATTGTTAATTTGCGCTATAAAACCAAAGTCTAGCTGACTTTGGTTTTTACTACCTACTACTATTCTACCTACACTTGTTACACAAATTGTCACATCTTAATTTTTTGTCTATATGAGAAATGAGGCATCATGGCGCCCACCAAATATTTCAATTTAAAAATGATTTTTTAGTTACTCATTGACGAAAAGTTATTCCTTTGCATTTCGCCGTATTAGTTGAATTATAACTGCAATATCTTAAAACAAACGACCGCATATTTAATGCGTTTGAACGTTTTTTCGTTTAAAAACAAACAATGACATAGGCGCTCAAGATCTAGCAAGCAACTGAGTGAAGTGCGGCCGGCCGACCCCACATGAACGGAATACAGCAGTGATGTGTGGTGACTTCTCTAGTGCGTAGTACATTATTACCTCAATGGCTGCGAAGAAGTGATTCGTGAATTTGCTCCAACTTCTCATGCATTTTATCGGTATACCGGGTAGCAGTCATTTCACTTGTTGTGAGTACCACTCTCCAATTTTATTGCTTCTTGATTTCTTCTACCCTTCATCTTTTATTTGTCTAACCCGCAATCCAATTCGCTTTTTTTCATAAAATTTCTCAATGTTTACAAATTACATATTGCACTGGCAGCTGTCAACTTGACATTTCTTAATTTCTTTTCATTGTCATTAGATTATTTTTCGTTTAGAAACAGGTTGACAGTGCGCCCAGTGTATTAGTTTTGTGTAGTAGTTTTGACTATTTATTATTTTTCTTTAATCTTCGCTTTATTTATTTTATGTTTTTATAGTATGCTGCTGCTTACCCGGGCGATAAGATTATTGTGCTTGTTGCTTATTTGTGTTGTAAAGCTTTTCTTATATGTTTTAACACACAACTGGCGGGTGGATATAAATTGCTCTCCGTTTATATATTTTTTAGTATTTTTTTTTTCATATTTTTGGTATTCTATCATATATATATTTTATTTATTTATACATTTTCGATGTCAAGCAATAATGACAGCAGCGTCGCCGAAAGCTTTGTTACTGCAAGTAGTGATGACAGTTTTGTTATCATTTCCTTGCTGACACACTTGAATCCCAATTTGCCGATGTTCCGAAGAATTTTAATGTAGTCCATATAAATGCCCAAAGTATTCCGGCGCACCACTCTGACATGCTAGCCTCTCTTGACTGCAAGAACATCCACGCCATCCTTATCTCCGAGTCTTGGCTAAAACCATGTCTCCCATCCACATCCTATTCCTTGCCGGGGTTTCAACTGATAAGAAATGACCGTGCGCGTGGCGGTGGAGGTGGTGTTGCTATTTACCTTCGCCCACACATTTCTTTTTCAATTATTGATATGTCAGCACAACCTCCCCCGTCAAACGCGGGCGAGCATCTCTTTTTAGAAGTCACCCTAAACCTTACAAAAATCCTTCTAGGCGTTTATTACAGCCCTTCATCTCGAATAAATTTCTTCTCTTCTATTGAAACCATCCTAGAAAACCTGTTGCCTTATTACAGTCATACAATCATTATGGGGGACTTCAATACTTGCTAATTGAAGAATGATGCCCGCTCCTCTTCTTTTCAATCAGTCCTTCAATCTTTGAACCTATCCTTACTTCCCTTAAGTGCCACACACCATTTTCCAAATTGTAACCCGTCACTCTTAGACCTTGTTATTGTTTCCTCTTTACAACATGTCGCAAGCACGGCCAGTGCCCTGCTGACATGTTTTCCTATCATGACCTCATTTTCCTCTCATACAAAGTTCAACCTTCTAAGCCAAAACCTAAAATCCTCCTGCAGCGCAATTTTGGTGGAATGAATATAGAAGATCTCCGAAGGGATGCCAGCAACATTGACTGGGAACCCCTGGTCAGCCTTGAGTCAATTGATGACAAAGAGAACGTGTTGACGGACAACCGTTTGCAGCTGTATGATGTTCACGTTTCCATACGTGCAATAAGAATTAAACATCTTCCGGCGCCATGGCTAACAGGCGACATTAAAGAGTTAATCCACAGGAAAGCTGTTGCCAAAACCAAATTTAAATGTCGTCCCACGTCGCCGAACCGGGAGAAACTTTTGGACGCACGAAATCGCTGCAATAAGGTGTGTAGAGACGCTCAACGACGCCATATCCACACCTCGGTTGAAAATGGAGACCCAGCTAAGGTCTGCAAATTTTTAAATCCATAGGAGTTGGAAAATCTCGCCAAGAATCGATTCCTAAAGACCTTGATCTTGATCATCTAAATCAGCACTTCTCGTCTTCGTCCTCATGTAATGGGACCTTGAAAGCAACTACTTTGAGCTATCTTTCAAACCTTCCAACTCCGGATCGTTCCCCATTTATTTTTAGTCAATCCTCTGATTGTGATGTTAAGAAGAGCATAGTGTCAATTACCTCTAACGCAGTTGGCAGTGATTGTGTCAGTCGAAAAATGATAATCCCTGTCCTCGACGAAATCCTTCCTGTCCTTTGCTATATCCTTAACTACTCAATATCCCATTCATATTCTATCCCATGGGGTCTTTCCATCAGCTTGGAAAGATGCCAAAATCACTCCTTTACCCAAAAAGGTCAATCCTACTTCCTTTTCCGAATACCGTCCTATTTCCATCTTGCCGTTCCTCTCCAAAGTCCTTGAACGCCTTGTCCACAATCAGCATAGTGCTTTTCTTTGTAAGAATAGTCTGCTGAATCGAATAAGAATAGTATGTATGGCCGCCGGCAACGTATATGCATAGAAGAATCTAACTCTTCTTGGTGTTATACAACTGCCGGTGTACCTCAGGGTGGCGTTTTATCTCCTTTACTCTTCGCAATATTTATAAACGCTATCTCTAAAAAGCTTCTCTCCTCCTACCACCTGTATGCAGACAATTTACAAATCTACAAACAAGCTGCCCTTGCAGAGTTAGCTGATGCAATTAATACAATAAATAAGGATTTGGCAACAATTTGTGAATGGACTGAGGCAAATGGGCTTCAGGTAAATCCGTCGAAGACCCAGGTCATAGTTGTTGGCAGCTCTGGGATGATTCGAAAAGTAAATTGGACACAACTTCCTCTGGTACAATTTAACGGAACTACTATTCCAATAAGTGAGAAGGTTAAGAACCTTGGGGTTTGGATCGACAGATATCTGTCTTGGGGTCCGCAGTTTCAGGACGTAAGCCGCAAAATTTTTGCATCTGCCAGGTCCCTCAGACGATTGCGGAACTTTCTTCCCACTGCCACTAAAATTGCGCTTGCACAGTCCCTTCTGCTTCCAATCCTTGACTATGCTAATGTCAGTTATCTCGATCTCACCCAGGCACAACTAGATAAACTTGAGCGTCTTCAAAACCTTTGCATAAGATTTATATTTGGCTTGCGCAAATATGATCACATTTCTGAATTTCGGACAAAGCTCAAGTGGCTTCCCATACGTCTTCGACGGGATTCTCATATTTTATTTCTGCTTTACAGTATTCTATACAATCCTACAACCCCCTCTTATCTCAAAGAAGGTTTCAAGTTCCTTCATGACACACATAATAGATACCTGAAGTCATCGGAAAACTTGGAACTAGAGATGCCGATGCATTCCACCAGCTTTTACGACAAATCTTTTACGGTTCGAGCGGTGCGATTGTGGAATGCTTTGCCTGTGTCAATAAGGCGTGCTCAATCTCTGCCCATTTTTAAAACTATGGTAAAGAATCACTACCTCTCTCTTTAGTAGTTGTTTTCTTGATTTCTGTGTTTTTCGACTTATAACTGTATATAGTTTTATATATAGTATATTTATATACATATGTATTTATTTTATATATAAACAGTACACCAATAGACTACCTACAGTACTGTCTTTCCTTTCATTTTTTAAATCCATCCAAAGGTTGTCTTGAAAAGATCGCTTTTAGAGATACGCCCATTGTGTCACCCAGTGTAATTTTATCTTCATCTATACTTTCTGTAACTTATATGGTGTACATAATAAAGAGTATTCTATTTTATTCTATTCTATTATTAGAAATTGAACTATTTCTAGAAAAACTAAATTTGATATTATTTGTCTAACAGAACATTGGTTAAAAGATCACCAAGTAAGGTCCATTAATTATAAATTTGATTGAGAAGTTAGCCATTACTGCAGAAAACGTATGATATATGGCGGATCATTAATACTTTTTTTTTTATTAAATCTAATGAAAGTAAAGACATTGTTAGACTGTCGGTTGAACACACCATTGAATTGTCCTGTGTTGAGCTTGATAAGCATGTTGTAGTATGTGTCTACAGACCTCCAGGTTACCAGAATTTATCTGTGTTTGACTCTATAATGGAAGATGTGTTAAAAAAAGTTAGTACTCGTAGTAAATCAATAGTTATATGTGGCGATTTTAACATTAAGTTATTAGAAAATAACTCTAACAGTATCAGGTTATTGGGTCTTTTTAAATCATTTAATCTAGCAAATGTTATTATGGAGCCAACTAGAGTGACAGCTTCTTCTGTGACTTGCATAGATAACTTTTTTGTAATTATGATTACCTAAATAAAGACATTGTAAATAAATTAACATCTGATCACAGTGGACAAACAATAACGCTTAGCACCTACATACCTTTGCAAAAACATATAAAAATTTAGAAGAAAAAAAATACCTTGAGTAGCATATTATGTGTTAAAAACTTTAATAATATAGATGACCCAAATGAGTTCTATGCCGAGTTTTTTGAAGTAATCAACACGCAATTTATTATTATTATTATATACTTTATTGTACACCACAAAAAAACATACAGGACAAACATTCACAATAACAAGTGTACAATGGGCGGTCTCTTATAGACAACCTTTGGATGGACTGAGCAATAGGAGAAGAATTTAGGGCTGTCAGTGTACAAATTAACATAAATAATACACTACTTAGAAATAATAACATAAAATATAATATAATATATATCAAATATAACAGAGACAGGAGAAGAATAAAAATTATAGTGAAAGGTAATGCTCCTTCACCATTTTCTTAAATATTGGCAGTGTTTGAGCACGTCTTATTTCAATAGGTAATGCATTCCACAACCGAGCTGCTTGAATCGTGAAAGATTTGTCAAAGAAGGAAGTGGAATGCATACGGATACTTAATTTTAGATTTTCCGATGATCTCAAGGACCTAGAATGGGTGTCACAGAGGAACTGAAAGCGTTCTTTGAGATAAAAAGGAGTAAAAGGATTAAATAGCACATTATAAAGTATAGAAAGTATGTGGGCATTCCGGCGAAGGCGAATAGGAAGCCATTTGAGCTTAGTACGAAATTCAGAAACGTGATCATATTTACGCAAGCCAAATATGAACCTGATACAGAGATTTTGAAGTCGCTCAAGCTTATCCAATTGGTCTTGGGTGAGATCAAGATAGCTGGCATCAGCATAGTCTAAGATAGGGAGAAGAAGAGATTGTGCTATCGCAATTTTAGTGGTTATGGGAAGAAAATTACGAAGCCGTCTTAGGGAGCCCGCAGACGCAAACAGTTTTCGACTGACTTCCTGCAGTTGTTTGGTCCAGGATAGAGTGCTGTCAATATAAATCCCCAAGTTCTTTACAATGTGATTTAAAGGGATAATGGTATTATTAAAAGAAACCTGGGGAAGGGTCGACCAATCGATCCTAGAGACAGACCGGGTACTACCAACAACCATCACTTGAGTCTTCGTTGGACTGATTTTCAGCCCGAACTCAGTGCTCCAGTCACCTATTCGAGCCAGGTCCATATTAATTGTCCCAATGGCATCAGATAACTCTCCGAGAGGGGCTTGGATATAAATTTGAAGATCATCAGCGTACAGGTGGTAGAAAGAAGAAAGTCGTTGAGTGATATCATTAATAAAGAGTGCGAAGAGAAGAGGAGATAAAACGCCACCCTGCGGCACACCGGCAGTGGTGTGACACCAAGAAGAGAAAAAATCATCAGTGCAAATACGCTGCCGGCGGCCAATCAGGTAACTATGAAACCAGTCAACTACCGGAGGAGATATGTTAAAAGAGTTTAGGACGCCAAGCAAAATATCGAAGTCAACAGCACTGAAGGCATTGCTGAAGTCAAGCAGAGCAAGTACTGTTAACTTTCCCTCCTCCATTCCTGACCTGATATCGTCCGTGATGTGCACAAGTGCTGAGGTAGTGCTGTGTCCACGCCGAAAACCAGATTGGAAAGGATTTAACAGATTGTGTTTGGAAAGGAACGTACTGAGCTGATGGTGGACAAGCTTTTCAAGGACTTTGGATAGGAAAGGAAGAATAGATATGGGACGATATTCAGAGAAAGATGCAGGATGTGGTTTTTTGGGTAAAGGAATAATTTGAACATCTTTCCAGGCTTGTGGGAAGACACCACTAGAAACAGAGAAGTTGAGGATGTAAAGGATGACAGGAAGAATGTTATCAAGGATGGGGATGATCATCTTACGACTGACACAGTCACTATCAAAAGCATTGGATGTAATCGATAGAATACTCTTTTTAACATCACAATCAGTGAATTGACTTAAAACAAAAGGGGAATAATTAGGTATCGGAAGATTTGAAAGATAACTAAGCGTAGTAGCTTTGGTGGCCCTATCCAATACGGGCGAAGTAGAAAAATGACTGTTATGTAAGTTGAAGTCCATGTCTTTAGGAATCGAGTCATGAGACTTTTTTCCGATACCTAATGTTTTAAGAAATTTCCAGACCTTAGCTGGATCACCGTTTTGAACTGAATTATGAATATGTTGGCGTTGTGCGTTCCTACACACCTTGTTGCATTGATTTCTAATTGACACGTATTTTTCCCTGTTGACATCGTTAGGCCGAATTTTTAACCTAAACTTTGCAGCTGCTTTTTTGCTTAGTAAAATTTTAATGTCGCCAGTCAGCCATGGCGCTGGCAGATGCTTAACTCTCACGGCTCGAATAGGTGCATGTGTGTCGTAAAGCTGGATGAGGGTAGAAGACAAGATTTCAACTTGTTCGTCGACGGACGAGGATGTAACCAACGGCGTCCAGTCAATTTTACTGGCATCCTCCTGAAGACGATCAATGTCCATATCATCAAAATTGCGAAGCAGAAGAGTTTTAAACTTATGCTTAGGAGGTCGAATCTTATAGGAAGTGTAAATTAGATCATGATAGGAAAAGGCGTCAGCTAAACACTGACCATGTTTAGCGACGTGATCATAGGATGAGACAACAATAAGATCAAGAAGCGTGGGAACAGAGTTAGGAAAACGGTGAGTGGCACCAAGATCGAGAATAGAAAGATTGACAGAATCAATAACATGACGAAGAGAAGAAGAGCGGGTGTCTTTTTTAAGAAGACATGTATTAAAGTCGCCCATTATGATGCTATGACTGTAAGAAGGAATTAAAGTTTCTAAAATACGTTAGAAAGAAGAGAAGAAATTAATACGAAGAGAAGGGCAATAGTAGACCCCAAGGAGAATCTTAGAATGATGCAGTTCAACTTCTAGGAAAAGATGTTCACCGGCGCTCGGCGGGGGTGGCTGAGTGGTCATGTTAACAATAGAAAAGGGAATGTAATTACGCAGATATATGGCCACCCCACCACCACCACCGACCGCGCGATCATTCCTAATAAGCTTAAAACCTGGCAGAGAGTAGGAGGAAGAGGGAAGACAAGGTTTTAACCATGATTCAGAAACAAGAATCGCATGAATATTGTTACAGTCAAAGCTTGCCAGCATATCGGGAAAGTGGGCCGGAATACTTTGGGCATTTATGTGGACTACATTAAAGTTCCTGGAGAGATCGGAAAAAAGTGAAACAAGAGTGTCGGCTAGAGATGGAACACTTGCAAAACTTTCATCATCACTATCCAACGAATAAAAAGTATCGGAATTACTGCTACAACCAGGGCTGAGCATAAATATAAATATAAATAAATATCTACTTGTACAAAAACAATAACAAAAAACGCGGTAAACCATTTTCTGTCCACCTGCCAGTTGTGCTAATCTCGAGAGAACAAAAAAAAAAAAAATACAAAACATTAAAATTAAAGAAGATTTTGTAGTCCAGGCATAAATAAAATAGCGTACAAGTTTCATAACATAAATAGAAAATACGACCGTATAACGGAGCGAAATTAAAAATTGACATAACATTTAGACATTTGTCAAACTTAATCTATCAGATTGTGACAGTGACATTAAAATACATTAGCAAAACAAACGGTACAAACAAAAATAAATTAAATTGAATAAGAGCGGGTGTAAAGTGTTGAAAAATAATTACTACCTACAAACACAATACACAACAAATACCTGGACCATCAGGCATCGCCTTAGAGCTTCACTTTCTGGCCACGGAACGCTTGATTTTTGTTGTGGGTACCTTTCCGACTGCGACTGGTTGAGCGACGCCCGGCTCTGCATGTCCAGAGACCTGTTCCGACTGCTGGACGATGCTTTTGAGGTCGGCAGTGCAGGTCACTCGATGTCGAGATCCCTCGGCATCAAGGACGACCACAGTGCCTTGTGAGGTCCAGCATTGGGTCACGCCAAAACGTTCCCGTGCCGCCATGAAGATGTTGTGTCTAGTTTTCGTGAGGAACTCCGACACTGTGATACCAGATCCCTTCAGCTTAGTTTTACTAAACCAGACTTTATCCCGGAGAGCCTCATCATGTAGTTTGAATAGGATAGGCCGGGGTTTGTTAGTTGCGCTGCGCCCCATCCTGTGACACCTCTTGATGCCTGGCACAGCCAAATCAAGTTTCAATTGTTGTGTAACAACTTGAGCCACCACCTGTGCAGTGTCCTCGTCTTGCTGCTCTGTCACTCCGTGCAACATCAAAATTTTACGCCTACCACGCATCTCCATGTTATCCAGGCTCTGTGCTAGCATGGCAGCTTGCTGCTGGAGAGAACCGAGCGCCTGAACAATAAACGTCCGGAATGATGTAAACTCTGTTGCCAAACTTGAGGTGGTGACTGGTGTGGCACACGGAGACATTTGCAACTCTTTTTCAAATTCAGCCATTCTTACACTGAACAGATTGCTCATATCCGTGATTGTGCGGTTGATAGCTTCCATTGTAGTCAAAAATTCAAATATTGTGAATAAATAAAATATAAATATTGTGTATTGGAGCTGATAGCACTTCACTGGCAGGTAGTGATGATTAACTATTATTATGTAGCATCAATATATAAAATTGTTGACTTTTACTATTTTAATTATTTTTTTAAATGAAGAGCAAAAAATATAGTTGCTTGCGTTTTGACTACCCTCCAATTATCCATTTTCAATTAAATTTTTTATTTTCAATTTAATGACACTTTTCAACTAAAAGCGAAAAGTTTTTACGCCAAGTTCATATAAGCAGGGAAAAGCTATATAAACTGTATGGACTAAAGCAACATATGAATAATACAAGTTTTGATAAATATGTTGCGAAATATTAAAAAACCTTTAAGATTGTATGCAAAATAGCTAAAGACCTGTATATTAGCTATAAATAAAATCAACAGATCTTTGGGCACTATCTGTAAAAGTGTGTAAACCAATCATTGAAACTATTGCATCCTATTTAGCTTTCATATTTAACACTAGTGTCGATCAAGCAGTTTTTCCGGACCTCACGAAACACAGTAAACTAGTTCCAATGTTTAAATCCGGGGATAGCAAAGAAGCCAATAATTATAGGCCAGTGTCAATTCTGCCGGTTCTCAGTAAGGTCTTCGAAGAGTTAATGCTCAACCAATTGGTGCGACATTTTAACAAACATTCCATCTTTTATGATCAACAGTACGGTTTTACCAAAGGGCGTTGCACAACTGACGCCGGTGTCACCCTAATAAAGAACATCTTTAACGTCTGGGAGGAAGTACAAGACACCATTGGAATCTTTTGCGACGTCTCGAAGGCGTTCGATAGCGTTAACCATGAGACACTATTGTTGAAGCTCGAGCACTATGGAATTAGACATACAGCCCTTGAATTACTTAGATCATATTTAAAAACCAGACAAGTTAAAGTTCAGGTAAACGGCGTAAACTCGCAAGGGTCTAAAATGGCAATGGGTGTTAATCAAGGCTCGATATTGGGTCTCTTTTTAGTTTATATTAACGATTTAGCCCAATCACTACTAAATCAACCGAAGATGGTGTTGTTTGCTGATGACACTTCTTAGGTATTTAAAATAGATCGGCAGTCACAAAATCTTGATGATGTGAATAACTCTATTCATCAGGTCCAAAATTGGTTCACGGCAATAATTTGGTACTAAACGAAAAAAATACCAAATGTATTAGACTCACATTGCCGAATGTTAGAAGTACCGAATGCGAAATCATATTGAATGGCGAAAAGCTTGACTTTGTCAATTAAACAGTTTTCGTGGGAATCACTCTAGACGACAAATTGCAATGGGGTCACATAACATTTCTTGCAAGTCGGCTAAGCTCAGCCGCTTATGCCATTAGAAAGATAAGACAGTTAACGGATGTAGAAACCGCGCGTTTGGTCTATTTTAGTTACTTTGACAGCAAAATCTCAAATAATAATTAACAAAATTGGTGCTTCTAATAACAAAATAAAAACTGTGTGGCAATTAATTAATAGAGAAACTGGAAAGATACAACAACGCGATCAGAATGAGTTGTCTTTGAAAATAACTAATCAAACCATTTCTGATAGGCAAGAAGTCGCTGAGACATTAGAAAATTTCTTTACCAACATTCCGTTAGAGGTTACGAAGTCTCTTCCTTCCTCATCTAAATTAGCTGAAGCTCTTCTTAAAGAAAACTTTACTAAGGACATACCAATCTTTAAATTTAAACCAATATGTATTAATACAATTAAAAACGCGTTCAAAAGTCTCAATATAAAGAATAATGAAGACTTGTGGGGGATATCCGTTAGGGTTCTTGGAGATATTATTGACTCAATTGCTCCTGTCCTAACAGGCATATTCAATCAATGTTTGGACAGCGGCACTTTTCCTGACTTAATGAAACACAGTAAAGTAGTACCAATTTTCAAATCAGGCTGTAAGAGCGATCCTTCTAATTATAGACCTATATCCGTGCTTCCAGCATTGAGTAAAATCTATGAAAAAATCATGCTGGAACAGATGTTGTCTCACTTCAATTCAAATGGGATCCTGCATAGTCAACAGTTTGGTTTCACGAAAGGTAGGTCGACAACGGACGCGGGAGTAAAACTCATCAGCCACATCTTGGAGGCTTGGGAGAGGTCCCAGGATGCCATTGGCATTTTCTGTGATCTCTCAAAAGCTTTCGACTGCGTCGACCACAACACACTGATCTGTAAATTACACCACTACGGAATTCGTGGAAAATCTGCTGATCTCGTGCTTTCCTATTTATCAAACAGTACCTATTAGCAATTACGTACGGTACGTGTCCGGATGTCAATCAGCCATAAGCTCTCTGTGTACTTTTCTCAAATAAATAAAAAATAACTGATAGTTTTAGGTACATTTATTGTGAAACTCAATGTCTAAGTGCAACTTACAAGACGCAGTGTTATCTAGTGTTTGTGTGCTGTGTAAAACATAATAAAACTCTTAAATCTATATTTCAATTCTAAGTAGGTGTTTGGGTACCCGAAACCCAAAAGAAAATTGACAATATATTACGTTGTAAGAGTGTGACCTAAACCCTTTACTCCAGTGTGTGCGCACCCCTATGTTAAAACAGTGACTACTAACTAACCCATAGTGGCTATCCGCACCATACACACCGTGAAACTGCCATAAACGAGTTCTTTGATACAGCGCCATCTGTTGCCTAACTGTTGAACTTTTTTGAACGCATCGATTGCGCTAAGACGTAAACAAACTCTGTTTACAATGGCTAAGTGCGGTTCCTGTGGCAAATTCTTATCATCGGCAGAGGGCGCAAAATGTAGCAAGTGTGGGTGTTGGTACCATCGAGCTTGCGTGGGTCTACCGAATACTGGCCAAGTGGCTACGCCCTGGCACTGCCCCGAGTGCAATAAAACCACTGTGATTGAAAGCCGGGCCGACACGTCAGTAAGGGGGCGACCAGCTGCACAAGGCAAAGGCCCAGTTATGCTAAGCGACGCCAGCCCTATAAATGACGCTGCGCTTGACGCGGCACCGGAGCTGAACCTGGACATCCTCAGGGCGGAGCTCAGTTTTTTCAAGGAAGAATTTTTAAAGATTATTAAGAATGAATTCCAGCAGCTACGTGATGATCTGTCAGATCTCAGGTCATCTCTAAATGGCACTAATGACAGAATGAATCGTTTGGAGGAAAGGGTGGCTGTAATGGAGGAAAAACTGGCTCAGCCCCAGGCATCACAGGCGTCGGAGGTGGATGAGCAAATCGCACAACTGAGAAGCGATATTAATGACCGTGACCAGGAATTGTTAGCCAATGACCTCCAAATTTCGAACATACCAGAGATTAATAGCGAAAATCCCATCCACACGTTCATGTTGGTGGCTGCGAAGATTGGCGTCGGCGTTGAGGCGCGCGATATAGTGAGCGCCGAGCGTTTCGGAGGTAGGCGTATCAACGCGACGCAGGCGACGGCGCCGGTGGAGACTCGCCCGCGCATCTTAGTCGTGCGTCTCGCGCGTCGCGACCTTCGGGATGGCCTGCTGGAGGGGGCTCGAGTGCGACGCGGCATGACTACTGCCGACCTCGGTTTGCCTGGACCAGCGAAGCGCTTCTACATAAACGAGCGCCTAACGAAAATTAACCGTGAGTTGTTTCGGAGCGCCCGTGAGGCCGGCAGTCGCCTCGGTTGGCAATTTGTGTGGTCGAAGCGCGGTCGTATTCTTGCCCGGTGTAGACCTGGGGGCGCGATTTGCCACATTCGTTGTGAGGCTGACTTACAGCGTACTTTCAGGTCTGTTCCGGGTAACGGTGGTAATGTCGCCAACTAGAATTGTTACTTTTCTTTTTATTTGTTATGTTATTCCGATAATTTTTCTTAGGTTTATACATTTTAAGGCTAACAAGTCGTTTTTAGATCAGAGTTTGGTAATGGCAAGTGTCGCTACTTGCAAAATAATTATAATGTTGTGTGTGTTTTGCTACTACATTCTTTGTTTCATATCCATAAATATGTGTCTCGCGGCGCACCTCAGGAAAGTACACACGAACCAGTTTTTTAACACTGCACATTATATTTACATACATCTACATATCGTAATACCACTATATAATTTTATATACACACTATTTACAATAAATTCATCATTGTTTACTACTTATAAAAGTTTTTTAGGTTTGTTTCGATTTATTCCATATACTCTTTACATACTATGCACATATTATATACATACAATATTATTTACAATTGAAACTGGGCAAATACTACTATTACTATATTATGAAATTATGATGGAAGTTATTGAATGTGCAGGAATAATTTTGAGATTGCATATAACTAGCTTATTCTATACCTATTATTGCGATGATGGCTAAGGCAGATAAGTTTTTTAAGGTTGGCTTTCTTAATGCTGGATCATTGGGTACGGGACATGACGACTTGTGTGGCGTACTCGACAGACATAGTTTCGACGTTATGGCCATTAACGAGACTTGGTTGCGACCGGGGGAGGAGGGGCGCGCGCCCGTGGTGCCGGGCTATCGTCTGCGCCACACGCCGCGGCCGGCGAGTGTGCGCTCGGGTCGTGGTGGGGGTGTGGGCTTCTACCTGCGGCGGGGACTGAACGCGCGTACTTGTGCTGCCGCGGTCGATCCCAGGTTCGAATCGGTTGAGCAAATGTGGCTTACGCTCTCAGTAAACGGCAAAAAGATTGCCATTGGTACCGCGTACCGTCCACCATGGCTTGACCTTGTTCTTTTTCTAGATGCCATAACAGATTCCCTAAGCTCATTGGGGCGTTGGCGTTGTGACCACTATATCTTACTCGGTGATTTTAATGTTAACCTGCTGGACTCAAATGGAATAAAAACACATAAAATTAACGAGTTTCTAAGTAGCCTCAGCCTTACTCAGTTGGTCACAACTCCTACTCACTTTACTGCTACCAGTGAGACTCTGATTGATTTACTGTGTACCGACTTGGAAGCCAGATATACGTCGATTGAATCCTTTGGTTCAATTAACGGCCACTCTGTCGTAGTGGCGGAATTTAAATTGAGACGAGACAAATTTAAACCATATGTCGTGAAATTTAGACCACTTAAAGATATTTGCATTGACAGTTTTGAAACGGATCTTTGGATGCTGTGTCTTGAAAACATTTCGTCGCTTGAACATGTAAATGACATGGTGAATTTTTTAAACCAGAACATCATTTGCCTGTTCGATATACACGCACCGGTAAAGACATGCACTATAAAGGAAAAATCGTATCCTTGGATTACCGACACAATTAAATTAATGATGCGTTTACGGGATAAGGCACTGACTTGTTACCGGAAGACCAAATTAAAAGCAAAAGGCGAATACCACAGACAATTAAAATCCTTTGTGGTGAGTTCCCTGTACAGCGAGAGAATGGCGTACTATAAACATAACATCAATAATCAAATTAAAAACCCAAAATTATTATGGAAAAATCTAAAATCCACTTTGATGGACACTAAGTCGAAACAGGACCTTCCGTCGCACTTTACAGATCCTAACATAATTAATAATAACTTCTTGACTGTCCCGGATAACGCCGTGGCGAGTGTGGCTCTCATGACTTATTATGATAATCATAGGCATGGCGAAGCAATCTCTTCAATCACTCCAGTGGAGCAGGCTGACATCGCCCGCATTATCACCAACCTTACAAGTAATGCCCAAGGCTGCGACAACATTACCCTGGACATGATTGCTTTGACTCTGCCGCACACGTTGGGTGTTATAACGGACATTATAAACCGCTCCATAGTAACATCTACATTCCCCGAACAATGGAAGATTGCCTCTGTTAGGCCCTTACCCAAAACGTCAAATCCGACTTGTTTGAAAGACCTACGACCCATTAGTATTTTACCGTGTCTGTCTAAGGTACTGGAGAAAGTCGTCAGCCAGCAGTTAACACTCTTCTTGGAACAGAATCACATACTACCTGATTTACAATCAGGTTTCAGAAAGCAGCGCAGTACCTCTACTGCTTTACTGGACGTTACTGATAACGTGCTGTCTGCCCAGGATAAGGGGATGTGTACCTTGCTTGTTTTGCTCGATTTTTCCCGAGCTTTTGACGCAATAAATATACCACTACTCATATCTAAGCTGAGTTACTACGGTTTCGACCCTAGCGCTACGGAATGGTTCCGTAGCTACCTCAGTGATAGGAAGCAATTTGTAGATCTGCGTTTGGGGGACGGCACCACCCTTAGATCGGAACTTGGTTCTATAAAGAGGGGAGTCCCACAAGGCTCTATATTAGGGCCAATTATTTTTATCCTGTACTGCGCTGATATCATTAAGTGTCTTCAGAAATGCAGGTATCATATATACGCCGATGATGTTCAACTTTACGTATCATTTTACCCAGAGGAGTATGATGGTGCCATACAAGATTTGAACGATGACCTTCGCAGAATTGCTGCCTGGTCAGAAGATAATTGCCTGTCGCTAAATCCAAACAAAACCAAATTCATGGTACTTGGCTCAAAACGACAGCTAGCTAAGCTGCCCGCAACTTTCAAGATCGAATTAATGGGCAAACCAATTGACAGAGTCTATGAAGCGCGGAACCTAGGTCTTGTTATGGACAAGGACCTTCGTTTTGAAAAGCATGTCGCCGAGTCAGTGAGAAACTGTTTCTACCGCCTCAAAGTTTTATATAAAATGAGGCCGTACCTATCAGAAACACTTCGGGAACAACTGGTGGAAAGTCTGGTTTTGTCCAGGCTAAACTATGCAGACACGGTGTACGGCCCGCGCCTACTGGCTCGTACAGACCAGCTCATTCAGAGGGTCCAAAATGCTTGTGCTCGGTTTTGCTATAACATTCCTCCCAGAAGTCACGTAACGCCATTCCTCAACAAACATTTTACCCTTAAAATGAAATCAAGACGCAAATTACACCTAGCCTGCCTTTTGTTCGGTGTCATTAAGCTTCAAAAGCCAGACTACCTGTACAACAGGTTGGACTGGATCGCTGGTAGACGAGAATGTGGAAGAAGGCAATGTTCGCAACAACTATCATCGCAGCCCCACAGTACAGCAGCATTCAGAGGAAGTTTCCGTTACGCAGCATCCAAAGTATGGAATAATCTACCGCCGCCTATTAGAACAATAAACACAATAAGTACATTTAGAAGACGTTTACGGCAGTATTTAAAGGACGCGCAACGGAAACTAGATTTGATAAACTTGAACCTTTCACTTATATGATGTCGATTCTGTTCTCAGTTGATAGTGCCCGGTTTTTCTTATGTGCGTGTGTGGGTGCGGTAGTATAAGTTGCATAAATTATAAAAGAGTTTATACATAGCTAAAATACGCGGGTGGTTATCGTTTCGTATAAACCGCTGCTTCACAAAGCACACACATACACTTCACATAGCTGCCTCGTACCCTAAGCCGCGGGCTGGTGTGTCATCCATCCTTGACACCTGCTTTCGCTCGAGGTTGGGAGGCCTGTGGGTAAAAATGAATATGTTGCTTAATATTTTAAATTCTAAATGGTTAATATTATTGATGGATTACACACACTTGGCTTCTATCAGACACTTACTTTCTATCCTTCTGCCAACGTCCTTATTTCACTTTGTTTCGCCGCTCTGACAAAATTTTAAAAATGATGTACATATTGATCGCAATATTTTTCAAACTACCCGAATATAAAAACAACTTCTAATATTAAAAGTTACTTGCAATCCGTCTATTTCGCTCTGCTGCTCATGGCATAATGTTTCGCACCAAATTATTATACATACCTTTACCTGTATAGTTTATAACACACTAACTTATATTTATTTACCTGTTCATATTTAACACCGTAAAACTGATTCACATCCGTACACTTCAACGTAAGGTTCAGTTGAAAACCAGCGTCAGGCAACTCCCAGTTGTCTGGCATTTTGCTGAACTGGACCTTTTTGGCGCAGCCGCGGGGCACACTATGTATGTAAATGTTGTAATATTAAGTTTTATTTGTACCTACATTGTGTGTATCTGTGTGTGCCAAATAAACTAGTTTTCTTTCTTTCTTTCTTTCTTTCAAACAGACAGCAAAAAGTAAATGTTAATGGGGCGACGTCCTCCGGGTCTCTAGTCAAGATGGGCGTGCCCCAAGGTTCAATTCTCGGCCCTTTCCTTTTTCTGGTTTACATAAATGATCTCCCTTTTATGATGGCCAAATTATCGGATATAATTCTATTTGCTGATGATACTTCGCTAATTTTTAAAATAGATAGGCAAGATACGGATGTTTTAAATGTCAACGAAAGTCTAATTGTTCTCTCAAAATGGTTCGCAGCTAACAATCTTTTACTGAATGCGAAAAAAACAAAATGTCTAAAGTTCTCTTTACCAAATGTACCACAACATGACCTAAACTTAAATCTTGACGGCAAAAATCTTGAAGTTATAACGGAAACTGTATTCTTGGGGATTACTATCGATTCAAAATTGCAGTGGGGCGCGCACATTAGAACTCTTTCGGGTAGGTTAAGTTCGGCTGCATATGCAGTAAGGAAAATAAGGCAGCTAACCGATGTAGCTACAGCTAGGTTAGTATACTATGCTTATTTCCACAGTATTATGTCTTATGGCATTCTGCTGTGGGGATCAGCAGCAGACGTTGACTCAATTTTCATCCTACAAAAGAGGGCAATCCGCGCAATCTATAAAATGGGTCCTCGCGAGTCCCTCAGAGAAAAATTTAAAGAGATCGATATACTGACTCTACCTTCACTTTATATTTTGGAATGTATTTTGTATGTCCGTAAAAATCGGGGGCTTTTCAAAACTAGAAGCGACTTCCATAATTTAAATACACGCAGTAAGCACGAAATTGTAATACCCAAATTCAGATTAACGAAAACTAGCAAGTCTTTTCTTATAAACAGTATACGCTTTTATAACAAGTTTCCAAAGTCAGTTATAGAACTGACCGATGGAAGGTTCAAAAACTACATCAAACGTATCCTTATTAAAAAAGCATATTATAAAATCAAGGACTACGTTGAAGATAAAAACATTTGGCCTTAGCTCCTTCTGCGCATGCAGCTTCCCTGGTAACTTGTAAACGGCACAAATATGTGGATGTCTCTAACTATTCTCAATCTCATTTTTCTTTCCTTCTTTTAATTAGACTTTTACAATGGTTTTCAAACATCTTTATAGCCCTTTGCTAAGAATAGTTACAGCACTGATAACAAAATTTGTGCCACATGTTAAAGTCATGTAATACTATTTTTATTTACCTTTGTATAGATTCTTTTACCGATTGTTTTGTAAATGTGTGAACATTGTAGGCCTTCTAGATGCTAGTTAACATTTGTTAACTTTTTTATAAAATATATAATCCTTTTATTTTATTTTTTTAGTTTCTTACGACTTATTGTCATAAGTCGGGCCTACGTTGTCCCCCCATGTCTAAGTACTAATGCTGTAACATGGAAATATTGTAAAACCAAACCATTTTTAAAAGAGTAACCATGGAGTTTCTTGCCGGTTCTTCTCCATAGGAAACGACCAACCCGAACCGTGCACCTTTTGTCGACGTTTTATAAGTGCCCATGTAGGCCTATGTGAAATAAAAAATATTGATTTTGATTTTGATTTTGAGCATTATGTCATACGGTATTTTACTGTGGGGTCGAACGGCTGACATTGAATCCACATTTATATTGCCAAAGAGAGCTGGCAGGACCATATATAAAATGTCACAGAGAATCTCTTAGGGAACTATTTAAAAATATTACTATTAAGACAGTTTCTTGCCAATTCATTTATAAAAATATTATGTATGTAAGGAAAAATATACATCTCTTTCAGTTCAGTCGATGCCACCGCGGACGACCGACGCGCGCATAAATGTATATGCGCATACGAAAACTAAAATGGCAGAATCGAAAATTATAACTAAAGTTTTTAACATTCGTGCAAAACATTTCATGGACGAGCTGATGGTAACTCAAGTATGTAATAGTAATTTCACCGAAAGCGGGATTGAAATTGGCAAATCCGTGCTATTTAGTGCATTGTCGCTAAAATGTGTGCAGAGAAAAGGAGATGATAAAAGCCTTCAAAGAGTCTGATCCATCGGAACAACCAGTATTTGTAGCGAAAGATCTGAACCGCCTACCCCCCGTGAAGTTTGACTACATAGATGTGTCACGGCTCCTAAAGGAACTTCTTATCTTGAAGACCGAATTGCAGAATTTGCGCAAAAGCACGGTCTCCAAAGAAGACATGAGTACTTTCCATAACAATATTAATACGGTATTAGTCGACTTGCGAACGAGCATTGCAAAGAAATCGGATCCTTACCACATTAAAAATAAAGGCGAAAATGGAGCAATTACTAGGGCGTTGCCGCCAGTAGGACAACAAACAGCTGCTATGGAGTGCGTTGACACGGGCGTTGATAATATTCACCTACCTTCAACTTGCGCTGAGCGAGAATGTGAAACACAAACATCGACTGAGGCGGTCACCGATGCGCCGTCCTACCGTGATATTGTAAAAAAGTATCGCTAAACTGCGCACTAATGAGACACTCGCAAATACCGAAGGGTACACATATCATGTAGAAAATAAAAAAAAGCAAGCTCGCAATAGGAATATGCGTGGAACGGCGCACTATCGAAAATATAGGTCGGTATCGGATCTAACTGTAACTTCATGAATTTTTGTCGTATCGTGATGAAATTTGGCACAAATATGCAGTAATGTTTGGAGATTTGAATAATGTGTAGTTTTTAGTGTTTTCTTTTATATCGATGTATGTTTTTTTTTGCATAGAATGAAAGAAATAGTGACTAAAAAGATTAAACCATGGTTAATTACAACAAGCAAAGTAAAATATATATATATATATATATGAAAACAATTTACTAAATTAAAATCATATTACTAATAGGTACATCCTATATTCTGGCTTCAGGAAATGATGTAGCTAGGTACAAATATAAGTAATAACTAAATATAAATATTATTTTTAACTTATACCACTTCAGGATCAGGGTCAGTAAATGTGGGTACACTTTCAGGTCTTCTTTCTTTTCGTGTGAGGTGTGGCCACCTCTGGTGTCAGAGTTAATTAAGCCGCCTATGGGAATCCCCACAGGCCTCTGACTTGGCTATTTCAGACTTACATTATAACTCTATAAGTCCAGGTTTCCTCACGATGTTTTTCCTTCACCGTTGCCTGTGATGTCCAAGATTAACTTAGAAAGTACATATGAATTTGAAAAATTCACATTGGTACTTGCCCGGATTCGAACCTACGACCACAAGCACGACAGGCGAGGTCTTAGCCACTGAGCCACCACGACACTACACTTTCAGGTGCCACGTTTAAAAGACTTAGTGCCTCTTCTTCAAGTTCTTTCACATTTCTTACGTACGGTTTTCTAAAACTTGTTATATATGGATCTGACGTGTATAAAAGCGTCTTAAAGACATCTTCATTTGTAGCAGATCGGGCACATTTTCTGGCATGATGAAGTCGTATGTTTCTGTAGTCTTTGTTGCGAGACTCTTGTGCGTCTTCCGATAGCTGTCCAATAGGAAGCACCGCAAAATGTTTGATAACGTTTTCTCCGTGTATGAGTATTTTATGAACGGAGGATGGCATATAATACCAATAGTAACTACTTACATAGATTCTTGCAGTTTCTATTGCATATTCCCCAAATTTTTCAGGGTCGATCATCATTCCAGAAGAAAGTACTTGCAAGATAATGTATAGGCGTTTAATCAATGCCTCATCTACACCTGTTATTTCCGATGAGCAAGTGCTATTATAGAAGAATCTTCGTGCGGTATTGCCATCGTTCGTATTCCCGCTAACTTGCCGAGGTTTGTCGACGATTAATCCCAACTCCTCCCTGAAACGTTTTTGAACAAGTTCTTTCTTTTCTTTTTCTAATCTCTTATTTTCCTCAGTTGAAGCAGCCCAAGTCTTAAACGAAAGATTATAGGAAATATGCAATATCATTTCCATGCAGCGAATCCAGGCGTGTAAGGTGGACAATCCGTATTGCTAGGCGTTTTCGTTTTCAGGTCTGGCAGTTACTTTCGATAGGTCATTCATTAGCCGTGGAGTAGCCCCACATATCGTGCATGTGGAACCAGATGGAGTATCTGTAAGGACCTGAGCCACCTTTCCATCGATCATCGTTAGAAATAGTTCATGCTTCACATTTACTGCAATACCATCTTTGTTTATAAGTGATGCTTGTGCAGCCCTAATTTAATTTTTAATATCATCGACAACTGCCTTGGTTTTTTCTGGAGTTGCATTACAAAACTCAATAGAAATGGGTCTGCAAAAAGGGACAGATGAAGGTACCGGATTTTGCCAAACAACGGATCCCGATTGCACATCAACTAATCTGAAGTGATGAACAAATTGGCATCTGAAATTGTTTCCGACTCTTCTGCAAGTATTTGCTTGTATTGGCTTTGACCAGATGAACCATCACATCCCCATTTACAATAAAGGATCAATGAAATATTAATATTATATTATTATTAATCAATCAAATATTGTTCTTGGAAAACAGAATCGATTTTTAAAATTATAGCAGCAGTATGATCCAATAAATCTTGGATATTAATCACTTTAGCATAAGTATTCGTGATTTCGATTGTAGAAGATGGTGGATAACAGGATCTTTTTATTTCTTGTATTTTGTAGTAAGGCGGGAATATACAACACTTTCGTTCGTTGGTTAAGTTTTTCAGGTACATATATTGTGCTTTTGTTAGATCCAAATCTATAAAAGCACTAAATGCTTCCGTATCGGAAAGAATCTTCATCTGCTCTAAGTCGTTCCACTTACTTGAGATATCTAATTTCTTTTGAGTGTCAGCGGTTCTTAATTCTTCGACAAGATGAGCTTCTGTGTACTCACGTAAAGCCCATAGTCCCTGCACATAGGCGTTTTTTTATATGCTCGAAGCCATATTCTTGGAGTAGAAGAGTGTTTTTCCTCTTCTTGGTAGATTCTGAGGAGTCTCCATAAGCCACGCATGCTCTTCCTCGTTGGCCAGATGTTGATGGCGTAGAATATTGTTCAGAATCCGGTAAATTTAACAAATACGTTGAGTCCAACCAATTACAATTCTTCTGTAAAAATGTTTCTTTTTTCCGAGATGCCAGGGCCCAGCGCTTGTTGAAAATAGGAAGAATGTGCCTTTGTATGTCACTAATTATAAAACACAAGTTGTTTTCAGAAACACTGAGCTTTTCCACTAAAACTTTGGATAATGATTCCATGGTCTTGCCACCCTCGATATAGGGGATTATGAAGTCTCGTTTGGTACAGCTGAAGGAAGACTTTTTAACACTTCACAATCTGCAGAAATAATAGGCGTAGATGAGATTTGCTTCACTTGAAGTAACACTGATGTAGATGGTTCGAATAGTTTTTGCTTCCCTTTATATACTCATTTTACAATATCAAATTGGTACCTACATTATCATTATCTTGTAATTTCCCACGCAAACCGAGTGCAAATTTGATAAGGTCCCTTTGTTATCACGAAATAATTAAGAAACTATCCAAAAAGTTCCATATTGTTCATGTGAATGGTGTCAGTGGTAAACCGCAAAAGATACCAATTTTCGGGTACTGACTTTTATCAGTTTTTTTCTCATATATTCTAAAACCGCAAATAAGCGCAGCTGATTTTTTTTGCATTCTATTTATGAATAGTTAGACTACTAGTCAACACAAAAAGTAGCGGTTGGGCAAACGTGGGTAACATTGAAAACCTTCGACGAAAAAAAATATAAGTGAAAAATAAGGTATGTCACTTTTTAAGTAATTACTAAAATATTTTTCTTTACTTTTAAAATCATTAAGCTGTATCGCAAAAAACATAAAATAACCTTTCTAAAAATGTAAAATACTGCATATCTGTACCAAGTATTTTTTCACAATATGGTATTGAAACATGTATACGCAAAGACTTGAGTTTGGCACTTCTGTCTTCTATGTATTTCTATCTATGAAAAAAATAATAATTTCGCGTGTTAAGTGAAAAAATCCTAATGAATATTATAATTTAACTATTAGAGAACCTAATAAAATAGCCATATTATCCAAATTATGATATTCGTAAAAAGCATTTTTGATATGCGCTTGTTCTACCATTTTCCATAGTGCGGCGTCGGCATCAAGCCGCTTGGTAGTAGCGGATATACCGGATGAGGTGTACCTATCTAGACTTAAAAACACCACGACAGTTGAGGACATTAAGGAGCATATACTGTCATTGGGTGAACAGTGTATGGATATTCAAATACTACCTCAGAGACAAGAAACTAGTTTCCGTTCATTTAAGATTGTTGTATTGAAAAGTAAGCTGCCTACCTTTTTAAGTCCAAATTCTTGGCCGAGTGGAATTATATTCAAATTCAAATATATTTATTGCTCAACACAGTACATAATAATACATTTCCAGATGTCAAGTGAATGCGCAGTCCACTGTGTTGCACCAAATTAGGCATGCAAAATTATCATTAAAAATACACAATGTCATAAATTCTAATTAATATCCTTTGCAAATTATTACACTATACAATCTCATAAAGTCAAATTAATAGGTAACTTAATAAAATCTCATAAATGAATACCCTGTACAATGTCATAAATTCAAATTAATACCTACTCTAAACGATGTCATAATTTTTAAAATAATACTCTATTAAATGTCATAAATTTAAGTTAATATGTTATAAAATGTCATAAATTAAAAACTAATAAGTTATACATTGTCATAATTTCAAATACATAAGTAAGTAATGTCAGAGTTTTGTAATGTCTTAATAATTTAGTTATCTCTAATGAACAATACAGAAATAAAAAGTATAATATATTAAATAATGTTATAAAGTAAATCGGACCCAAGTATCCACCATAACAATAGGTATGTATTATTAGTATACATACACATTTCTATCTGACAGGTACTCATTCATTGTGTAGTATGTCTTTTTCATCAGATAATTCTTGAGTTGCTTTTTAAATTTATTTATATCATTAATATTTAATAGAGAATCAGATAGTTTGTTGTAAATCTGTGGTGACATTCCGAGAAAGTTTTTATGGAATACCGCTTTTTTGTGCTGTATACCGCTTATTTTATTTTTATGTCGCGTGCTATGTAGTTTTTGAAATAAGTGCAAGTTTGTTTTTACGAATAGAACCACCTCGTATATGTACAGGCAGGTTACAGTTAATATACGAAAATATGGAAAAAACGGTTTACAACTTTCCGTGCTCTGAATACCGAATATTGCCCTAACACACCTTTTTTGCGCTCTAAACACCGACTCCATGTTCGTGGAGTCACCCCAATATATAATACCGTAGCGCAGCGTGGACGTAACATAAGCATGATACGCCGTAACCAAAACTTTTTGATGTACCTCCTTTGCGAGATTCCGTAACGCATATGAATGCTGACTCAGGCGTTTACATACACTATTAGTGTGGGTTTTCCATGACATGTCCCTATCCAGTTCTACACCTAAAAATGTTGTGGTTGTCGTTTCTGAAATTACTTTGTCATCATATTTTACGTCAGATTTTTTATGATTTGTCCTTTGCTCAAAAGTCATTATTTTAGTTTTGTCAATATTTATTTTTAAATTATTCCCGGACATCCATTCTATTATAACTTGTAGACAGTGGTTTATCTCTCCCTCAAGTGTCGTCGCATCATTACTCTCACTAAAAAGGACCGTGCTATCATCAGCAAATAAAACCATCGGGTGATTTGTTTCTTTGGGCATGTCATTAATGTAAATAATAAATAATAAAGAGTCTACAATACCTCCTTGGGGTACACCGTTGTTATTAGGCCTCTGACTAGAAATATAAGAAAGCTCGGTTTTTGAAGGAATACAGACTTTATCTGTTTTCGTCACTTGTTTTCTGTCGGACAAGTACGATTTCAAAAGCTTTAAAGCATTTCCCCTAACTCCATACCTTTCCAACTTCTTTAAGAGTAATGTTCGACGATTTCGTGAGCGTACAACTAACGTAAACAAAACAACATAAAGATTGTGTAGTACGTACGTGTTCCGAGATGGTTTGTTATCTTTAAAGTGCAAATATATCGGTTTCGGAAGTATTATTTTTACCTATTATTTGTTTTTTAATTGATATTTTTATATAGGTATGTGACTATGGAATAATTTTAATGTTTTTTATTGACGATGTATTAAATTAATGTTTTTTTTTATCTTTTGAATGGAATTTTATGATGAATTTATTACAATGTATAGTGCTATATTAATGGATTTTTAATGATTTTTAAACGTATGATTTCTTATTTTATTTTATTTAAGAATTGGGATGTAATGCCTTTTTAAATAAATTTTATTTAGTCAGTGATAGACTTGTATTACGAGAAAATAAAGATAAGTTAGACCAACCATCTTATAGACTAGCTAAAGTACACTCATATTTCATGGGGTACTGTGTTAAATTCTATAACAAATTACCTTGTGATATATTAAAACTAAATGAAAGTAAATTTAAAACTTTAGTTAGTAGCACACTTTGTAAACAAGGATATTACAAATTACGAGTAGATGATTATATTCAAGATAAGAATGCTTGGAAACATGCTGGTCCTGGTCTTTAGGGCAATCTTTAGTGTAGACAAAATCAATTTTGTTAATTTATATTCATAGTTATTATAATATTTTATTTTTATTTTTAAGATATTGACTCACACACTGTTCCGTTGTTGTTGAATTAGGTATTTTACCTTTGTTTGCAATATTTGTAAGTATGTGAGAACCATGGCCCTATTTATAAAATTTATGAATTTACCTGTAATTGCTTTGCTTTTAATACTATATGCCTGTACGTAGTATAGTGTGTGGTGCTATTCTGGGTGCATGTCCCTCACATATATGAATTTATTAATGTATATACTTATGTAAATATTGTAAGACACCTATTTTTTTAAAAAGAGTTAGTATGGAGTTTCATGTGCATTCTTATCCATAACAAGCTACTTTTCTGAATGCACGGTAGAATAAATTTTTATTACATGTAAATTTTAATTTTAATTTGTGTTCAAAAGTAAGTTTGACGTTCAAAAGTACCGCATATTGGCCTAGTTGAATAAATATATTTGACTTTGACATTGAAATGATGCTTGATGATCCATACATAACGCACAGTTTGGAGCATCATTTATATTGTATATAATAACGTTTGTAACGACCGAAAGCTGAATCATATAACATCGTTGTAGCAATAACAGAATACCTGGATACTGGGTAAGAATTACGAGGTCTGCCTTTTTGGTCTTGTAGCCTGAAGTCTATATTTATGCCCGGTTGTTTTCAATTGTTTCGCCCCCCTATTACATGGGACTCAAACATGACTGATGAAATGTTGGTATTCTATAAGTACCCCTCTGCACAACCCTTCAACGAATACAGGCCTGAAGTTATGTTATTATTTATGGGGAAATTATTAACCGAACGAAAAATATACTGAATGGGCGACTATTATACTACGTAAGTAACTATATCTGGTTTAAGTAATAACTACTTTGAGGTGGTTTTTGTGTGCTGCGGTAATAATACTGATACATACTTTAATTGTATTTGGGGATCTATTTTAGCATATAATTCTTTTGAAAATAGCAGAACAACCGACGAGGCGACATCGCTTTGCAGCGCGGGAGTTCGGGTGTATTCTATTTTTAACGAATTAGTCCAAGAGCGAGCGAAGCGAGCTCGGGAACTTAGGGCACCCCGACACGGATAGATTAGGTTCGAAAGGGATGACGGGAGCTATTTCAGCGAGCAAAGCGAGCGAACTTAGCTCCCGTCATTTCCTTCATGTTAGGTTACTTTAGACCCTGCATACAGAAAAACTGGTCAAATGCGAGTCAGAATCGCGCACGTAGAGTTCCGTACCATTATCGCAAAAAACGGCAAAAAAATCACTTATTTTTTCTGTTTTTTGTAAGTATTTGTTGTTATCGCAGCAAAAGAAATACATCATCTGTGAAAATTTCAACTGTCCACATATCACTGTTCATGAGATACAGCCTGGTGACAGACGGACAGACAGACAGACAGACGGACCGCTGAGTTTTAGTAATAGGGTCCCGTTTTTACCCTTTGGGTACGGAACCCTAAAAAGGAGCCCCGCGCAGTCAGGCTCCGTCAGCAAACTTTTATTTTAAAGTCGCTGAGTTTAAACATTTGTATTCACTCACTGTTTGTTGCCCACTTTAATTCAGTAAGCCTTATTCAGTATTTTTTACATCTTTAATTATAATTTATTTTCGCTCGTTTAAATACTATTGTAGCACCACCGAACGCCTGTACCTACGCGACACACAACACTGCTGTGTCACGACATCACTCATGCACACAACGTTAGGCCGCCTCGCGTATATAAGGAGCCGACGCGGCGTCGAGCAGTTACCCCATGCCCGCTCAAGGCCGAAATGTGGCTGACGCCACTGCCGCCGCCGAGAGCCCGTCCCAAAATAAGCCCAATACCAGACGCAGCATCGCTGATATTATCATCGGTGCGTATGCGATCTGGATGACAGATGAGGCCCAATCGCTGGCTGCTGAGATCGAAAAGATCCAAGCAACTGGTGCTATCACCCCAGCTGAGGCTATCATCCCAGGCCCTATTTGAAATGTACCCATCTATAAACGAGGAGAAAACCAGCCTCGTTTTCAGAAACGGTAAATGGGTACGCAATTAAGACGTGAAATACCCTTTCAATTAGAATATACGCAATTAAGGCGTAATCTTCAAAGTCCTATGATTTCGCCAACTGAGGTATCTCTGACCCTTATGACCCCTCCACTCTACTCCTTAAGAGCCGTAGGGAGTAGTTAACATACAATAACATACAAACCGATTCTTTTCGTCCTCGCAGCCGAGGCCCGTCGCGTGTTCTTTAATAAATTCCCGCCAGCCCGCCGGCTGAGCATTTGTTAAATTATTAGATCTAAAATGAGTTTTTTATCAGTCCTTGTCCACGTAGGCAGTTTCCAAACGGATGGTAAAATCACTTGTCATGATCCAGCCATAGTTGTCCCCCAGCGACGCCCTGAGACGAGGTTCGAGCCCCCCTGGGGTAGCCCTCAGCGTCGTCGCTTAGGTTTAGAAAATTGTGCCTGGCTTAAGGCTATATAGCTTAGTCTCCACGGGATAGCCCGGTTAAGCAGTAACCAATCACTCTGTTTGAACTGTGAGACGCCATTTATAAAAAAAAAAAACAGGTAGTCTGCGCTAGCGCGCCGCTGTTTCCACGCATTGGAAGAGCTCGCCTAGTCTAGACACGGACTAGGATGCATCACCGCGGGGGCGCGGTGGTCTCTACCACACGTATTGACGGGTGACGCATCCTACTTGTTTTGAAACGCACCTCACGTCACGTAATCGCTGGGAACGTACCGTGTAGTATTACTTACCGTTGTACCTACATAAGTTTAGTTTAAACACAACATTGTGAACGGAAATAAACCAGTTCTTTATATTGACTTTACGTTTCAATCATACCCGCTTCACTATCCTTATTTATGAGATCAAACTAAAACAGTCTTATTACAAAAAACTAAATAAACCTTGGTTTAAACCTGTCCTATCAAGTCCAGGCTTATCTGCAAAACCATGGTCTAAATTAGTCCGTATTAAGTAAATCCATTTTCGGGTAAATATAATAAAACAACAAAACCTAAAAGAGAAAATTTAACAGATGCGATTTAGATAATCGTTAAACTAGGGGCCGCCTAAGTTTAGTGTTACACCATGATTTATGGTCTTTGGTTTATCGGTAAACCACGATATCTAATATCATTTCTAAACTTTAGTTTATAGAGGTTTAAACCTGGGTTTTTAACATAATTATTACAATTCATTATAATAATTCTGTTCTGTATTTCTTTTAAGTATTTTTATGTTTTTTATCAGTATGGACTCTTGTTGTCTAATAAATAAATAAATTGTTATTATTATTCTATCTAAATCGGCTACATATCGACGACAGCAAAGAACAAACATACGGCTATCTACAAAATCACCAGTATTCAGAACAGCGTTTTTTTTTTATTTGAAATATGCTTGCGCTTGACCACTAGCGTTTCTAACACGAAAATGTTATTTAACTTCTACAAGAACAACGTTAGATTTTTCTTAATTAATACGATATTTCAAAGAAAACAGTGAAGTTCAGGTGACTGATATTTATATATTTTACGAAATATGGTAGAAGTCTTTAGTTACTTCGTACAACATAAATAACTGAGCAACATTTTCCTTAGATTTTAATTTGAAAAAAGTAATTTTTTTTAACGATTTTGTAACTGTTTTGACTACTATTCTCGTTTTCTTTTCAAACTTTACTTTAATTATTTTTTATAGTATACATGTTTTTTGTGTATTTTTAACCGACTTCAAAAAAAGTAGGAGGTTCTCAATTCAAAGGTATTTTTTTTTTTTTTTTTACCTCAGAACTTGTTACTGTGTGAACCGATTTTGATGATTCTTTTTTTAATTGAAAGCTGGTGTTTGTCATGTGGTCCCATTTAATTTTCATCAAGATCTAATAAAGAACTTCGGAGCTACACATCAGAACTCTTCAATAAATGACGGCAAATCACTCGGGATAGCTGCAATCGCATTTAATTTTATTGTTTACACCATTTCATAACATAACATCACACTAGTATGCTCTAAAGGGGTACGCAGGTGTAAACAGTTCACCTTGGTGTACCTTTACTCGACCAGTTTTATTTTTTGTTATAATGTACTAGCGGACGCCTCGTGGTTTTACCCGCAAAGATCCTGTTCCCGAATACAGGGATAAAAAGTAGCCATTTGTCTCCCGGGGATAGTGTAGCTTCACAACAGTGAATGAATTTTGAAATCGGTCCAATAGTTTTGAAGTTTATTCGTTACATACATAAATACAAATCTTTCCTATTTATAATAATAAATAGTATATTGTAGTAAAGATTATTATTAATTGAAGATAAAAATATATGCATAAGGAATAATTAAGTGTATTCTTACAAGTGTACACTACTAAACTACTGAAAATGACAACTGAAAATGTATAACGTACACACGGACAGCTATTATAGATGTGCATTTGTACTTCGTTAATTCGTCAAAATAGAGTGTAATTGTCTTTATATGCCCGACAAAATACTAATAAAAAAGAGAATTTTTATTTAAAAAAAATTACACTTGACCACACCAAAATAATTCTGAATTCAATTTATGTATAAAAGTTAAATTCGCAAAAACACAGATGTCTTTTTGTGTTTAGCTGCCGTCGATATTATAGGGTATAGCTATATCCAAACCTAATCCAAAATAACAACAATTTCTTATAGGTAAGGAAAAAATTTGCGGTAAACTCTTTTTCCACAATTACCAACTTTCTTATATGTCCAAAAACGCCAGCTCTGGCCACATGTTTTACGAAAAAACATGGTAGTAAAACATTGTGGTCGAAACTCTGCGTGCGATTGACATTTTCGATTTAGTTGTTCGACAAAAGTCTTAGCAGACACCGCGGCGTCATCAATCTTGTGTTCCTTCACGAAAATAACGTGATAAAACATTACAAAGTGAAATGGGTTCCTTTTGAGACACCATTATGAACAATTTGATGGTGGTGATGAAGATACGGCTTAAAATATTTATGAGTAAAGGATTGTGACCATACACTTCGCAATTTGATGAGCTGAAGCTATAGGCAAAGTTCTTTTATCAGCGTCAGTTACGATTGTGCAATTGCCCAAAAGTCTAAGTACAAGAAATTGTCCACAGTATGACATTTCTGTAGAGCGTGTCAATCCCATATATTTTTTAATTTCTGACCATCGCTATATGCATATTCATATGCGCCATTGGTGACGACAGGAGTCCGGTTGATGCGAGAAGTACAAGAACGGGCGGTTGAAGTACAAGAGTGGATACCTTTCAGCTGAAATGATGACTAGCCAATTTTACTGAGTGGGAAATAGGACATTATATGGATATTCCATTTTATTTTTCTAATAATTTAGTCAGAGGCAGTCATAATTGCTTTTTAACGCCCCGATGTATATTAACATCAGTTTTTTTGCGCAGAAAATTTGAGCGTCTACGGAACAGAGTTTCAATCAGGGTAATAATTGGGCACATTTCACATAATTTTCCAAAATCCGTACTAAAACGGGCTACCTACCAAGTACCAACCACCTCACCTACATTACGGATAGTCCAAAACTGCCAAACTTCGCCACTGGACTAAAATATTAAAAACTTTACAAGTTAAGAAGTTAAATAGCTTTCTCTGGCTTGCTACGAAGTTGTAGCATTGGCATATTCTGAGGCTCACGGAGTTGTGGCGACGACTGTACTTCTGCTGGGATTAGCTTTACAAGTTCATTCATTACGTGTAGTGTGGCTTAGAGAGGTGTTTTAGCTTTTTAATTTTCACCTCTGTTGCCTTTAATAGACTTTTTCTATGAAGACAGCTTTGTTTTCGTCATCAACATTTCAACCAAAAGACGTCCACTGCTAGACATAGACCACTCTCAAAACTGGTCCAGCAGTTAAGCAAGCACACTTATTGCATTCAGCGAACTGCCGAAGCTGTCACCGGGCAATTGGTCCACATAGTAGGTAGCCTTCCGACGCTGCGTCTACCGGTACGCAGTTGTCACTCCAAAACCTTACCAAACTAAGACCTTCTAGACACTAAAAGGAAATAAAGTTTTGATTGAGGCACATCTTATTTATCAAAGGCCAGAATCAGTCAATCAACAAAAATAAATAATGACGAAACTCCATAAATGGTTAAAATGTTAATTTGAAATAAAGCAAGAGCAGACATGGTTTTAATGTTAAAATAAAGTTATTTCTACTTCAAACCAAAATACCAAGTCAAAAACACAATCAATAACCCCACATCACGGGTACATATTATTATATATTAATTTAAGGTTTTAATTAAAAAAATAATCCTCAGTGATCCGACGCACGCATCGCAAGGACGCCAGCCACTCGTGCGGCACGCTTGTAAATTGATTTATTATTAAAATCACCAACAAACTTTACTTCGACTTATTTTCCCGAGAGAACAATTAATTCCTCCACCCGTTTGTAGCACTAAAGCACAGACTTGGCAAAAATTATATTACATTAGAACTTCTAGATGGATGTTGCGAAAATGGTAGGACGGGATTTATTTAGAGAATGAGGTTTTGAAGACAATATTTGGGTTATGTAAATCGTTGTGTCTTTTCTAATAAATGGTAACTAAAGCAAAATTATTCTTTAACTGGCGCAAGTGTCTTGAGGTGACAGGAAGTCTTATAAAAAACCTCATAAAGGGTGTTATCTCTTTAACTTAAGGGTTCTTTCCCCGATTTCTGAATTAAGCATTTGAAGTTTAGTATTTCTTTAGCCTGAAAAGCTGTCTTTCATTGGTTTCTCAAAAAGTTGTTACTGTGGAAGGTTGTTAGTATTCCTCGACTGCGGGACGCAAAGGAGGATAATGTGTTTATCAGTCTATGTATGTTTTTTTTGATGTATGTGTATATGTATGTTTGTTCCTATGTGGCGTTCTGGAGACCAAACGCGTTGGCCGATTTTGATGATTCTTATGTCAATCGATTTGTCTTAACCTTACGGGTTAGCTCGCCACTCAACTGTAGCTTGCCAATAGCTACAATTTTTTTTTAAACCGGCTAAGTGCGAGTCGGACTCGCGCACGTAGGGCTCCGTACCATTATCGCAAAAACGGCTACAAAATCACGTTTGTTGTTTGGGAGCCCCACTTAAATATTTATTTTATTCTGATTTTAGTAATTGTTGTTATAGCAGCAACAGAAATACATAATCTGTGAAAATTTCAACTGTCTAGCTAATGCCGTTCATGAGATACAGCCTGGTGACAGACCCAAAGGGTTGCGTACCCAAAGGGTAAAAACGGGACTCTATTACTAAGACACCGCGGTCCGTCTGTCTGTCTGTCTGTCTGTCACCAGAATGTATCTCATGAACCGTGATAGCTAGACAGTTGAAATTTTCACAGATGATGTATTTCTGTTGCCGCTTTAATAACAAATACTAAAAACAGAATAAAAGAAATATTTAAGTGGTGCTACCATACAACAAACGTGATATTTTTGCCGTTTTTTGCGATAATGGTACGGAACCCTTCGTGCGCGAGTCCGACTTGCACCTGGCCGGTTTTTTTATATTTATAAATGTTTTTTTTTTATGGGTTGTTTTTATAAAGAAATATTCACAAATGTAAATAGAAAGTCTGTAGAAAATATAATAAACGAAATAATGTATTATTAAACTTGTTAATTAATAATATTTTTATGCCTCATGCAAAACATAGGGAACCTAGCTATTATTGTAAAATCTCACACACTGCGTGTTCCTTCTGTACCTCTTTACAAATTAGGTTTCTGATACTCAGAAACAGAACCTTCTAATTCTGCCACTACGTAACGATTATTAAGATTAGAGATATATCAATCAAACAAAACATAAAAAAATAAGAGAAACCAATAAAACAAAAAACATGTTTAAAAGTTAAAACAACACTAAAGTAAAACTTTTCCCTATGTTAACCCTCGCAATTTTTTCCCAGTAGTGATCAAACTTCTGAGTGGTTAATTAGAGAACTTCCCTTAATTAATCTTCTGAAGTTAAATTGCCTTATACTTCAGTTTTGGATGCTTGGCTTTCTTCACGTCATCTCATTAGCGACTTAAGTCGTTACAAGTTTTGATTATATATGTTCAAATGGGAGCTTACCTACTAACTTACCTACCACATATCGTTCGTAACTAAAAAGCTTTGAGTCAAACTGTGCTTGAAATTCTTGTCGGAATGTCAAGCGAATTTAAGACCCGTCAGTGTCATCTTTGCTGTTGAACCCAGTATCTGTGTGAGGTCTTGGGTTCGATGCCCAGGTCGGGCAAAATGTTGTTGGGGTTTAAAACCATTAAGCATTTCTTAGTGGCAGTGAAATTTTGGATTTTAGAAGTTGGCGGTATGAAACCCCCATTTCTCCGTTTTCCCCGTTGGTCCTACACTTGATCTCTTTCCGGTCATGTTGGATAACCGGCCCATCGGACCTGATAGTAATGAAATCAAAATCAAAATTTTGCCATTAAAAGCCATTAAGGCCATTAAGAGGCACTTTTGAACGACAAAAATTTTAAAGTTATAATAATTAATTCTACCGTACATTCGGAAAAGTAGCTTGTTATGGAGAAGAATGGACAAGAAACATTTACAAACATACATTAATTCATGTACATGTGGTCGATGCACCCAAACTAATACTACTATACAACGTAAAGATTCAAAGTATTACAAGTACGAAAAGGTAAACTCATTCGTTTGATAAATAGGAACATGGTTTTCACATACTTACAAATACAAAAACACAACTTATATACCAACAAATATTGCAAACATAGGTAATGTACTGTATATGTTTTTCGGTTTGCGTGGAGAAATGCTCATGCATAATGCGCTACCACGGGGAGATAGCGCAGTTATGTGGGACTCTAACCCACTAAAACTCCACGGTGTCCTCCTGTGCCGCTTATGGGGGAAACACGGGCACGCGTTAGCACTCACCGCGAACCCACCGCGGCTGTCTGTCAACGGACCCTCCTCTAGGGTTGCCCCCTATCACCGGCGCACCAGAACACACTGTACGCCGTGACCATTGCAGGAACCAACCCAGCGCATGGGCGCCAGACGACCCCGTTTATGGTACCCTTGGTCCCCCTGTGATGGGTCATAATGTGGCCCCGCCACCTACCACTTTTCGGTCGCAGGGTACAGGGAGAGCGGCCAACGCTATACCGACACTCCTCCTCCCCTGCAGCCCCAACGCGTCCGCCATCAGACAGTGGCGACCCCGTGCAGGCCGCGGAGGGTATGGCGAGCGGCGCACCATAATACCAGCACTCATCTCCCGCCGCGTCCTCCAACCCTCAACCGCGATGCCTACCAAACCACATCGCGGCCCATATCAGTTGCGATGGCTCCCATATGGCACCGCAACCTACTTATTGGCCGCTACGTGGTCGGCTTGTCAGCAAAAGCCCTGATGAGCGGCCCTTCCTTAGGTTCCTCTTCGCTTCACCATGGTTGTCCAAGCCATGGCTACTGAGCCCCCCCGCCTCGACAATGCGGGCACCCACCGGGGAGGATAGGTAATTTACCTAATTCAACAACAACGGAACAGTGTACGATTCAATTTCTTAAACAAAAAGAAAAGTAAAAAGAAAATAAAGCATTACTATAATCATGAATATGTCGCATCAAGACTGCCCGATAGATGCAAACCATCGGGCAGTCAGGATGTATTCCCTTAGGTTAAGACATCGTGTGTGGGCAGGTCGGTGGGTATAATCGTGCAAATGAAATCAAAGTAATTATTCGATACACTGGGATTATTTTTAATAGTCACAGTTACAATTTTGCTTACTAATATTACGGATCGACACTGATTCTACTACGTCTTAGCTTTAAGGCTGTCAGCACTCAATTGCTATATTCTGCTGTCCGCACGACGCAAGTGGTTAGAAAAAGCGCGCCAATGCGTAGTTGTTCCTGATTTGCCGACAGGTGGCGTGCTTGCTCTTTGTTTTGACTTCCATACTATTGATCAAACCCGAAAAATATAATATAAATTAGCCAGTAAGATTTTGTCTTCACTAAAGAGGAGCAGGACCAGCATGCTTCCAAGTATTCTTGTCTTGATTATAATCAACAATTTGTAATATGCTTGTTTACAATGGAACAGAGAGTGCACCTGTGCCTGCGCATACAAATGTTCGCTATAATATCTCCCGTGCCAATGAGTAGCCTCCGCTGATATTGGCCGCCGTTGCTGAAAGTCATTTAAGAGGAGTATTATTAGATAAGATAATGTTGTTCAGTTTTATTCGTATTTTTGGTAAAATAACTCCTAATAAAATAACGCGAACTGAAACACATAAAAAATGTTTAATTATTAAAGAAATAAGTCAATCAAATTCCCAGGCGTTAAAAAAATGTTTGTGGCATTGTGGCCTGTTGCCAAAATTTATAACATCTTAACTGTGAAATCCCTGAATGAAATTAACTGTCCCAGGTACGTGTAGCTTTTCACGTAGTCAATGTTTTCGCCATCTTTTGTTATGGCTATTTCTTCCCTGTTTGTCATTACGTTTGTTTTAGATTTATTCATGGTAAGACCTAATATTCTACAAGCTTCTGTTAACTGTTGTACCATATGTTGCAGTGTACTAGGGCTGTCAGTGATTAATACTAAGTCATCTGCGAACCTTAGGTGTTTGAGTACTTCCCCGTTAATATTTATGCCTATATTTTCCCACTCTGTGTACCTAAATACACTTTCTAGGATTGCAGAAAAAAGTTTTGGGGACAACGGGTCTCCTTGTCTTACGCCTTTCGCTATAGAGAACTCTTGGCCGGTTGTTTCCAATTTTATTTGTGCCGTGCTGTTCGTGTATATATTTTTGATTCTACGTATGTATTTCTTGGGAACTCCTTGTTGAGTTAAAGCCTTCCAGAGTGTCTCGTGCTTAATGGAATCGAACGCATTAGCATTATAAATACCCACCCGCAATAACTTCAGTTTATCCGTGATCATGGTGCTTGCAACATCACCGAAATATCGGAAACTCGCTACAAACAGGGTACTTGTTTGCATTTGACGAGGAACTAGCATGTTTCAATGTAGGTACTAGGCGCGTTCTTCTTTGCACCTCGGGAACTGTTCTTCTTTTCACCACGATTTCGCGAAAATAAGCAGTCATTGTTACCACCAGTACTTCCTGTCCATGTCCACGCTTGTCTTGAATAAGTTGGGTATTTACCATATCTATGTTATGTCCATTCTTGAGTGCTCCAGAGCCATAGTCATAGGCTCATATTCCTGAGGCAACCCTTGAAGCATAATAGCAGCCAGAAATTCGTCAAGAGGTTTTTTCATGCTACGCAATTGATCAGCGAGTGACAAAATCTTGTTATCGTAAATTTCCATACTATCAAACTGTTCTAGCTTAATCGAACATAAAGTACGTAAACAAGTCAATCTTCTGTGTAAACCAGAGTCGTCATATGCCTTCTTTGAGGCATCCCAATCATCTTTTGCGGTCTTCGCCGGCACAATGTGCGGGTAACATGACTTCTCAACGCTTTAACAAAGCCTCCCTCGAGCTTTCTCCTCTTTCCGGGCCTTATCAACAGTGCTCTTACTCGGACTCGTATCTAGTTCTGCGGGTTCATCCTGTCCTTTAATACAATACCATAAGTTTTCAAATATGAGAATATTCTGCATTTGGAATGCCCAGTCACGATAATTGATGGTACCTTTCAGCTTCTCAATCGTAACTGCTGAGTTAGAATACTCACCAAAATTTTGCGCAAAATAATATTCGTTTCACACAATATTCACTTTGCCGTGATAAGGCCATAACCTTTTACTAGGTTATTAAAATAAGCAATACGGGCGCAGTGGAAATAATGCAAAATCATTTCTCATATATTATTTTACAGATACAGACATATATTTTTCTAAACAGATAGACAGAGACAGCGCTGACAGAGAGTACTTAAATCAAAAAAGAAAGTTTTCATAAAAATGGCCAGCGTTATACTCCAACAATTGGCCGGTTGGGGGTTTAATGTAGAGTGAGGTCTACAAAATGTCATATTTCATATATTGTTGGCTTTTATCGCGACCTTGTTTACTACTTTTTTATTGTTGTGAATATTTAAAAAATATGGCAGATTAAGATAGGTATGAGTTTAACCAACCACTGCTTTAATAGAGTTTTATGTATCTTGGAAAATGAAAAATTTTATCCTCCTTTTTTAAAAAAAGGGGCTGCGTAAAGCTACAGCTTATCGATTTTATATTTAAACGCACTTCTACGGCATTAGAAATAATTTAAATTCAAACTTTGCTTCCGTGCTCTATATTGTTTTTATTTAATATATTCTATATGCTCGCGTTTGACCACCATCTCGCCTGATGTTAAGCGATGATGTGGTGTGATGTGACTACGGTGAAGCACGCTTGCCTAGCAGAAACCTATCCACTCTTGACTTAAAGACCCCTAGGTTGTAGCTATCAGGGAACAAAGACTCCAGAAGGGAATTCCACTCCTTAGCTGTGCGCAAAATGAAAGTATATAACAACGTTTAACAGCTATATTTAAGGACCTTACTCACTAGCGCCGCCTACTGGTGGACACAAAAACGGAAGGCCAAATTGTCAAAATATAATAAATAATAGATAAAAAAAACACGCTTTAATAGAAAACCAAACTAAAATTAACGAAAATTATTTACCGTCCTGTTCTCCGTCACGCCATCACTGACTCCCTTTTATTCATAGCACTCGTCACAGAGTCCATCCATCTTTTCTTCAGCCATCCCCTCCCTCTCCAGCAATCCATCTATCACATAGATCCAAACGCATAAAAATTCACACGAAAAACAGAGAAATGATAAATTTAATATATATGTCGGGTTTAGTCATTAGTACGGACGTCAATACAAATCGCAAGCACGCCATCTAGCGGCAAAGCAAGAACAACTACGCATTTGCGCGCTTTTACTAATTGCTTGCGCGGTGGGGACAGTGGAATAGAGCAGTTGAATACTGACAACCTTAGAGCTAAGACGTCGTAGAATCAGTGTCGATCCGTAATATTAGTAAGCAAGATTGTAACTGTGTCTATTTAAAATTAACCCAGTGTATCGAATAATTTCTGTGATTTCATTTGCACGATTGTGCCCACCGACCTGCCCACACACGATGTCTTAACCTAAAGGAATACATCCTGACTTCCCGATGGTTTGCATCTATAGGCCAGCCTTGATGCGACATCAGAATTGGGATTCGGTCGTGCTAATGAGATCACACGTAAAACAATGCCAGTGAAAATGCGGTTGCATTCTTGCAAAATATATTGCGGTGTCAGTCGAAGTGAAATCTGTTGTGGTTCGTTTCTGCGACTACCCTCAGTCTTGAATAATGAAAAACCAGTCTGGAATGGAGCAGGAAGGAGGCTAGCAACAACCAAGGAGCTGGACAGGTCAAGGAGGCGCGTGTGGACAATGTGGACATATCCATACACACGGATCTTGATGCCAATCTGGTGAGTCGTTTTGATTTATCGATGGTCAAGTTTTGGTGTTGTTGAAGTGTTATTATTATACTAACAAAGGCTGACTATTATTGGAAGTTAGAACGATATGGTGACAGTGACGTAACCACCTTACACTACATTCAGTCCGGAAATTATGATAATTCCAAATGAAATATTTTGATTAATTTGTAGTATGATAGTTGTATGTAGTGAGAGTTAACTAAGTTTGAGAAGAAGCCTAGTATTCTTCTTTTGTCTATCTAAAAGGTGGTAAACCCTACCAGGCCTCGTTAATTGCGACTTAAAATGCTGTAGCTTTCATTGGATTCTCTAAAAGCCCATATTCCTACCTGGACACTTGGGACACTGTAATGTGTAGTTCACTTTTTGGATAGGGGCTCTGCACTCACATTGTGTCCATAGTAACCCATTTTGCCGTGCCGGTTTAGGTTAACACACCGCTGCACCAGTTTATTGCCATCAAAGTTGTGCATTGTTAAGATTGCTGTGTGAACATTTACTCTCGTAGTGTTTTTCATGTTTCAGATACCATATTGCGTCGCAGTGGAACCTCTGCTGCAGGCTAGCGATTCAAATGCTGAATGCGAAGGTCGACGTATCAACATTTGAGAGGTTGAGACCGAAGGCAGGCTAGCAGTTCGCAGTTGGTAGCCGAACGTTACGAGCGCGTGCAAGTTTGGAATTGAATACTCGGTGAGTCGCATCCATTTTATTTCGATAGTGAGATCGAATGGTCTCTAGTGAAGAGTTGCTATTTCGAGTTATAAGAGTCATGTTTGATCACTGAATTGGTAGTGTTTATACCTAGCACTATCACTAAGTAATTAAGGAGTAGCTCGTGGCTAAATAATAACAGCCACACGGGTCGATCTTCAAGGTTAAGCAACGCTTGACGAGGTCGGTCCGTGGATGGGTGACCATTTTCAACATACCGAGTTTCCTCCGTGCCTCTGAAAGCACGTTGAGCCGTTGGTCCCGGCTGTCATTTAAAGATCTTTGACAGTCGTTACAAGTAGTCAGAAACTTGGGTAAATACTATTGTCTGCTGGTTAGTGGTTGACAGGACCAGTCTTGCCAAGGGGTATCGTGTTGCCCAGTTACTGGGTTGTGGAGGCCGGATAGGCAGTCACTCCATATAAAACACTGGTACTCAGCTGAACCCGGTTGGACTGGAAGCTGACCCCAATATAGTTGAGAAAAGGCTAGGCAGATTGACTTTGTCACTAGGTAGTTAAGACACACTTGTAAAAATCAAGTAGTAAATGAGTTTCCTATTGGCGGTATAGTTTCAACATTTGGTTCAGTACGAACTTTAGGATGAGATATCCCATAAGAAGGAGATGAGATGTTTCAATGGCAAAGCGAGTTAGTAATGTCGTAGGGCCATCGCAATTGTATCGAGTTAGAAGCGGTACTGGTCATTTACGTGTATTCAAATTACATCTTGTTGCGTAACGATTTACATACACCGTCTTCAGATTTGAATTCACTTACTTAATTTCAAAGTAATATTATGATAGCAGTAGATATCGTGATCAGTTTTCCTTACATAAAAACTGAGATAGTGCGCGATAGTAAAGGGTTACTGTTGATAATCTGATTTTAACGATATTGATACGATTTAATTCGTGAAGCTCCTTAATATTATCAGGGTTAGTGGTTTCCCTATTATTACAGTCGTTATGTTCCAAGATCTTTGAGCAAAAAGCGAGAATCTTGTGAGAAGGATCCCCGATCACCAGGTTCATCCAGAATTAGATGTAATTACTGATAACAGTGGTAGTGAAACCAAATATGATTGACATGTCTACTCATACTCGAAGCTCTGGACCACACCTCATGTGGCGTAACATGTGACGATGGGTTTACGAGGTTTGAGTTGAGTATGCATTGCTTTTGGATATTATGGTAAATAGTAACAGAATTATTACATTTACTTTGTTTGGTTGTTGAACTTTTTGATCGTCGGACCTTTTTCTAATGAATAGTGTTGTGTGGGAAACTCTAGTACGAAAACTAAATAGGCCCTGTATTAAGTCCGCAAAAGGTGATTATCACAGAACGGTGATTGTTATACACCGAAAGCTTTAAATAGGTACGCTTAGAACCTACAAATATGCACACGGTAGATTAAGGAAGATGCCAGCGGGTCATGTACCAGTTGATGTTAAAAGGATTTTAATGATGATGAGCAAGCTTAAGGTGTCGAGTTATTGAGTCTATCAGCCGTATTATTTTTGACCGTACCATGGATTCTGGTGGGGGTCGGGGTCTGGTGAGACCGTTGTGTGAGAGCAAAACAATTGCTGGTCGGCTATAAAGTTGTGGCGTTCGAGGTTTTACTCGAGGGTTTCCATGAGCCTGGCAGTTTTTGCTGCAGCAGATGTTTTAAAGTTTGTATGGAATTACTGTGATACATGGCCCAGGGTAATAAACTAGTTTGGTCAGGACTAGTCGATCGTTGTGTGATGCCACTATTGGTCTTTATGGCAACTGTAGGCCTGTGTGGCAACTGGAGGCCTTTATGGCAACTGTAGGTCAGTGTGGAAACTGGAGGTCTTTGTAGCAACTGTGGTCCTGTAAGGCACCTGTAAGTTGTTGGAGTTTATCAAAAATAAATCAATACTATTCAACACTTAGCGCCTTCGCTGTCTAAACCATAAATCATATAGTTTATTATTTGAGCCCTTGTCAACACTTGAAACTGAAATGCTAGCTGGTTACGGGACTGTATTCCGTCAACCATAGTAAGGACCACATGTCCTATACACACCTTTCCGATATATAAAACAAAGGGTAATTAAACTGGTATTATTCAAACCCCTAAACCGGTATTTTCTTTGGTGTCCACCTTTATAACCCCAACATAAGTTGGTGTAAAAAACAAGTTTGTGTAAGGAACCTTACAGAAAAATCGTATTGAGGTATGAGGTAAAAGAAAGTAAACTCACATAGTCACGTGAGAGGTGAGGTCACCATGTTAATGTTGATGACGTTCGAATTGTCAAGCCATCAAATTTTGCCTTGGTTTTCAATGTTTTATTACTATGCGTAGATCGTTTTAGTAAGACACAAAAAGCTCAAGTACCTAAATGTATCTGTGAAACAGGTTCTAAGTTCAGAGATTTGATTTGACTCGACATCATGGAGATGTGCGAGTAGAGCAATTGTGATTGCAAAGATAGCTAGGAGATAGCTAAGAGAGCAGTGAGATAGCTAGGAGAGCTATGTGATGGCTAAAGATCGTAAATAAGATACCTGGTGTCTTATTTCTAATTCTTTAATGTGACATTAACGACTATCAGTGGTACTTGGACTTTGTGCTTTTAGGTACCAAATCGATGATTAAGTTGCTATTTTCTTTAAATTGGAAATAGAATAACTCGTTCCTTGCAAAAGTGTACAAAGTGATTTAAATGATCATGTTTGATTGTTTAAAATGTTTCCTCACTCACATAGAGTATGAGTCAGGATTGGACGAGCGAATACTGTTTGGAAATTTTCAGAAAAATATGGAATATGTTTCAGAAAAACATCCCTTGTATGGTGGGAGATTGCCAGGATGGAGCGGACTAAGACGGCGTGTGGTGCACCACGAGGTGACCATGAGATGGCATGGAGCAAGGACAAGAAGATGATGCCTGCGGGTGATAGACTTGGGGATCTGTCACCTGAGAAAGGCCTGAGAAGGCGAAGTGCTGTGTTCCACGCTCGCCTCAAGATAAATTATGGCCAACAGAACACCATGTGGTTTTAGTCAGTAGGACTCTGACAGACCCCTCAGCTTTCCCCAAGGGCAGAGGACATCCATGAGGATTTCCACATGATTCGATACATTGTTAAAACCTGACAATGAGGAACAGACGAGGACGCCTGTCTCGCAGGATGGCCGTGTCGGGTTTAGTCATTAGTACGGACGTCAAAACATATCGCAAGCACGCCATCTGGCGGCAAAGCAAGAACAACTACGCATTGGCACGCTTTTACTAAGCGCTTGCGCGGTGGTGACAGTGGATTAGAGCAGTTGAATACTGACAGCCTTAGAGCTAAGACGTCGTAGAATCAGTGTCGATCCGTAATATTAGTAAGCAAGATAGTAACTGTGACTATTTAAAATAAACCCAGTGTACCGAATAATTACTGTGATTTTATTTGCACGATTGTACCCACCGACCTGCCACAAACGATGTCTTAACCTAAGGGAATACATCCTGACTTCCCGATGGTTTTCATCTATCGGCCAGCCTTGATGCGACATATATATGGTCTCTCCCTTGTTACGTTTCTCATGCATTTAAAAACAAGGAGGAGAATAATTTTCAAAATGTTATCTATACTAATATTATAAAGCTGAAGAGTTTGTTTGTTTGTTTGTTTGTTTGTTTGTTTGAACGCGCTAATCTCAGGAACTACTGGTTGGAATTGAAAAATTCTTTTTGTGTTGGGTAGTCCATTTATCGAGGAAGGTTATAGGCTATATAACATCACGCTACGACCAATAGGAGCGGAGCATCAATGAAAAATGTTCCAAAAACGGGGAAAATTTATTCTTTTTGAGACGCAACGTATTTAGAGTAGGTGGGCTAGCTTGGTAGGTAGCCAGTTGACGGGAGCGAAGCCGCGTGGGACAGCTAGTTTATTATATAGCTAAGTTTTTCATACTGATCGATCTGCTTGGCCTTGACAACTATGTTGGTTTTGAATAGAGTTGAATACCAGTAATTTTCAGGGAACTGCTATCTATCTATCCCTCTATCGTCAACCTGTCTTGAACAAGCGTAATGATCAATGCTTGTTTCTTCTCTGTATGAGAACAGGACTTTGCCCTGCAGTGCGACAGTTCAAGCTGGTATTTTTACTGTCTAGCTGACCTCCATAACTCAATAATTCGGTAACAAAATACCGCTTGGAAAGACTGGCGATGAGAATTTTGGGTTTCAGTTTACCCGTAACTTCTGTTTTTAACCCCCGACGGAAAAATAGGGGTTTTTATAAGTTTGAAGTGAGTATCTGTGTATTTGTGTATCTGTCTGTGGCATCATAGCTCTTAAATGGATGAACCGATTTAGATAACGTTTTTTTTTTTGTTTGAAAGATGACTTTATGGAGAGTATTCTTAGTTATGTTTGATGCAAATCTGTTCAGCTGTGCTATTGTTATAGACATTTTACTGTTTGTAAGGATGTTTTCGCAAGGTATCGTGTCATAATTACGTGTTCAATAGATTGTCGATATATATGTTTCGTCTATACTAGAAAAATTATGTAGCATGAAATAATAATGTGTCGCGGGTTTTATACCACTAATGAACCAAATGAATCCGCAGGCAGAAACTAGTATAACATAAAATAGTGATTGAAAACTCGAACATTTTGAAGCGACTGCCTTTTGGCACACGCAGTCGAATCCATTAGGAGTCCTTGGGGACGAAATATTTGCGTGGCCGCGGTTATTATTTTCTACCCGGAATATTTTGTATATTTATGTATATGTACGTAGAAATGCAAACAGCGTAGTACAAATTTAAACTATAGTTCGAGCGTGGGTCGAAGTTTATTGATGGATGTGAATCTATAAAATATTTGTATTGTTTTCTCAGTTTTTTACTTTAGACAAATATAACTCATATTTTCTATTTTACTACTTTAACTATAATACCCGTAAAGTATGTTGTTGTCCTTTCTATCTCTTTGCCATCTTTGTTCAGCAATGGATTACGTTGTCTAGTGTTCTTAACTCTGCTGACTTTTGGATCTAGGGTTACCCTACCAGATACAGATTTGTTTAAAGCATACTTAAACAGCAACCGTGACGATACTTGCATTAAAGACAAAGATATTTTATTTTAACTAGGCCACAAAGCGGCACTTTTGAACGTTAGATACATTAGAATTTACAAGGAATAAAAATTGATTCTACCGTGCATTCGGAAAGTAGCTTGTCATGGAGAAGAACGCACAAGAAACTCCATACTTACTCTTTTAAAAAAAATGTTTTTTTTTTTACAATATTTAGGTAAATGTAGTTTTTAATGTTTGAATTTTCTACGTGAACTTTAGTTTACTTTCACTATCAGTAGGCTCGTGTTTGTATTTCTCATGGGTACCGCAAGATGGATGGCTAGCAGAATGAAATATTGTACCCATCGTTTTGTATAGAAAACATTATTTTGTTTACTTTAAGAATGGGCTAGAGATAGTGTTTGATAGTTTTAATAAACTATTATAATAGTAGTACGTTTATTTTGCTTCAAAAATCATATATATATAGCCTTTTTACCTGCTTTGTTGATATGGGTTTCTAGCCAAACCAAAGCAGTTGAATATCAGTATCTTTTCTTGAGCAAAGTAATCTATGAACTGCCATCGACAATGCTGTGGTAGTGATTAAGTTTTTGGACCAATTAAATTCGAATGATTGTCGTATAGTCCCCGGCATGTAACTTGGCAAGGTTTTGGCGTAGTGGGGGTGACCAACCATATAGAGGAAAGGAACGTGGATGCGACGCGATTGGTCAGTAGATCCTTGTGTCAACTGACCAACCGATCGCGCGCTCGGAACGGTACTAAACGTTCCCGGTGTCCCGCTTGGTAACCAAAGAGACCTAATAAAAAACGACTGGTGCGCATCTAACGACTCTTGTCAAGTTATGAGCCGACAATTATATCAGCGTAAAAGAAAAATAAATGGAGCGTCTGCCTATTTGATCTCCATAAATATGTTAGTGTTCGTGCAAGTTCACACACACAACAGTATTAAAATACTGTTCCGTTTTATCGGATTGAAGCCACGCGGCGCGTGCTATTACCCCCAGTAGTGACGGATCCGTTAAAACGGTACTGTAAATGTGGTTTGAACATTACGTCGTGTAGCGACCGATCTGTTAAAACGATTCTGTAAATGTGGTGTGAACATTACCCCCCTAGCGACGGATCCGTTGCAACGGTACTGTAAATGCGGTGTGAATTTTACCTCCAGTAGCGACGGATCCGTTAAAACGGTACTAAAAATGCGATGTGAACATCACCTGCATTAGCGACGAATCCGTTAAAACGGTACTGTAAATGCGGTGTGCACGTCACCTGCAATAGCGACAGATCTGTCAAAACGATCCAAATGCGGATATTATGAACCATCCCTTAATGGGTACCACGACAACTTTTCTTTCTCTTCATCTTTCCTTTTTTGAAAATGACTGTAAATTATATTAAAGCAGTTTCTTTATTAAGATAAATATAAAGCCTTGGTTTTTGAGGCGAGGCCAACCGTAACATTCTTTGCTCTCAAATTGAGATTAATTTGTATACTAAGGGTCTGAAGTTCATGGGCCTAAACTAGGAAATGAAATACAAATTGCTTTGCCCTAGCAAAATAATTAGGGTACAATAAAGAATAAAGAGTTGCCGGGAGAGGGCGTGATGATTTAGTTATAGAGTTTTGTGAGAGATTGGGAGGAGAGTGTTATAATAAAAGTTTTGGTTGTGATGATAAAAATCTTTATTTCTCATATTCTATGAATACCTAATTATTTTTTAAGGTTCTGTACCCGGGTCCAAACGGAGCCCTATAGCTGTCACTCACGTGTTTGTATGTCTGTTTTTAATTACCCATTGATCTATTAACTTGAAATTTGATGATAATGTTTATTAATACGTATATTTTATTAACAAATACCGATATATTGATAAATTGGTACGAAACCTTAAAGTTGCGAAGTCCGATACATGCATACATGTTTTTGTTTTAGTGCTCAAGACATTTTGCCTGCCTAGTCAGCATAATTATGCACGATGGAGTTGGTTTCTAGTGTGATAAGATGGATTCAAATATCAGTTATTAACATTAAGTAACTGACTAACTGACCTCCACAACGCAGTTAATGAGTACAGGATAACTTTGTCTCGTTTTCAACTATGGTTAGCAAAACAGGAGCTTTTTCTCGAAACTAGTCATAAAATCAAATATTACTTTTTATTCCAATCATTCCTTTTAAATTTCATTCCTTTCTTATACCCGTTTACAAACGATTCCGGGCCCATAAATAAAACTTTCAAGTCAAATAGCAAATAGAGGTTTTTGTAATCTGCGCTCCTGCGCCCGTGTTCCTGAACCTGGGTGTAACATATTGGCCGTAGACATTTGTTCTAGATCGTGATTTATGAGAGTAATATCTACCCGCAGGATGCAGGGACTTCTGCCAAAATGGTTGAAATTTGATTGAAACGTTTCAACCTTTCATCTTATTCTGTGAGAATTTATATTGCGTTTTATATTAAAAAATATTAGTAGGTTATTTAAAAAAGATATCAAACATCTAAAAATCAATTTTATAAAATTGTTCCACACCAATTTTTTTGTAAATGTGGGGGGCGAATAGATTTTTGGGAAAAAGACCAGTGCGAGGAACATTGTGGGCTTTTTAACCAATTCTAATCCTACTTGCGCCATCAAATCTTTCAATTAATTAATGGAAAAACGAACGTAAATGAAACATCATTCAGCTTTATTAATAAAAAGAATGTTCAAATACGGGTTAGCAGAATCTAAATTCAAATTCTCTATAAAAAAAAAATATTAAGAATCTACAACTTAATCAAATCATAATATGCTTCAACATTTTTATAATTATGGACCGATGTCTTTGTCATTTTACAACGATTATATAAAATCGAACGATGAATTAAATTCGATAACGTAATGCATTTTTTTCTGCTCAATGATATCTTTATCCTTCATGCACATTAGTGGCTTCTGGTGGAACTAGGCCTTAGTACAAAGCTGAGAAAAAGAAAGTGCACTTTGTGCTTAAAATAATAGTCCGCTGCACAAATCAATTTTTATCGAGGCTGAAATCTCCTATAGTAAAGTTCAATGATATTAAAAGCAATTAACAGCCAAGCGCTAGCCTGCAAGTAGGTACTATAGAAATCCATTTTGGTCTTCCTTATCTGACAATTGAGTGTAGGTTCAAGAAGCACGTTCAATATTTTTATTTAATTCCCAGTTCGATATGGGAACAGAAATAGACGTTCTATTTTGGAGTACAAAAATAGTTTTCATGTGGGAAATAAGCTGTTACGTCTTGTGGTTCCAATTTGTGGGCAATAGATATAAATTTAGGTACCAGCAAAGTATTTCGGAGAACGTAAGCTATTTGTAGATATTTTGCAGAGTTTTTAATTTTAATTTGATGCAATTGTTGCTCGAGCTAGGTATTTGTGCAAATGTTATGTGATGATGTTTTTATTCTTGTTATTTTGTTCACAACATTTGTGATTTGCATGCCGTAAGTTTAAATATGATGATATACTTAATAGGTACTGTTGTGTGTGATTAATTAAATTATTTTTCACATTTTATGCTTGGTCTTCTATTGCATATAAATTAATTTAATTTGAATTTGAATTCTCTCAACCTTTGAATGATAAATATCGACACGAAGGTAGAAAAAGGCATCTTTTTACCAGGCTGCAAGGAAAGGGTTATGTTTTTCGCGCGTATCTTGTATGTGTGTATGTTTGTATGTATGTAATATTCTTTATTACCTCTTATCTTTCAAACCACTTGTCGTATTTTATAATTAAGACATCGTTAGATAGGTCTTGGCCGCCCGTGTGTTCTTAGATATATGCCGTTAAAAAAAGGAACATGGAGGATTTTGGGCGCCATATCGTGTGGATTGCATATTTTTTTTCGTGGTGCATCGAGTGGGGTATCAAAATGAAGGGTTTTAGAGGTGATTACAAAAATATTTACCACTTATATATTTAAAAGTTATTGTAAAAAAGTGTAACTGAAAAGTTGTAAATAAAAAAAGTTAATATAATCAAAAAACCCGACTGCAAAGATGTAAACAAAAAGAAAATCATTCTATGCAGTCGGAGGATGCATATTCGGGAGCTGGCTGGCCAAAACTATAACTATCATCCGATTACACAGCGTGATTTTCTTCTTGTTTACTTCTTTGCAGTCGGGTTTTATGGTTTTATTAATTTCAATAAAATAACTGTGCATTTTTTGGCCGGAACTAAATAAAATTATATAACAGCAATCTTTTTCGAAATCTCATATAATCTTACAGATCTCTCTAATATACATTGTTTTAGTCAATATTTTCGTTCGAGTATCTATAAAAATGCCATCCAAAGTATCTTGTACCTTTTTTCCGTGTTTTGATACGGTGCGGCCGTCATAAATCATTCATCACTCAATCACTTTACGCTGAAGCCGACACACACCGTTATCGATGACATTCCCAATTCAAATGTTTGCTTTTTCTGACATTTCATTTCTATTCTGTGTGTGTCTGCCAGTGTTACGAGTTGTCAAATTAGTACGGCGTGATGTGATGTTGCGTTGGGAGTTTGAATTTAGAATTTAGAATCTAGAAATTTATCTTTTGTTTTTGGTTTAAAAGTGATTATTACTGTTTTCTTATCTCGAAAGTTTGTGAGGATGGATGGATGGATAGATTTTCGTATTAATTCGAGCTAAAACTACTTAACTGATTTTCATAAAATTTTGATTATGGCCATTGTAGTTGTAAGTAGTGTAGTGTATTGTGCAATTTGGGCTAAACTGGGATCTAAATATTTTACTGTCTTTCAAACTTAATAAATTAATAGAAAAATGTTTTCATAATTCTAGCGAGTAGTCAAAAAGCTTCAGCAAAGCCACAGAAATCTAGGATGACAAGTTTAATTCAGGAGTTAGGTACTCTAATTAAGAACAAACGCTGTGACATTTTTGGCACAAACACAACACTGCTCATAATTTTCAAGCAAAGCTCAAAGGAATCATAAAGGTAATCAAGATCAAAGTAATTATTCTCTAATTGATTTGACAATTGGCCGAAATATAATTTTCATAGAAAATCGACATTTAATTTCGACAATTTTGGTTGGAAACATTTTTTTTTCTGTTACCATTTTAATTGGACAATCTGTGTAAATTCAGTTTATTTTGTTCCTCAAAAAGGTCTGGCTGTCGAGTTCTTTCACTATTCGTCTGAGTCCAGGTTACAAGGTCGAAAAGAGTGGCTCTACACGACTGTATTTAAGCTGCCCACATTTTTAATGCTCAACTTTCGAAATATTTATATAGAGTGTATAGGCCTTTAACGATGTGAGTAATCGTGGCGTGTGTAATTTATAAAAAAATGGAGTTTATTTTTTGGTGTGAAGTTGGTAAGGTATGTGGTTTTCCGTTGAAGGGTGAGGAAGCTTGGTAATTTTATTATATGTGAAGTGTCGTAAATTGCTTCCTGCGCGGAAGTAACAGGGAACCCTTCCTTTCTCTCCGGTTCTCGTGGAAGCTAAAGGGATTATAAAGCCAACAGGTTTAATAATGTACTTTCAAATCTTTGCAGCTTCTGAAAATGATATTTTACAAAATAGTTAAATTAATCCAAAAACTTAATTGGATGAAAGAGACACAAAAGTCGCTTCAGAAATGGTTTTTGAAATAAAGCAATTTATCGTCCTAGACCGGATCATTCAAATACCTTTCTTGAACCAGTGGATTGTTATTTGAATTAAATAAAACTAAATAATAAAAAATCTACCAATAACAATCTTCATTTTTACACTGCGGTCTGCGGCGGGTAACAAAAAGCTACACTTAACAAAACTAGAAATTCATTCGACATTTTCCAGGTGTTAAAGCTTGGATATTGTTGGGTTAAATGTACTTACCGGGTAACATTTGTATGCCACTCATACCTACATGAAAAGGGTGAACATAGCTTTAAACATTATAAAAGCAGAAATAAGTATGTCAATAAGTATGCTTCGTTGTTTTTGCAAAAGTCCTTTAACAACTCTCCTAAATTCCATTTTTCTACTCAATACACGGTGTGAAAGAGTTACTTAGAGGGAGTAAAGCACTTTTAATTCAGGACACAAAGAACTTTTCATATGGGAGGAATCAGAGGTTTCTATGAAAATTTGATTTGTTTTTGTACACGATAGAGGAATACAGCCTTGTTTATGAAAAAGGCAAGGTGCAGGTTCTTAATACCAATTCTTCATAGAATATGATGATCAGTACGTAAAATAAACATACGGTAGATTTCTTTTATTAACTAAGGCCCCTGATGTCTAGCAGTACAGAACCGTCTTAAACATTAGTTACAGAATTATTCCTAATCTACAAGATAGAAATTTCAAAGTAAACTAAAACACTCGTACTTGAACCGTATAAATCAGGAGGTTTACTCAGATAATGGATCCATAATACGTTGAGATTGGTCTGTTTGATATAACGCTCTCGGCTCCGACTAAAATGGATCCACAGTTCCAGACGGATTCAAAATGGCGCCATCGGAATACGACGCTAATAGCATAGTCAAGTTAGAAGGGATAACGGCTAAGTGTTTTTCTTTTTACTCAACCATTTCAAAATGGGGTTTCGCATAAATCCGCAAGACCTTTTCGCACTTGGGTTTTATTGCATTTTCTAGGTAGTTAAATCAGAGTTAATGGGTCAAGTTGTTCACAATTTGCTCTTCTTTTTCGTACCCAACTCTAAGTACCTTTATTATATTCATTTATATTCATTTACCTATCTTTATTTTGGTTAGCTATATAATGATCAACTTTCATCTTTTTCGATCAAATATAACTGAACTAAATCGTGTAGAAGAAGAACATTGAAAGTACGAATATACCCTTAATTTATTTTACTTCGCGTTTCAATCTCTTCTGTATACATATTTAGACGCACGCCCCTTATATGTCTTTTTCTTTTTACTAATGACAGGCTTGCGCTTGACCACTATCTCACCTGATGGTAAGCGATGATGTGGTCGACGATGAAGCACGCCTGCCCAGAAGAAACCTATTCACTCTTGATTTAAAGACTCCCAGGTTGTAGCTATCAGGAAATACAGACTCCGCCAGGGAATGCCACTCTTTTGCATAAAAGTATCCCCAAAAAGTGTTGTGCTTATGGTTGGGATGTCCACCATGTACCGATGACACATCGCCGTACGTCTTGTAGTCCGACGATGGCACGGGCTAGGAGTTTTATTTCAGTAATATTTATTTGACTGATTTTCAATCGTTAATACTGTGTAGTGTAGCAAGGTATGTTCCCTAAAATAGGTCTCGTACAAATTACAAGTCATCGTCGACGTAAAACATATCAATTCGACACAGCTGTGTAATCGATTCGGTTTCTTAACGGAGAGTTCTGAATGTACCCGAATATAAGTTGGGGTAATTTTGCACATGAGGCAGGAAACTCGATATAACGTCGAAGTGCCAAATTGAATCCTATATCCGTTTGTTTAGGATGACAGCAGCTGGGCCCCCTTGTTGACTTTCGGTCGTTCCTAATGCATATAATATAAGTTGCTCATTTAGAGCACTTCCCTTCTTCAGGCGTGTCGATAAGAAAATCTCATTCCTTGGTAAAAATATTAGGCAGTCAGCAATCATAACTGGGCTGACTAACCAGTTCACGTTAGAAATACCTACTTTTTTAAAGTTATTTTTCTTGACCATAGATACAAGTATTTCAGTCGGATACATTGATGGGTTTTAACATTCTTTAGTATGCATTAGAATGCGGATGTAACTTACTGATTGATGAATGATTCTAATGATTTCTGGAGTATTTGGCAGCAAATTGCTTCGAGTCAGCCTTCCCGGTAAGCTTTGCGGAGTTAGTAAACACTACATTAAAATTATCCGCTCCACTATCCAGAGATCGCTTCAGTCAATGATTTCACATATTGTGTAGTTGCGTAGACAGTTGAGACACAAAACACACCAATTTTATATCACAATATCCACTAGGAATCAATTTGCAAATAATATTAACAGCCGCTGATCTTTATTCGAAAAAAGCCCGCCAAAATATCTGAAATAACTACATGATTTAAGTGTCTCTCACTCAGGAAGGCTATTTAATGCATGACATAACATCAGTTTTAGTGTTACCAGAGCGTTTTCAAATATGAAGTTAGTTAAAAACTACAAATTTATTGCGGCTTTGATCTGTTAAAGCTTTTAAACTCGAGTATCAAAAAAAATTATGCCATTAAAGTTTCCTCCGAGGATAATTCTTAACTTAACAATAATATTAATTTGTAACAGCTAATTATACCTATAAGGTTATAACAATGTTTCTATGACGTTATTATATTTTACCTGTTTTGTCTTTTATTTATTTTGGCAGGGCAAAAGGTTAGATTTTCAGTAATAGGGAAGGATTATTTATTGTACAGATATAAATACGTTGGGAACGTTCACACGATGTAATGTTTTATAGGCCGTTAGTTCGGTGGGATAGCCAATTGCTGGAGATATATGAGAGTAGCAAACAGGTTTGGAAATCGAAAATAAATCCATGAAAATTTGTAACAACATGTTACCGGCCTAGGGACATCGTTATTTAGTGATGCATGATAGCAATATATAACCAGACGTAGGGAAAATAAACAGGCTTGAGAGAACATTCAATCTGAATGTTTTTGCCTTAGACCGGAGTTTGCATATGAATATAAGCTTTTATTATTTTATTCTGCTAACCCACAAAAATCTATTATTAATATTATATACTTTGTTGTACACCACAAAAAACGTACAGGACAAACGTTCACAAACACAAGTGTACCATGGGCGGTCTTATCGCACTAGTCAATCTAAAACAAACAACCTTTGGATATACTGAATGATAAGAGAAGAATTTAGGGCTATCAGTGTACAAAATATCAAAATAATATTACATAGATATAATAACATACAATAAATACATACAATATTACATTATATACTAAGACATATCAAATATATAACAGAGAAAGGAGAAGAATAAAAATAAGATCAAATTAAATCTATCTACACAAGTTCATTATACACAAAAAATATGTAAATTCACGAAAATCTGTTGTTAAATAAATTTACACTACGTAAATTGGATGTAATAACAACTTATTACAAGAAAAAAATAGAATTTGCGTTTAAATATACGCAACTATCTACTTTTTTTTTCTTGCCAATTCAAAAGTACCTTTAAATTATTTAATTTAAATAAATGATTTGAATTTAAGTTTGAGCACTATTTAGTAGATACTCAATTTACCAAAAAATCCATTACGCTGACAATATCGAAATCAACACTACAGTTTATGCGTATCAAAATATGATAGTGTCCGAATATAAAGGAGAGATAATACAAACAAGATGAATGTGTATTCTATTCGGTTTGTTTGGGCACTCCGTCAGAGCTCAGATTAGCATTCTTCATACGATATATTATGAATAAGGGTCTTGTGGTCCATTGGTCATTCTAATAGATGCGCATCGTATTATGGTGAATAGAAACGGATAGATTTGATGCTACGAGCTTTGGGGTTGACATAATGTCTTTTGGTATAAGTAGTAATAATAAAGTTATGTTTAAAGATATGCGAATTTATAACGTACAGGACCGTAACTTTCCATCGAGAGTCTTATGGACCAATGTTGGGGCATACGAGTAATTTTTTTTTACTATAGTAGTTGTAGCTATAGTTGTTGTAACTTTATCTTGGGTTCGGTTTCTTAATCTTGCAAAAATTATTGCCTTGGTAAACAAAATCTTAATTCAAAACTATATAATTTAGGACGCCGATTGATTTGACTTTATTAAACAACCAAATAATTCTTACGGAGCCTAACAGCGCGTCTCTAATGCCCGTTAGATATTTATGAGTACTTAATTTAAGACAACGAGAAGTGAGTGAATAGATTGTAGTACTAATTACGTGGATTGAATGTGGTGGCATTGTTCTCAAGTTCCTGGTAACGGGTCTAATTAGCTTACCTTGTGATTATCATGGTAATTGGCTTAATAAGAGTTCGTGTTACGTACATAACACGAATAATCGGACAGTTGGGAACAATAACAAGATGTCCACAAACTTGTGATCAGCCTATGTTATTGCCACAGCTGGGACACAGGCTTCTTCTTTGTGAAAGGGAGAGGGCCATAATCCACCAAGCGGGCCTAATGCGGGTTGGTGGATGTCTCATGTCTTCTTCTCTTCTCATGTCTCTCGATGTATTCCTTCACCGGTTTGAGAGCAGTAGTGATAAAATAATTTGCCTGGAGAGCCCAGGACCTGTATCTTGTAAGTTGCGGCCGTTACCACTGGGCCACCACTGCTCCCACGAAGAGTCCACATCATCTCTTAAAAGATTATTTTGCATGATATCTATATTGCATGACCGGAAATATTAGAAGGGTCAAACTCAGAAGCCTTACCTCCTCCTGATCCTGATCCTGATGAGCGTGGACATTTGATCTACGATCAATCTTATGGCTTTCGGGTTGCCCAATGCCCCTTGCCACTATCATAAGCATTAGTAACTGCTCTCATTTAACATATGGTTGTGGGCAGCGTCGTTAACCGTTGTCTATCTTGTCCATGGCACATTAATTTGTAAAGGCATACATAATATATCTCGGCATTATTTGCTGAATTCATTGTACCGTCAGGTATTGAGGATAGGATAAAGTTGAAAAGCTTGACTTGGCAGTTTATAACACTTTATGTGGCTTGGGGAAAACCAATGCACACACTACCTACTTATGAGTTGAACTTAGTAGTTATTTCAAATCAAGGTCATTACAGGCGCTTGCTCTCCGTAATATCAAACCAAAATTTAAAATAAATGCCGAAACATTAATTTAAGTCAGATATTAAAATGAAAAACATATATTTATTTTAAGTTCAAGACCGAGAAAGCGTCACATTCGGCTTTGACGTCGCAACGTAGGCAGCAAATGTACAATTTCATTCCGAGACTATCTGAGCTCACTCTGGCAAGTTATTTGAATATCTGGTACGTAGTGTTAATATTATATGAAAATGTGTGGGTGTTTGACATTTCATTTGTCTGATCCGTAAAGTTTAAAACATATTTCGTTACAACTCTGTTATTTTCGACTTTATTTGCATGTGATAAAATATAGTAAGTTTTTAACACTCTACAGTGAAAAAGAAATATCGGGTATCATAAAAACACAATTTTTGCCTACTCCTTTCTTCTTTGTCCAACATTCTTTCCAGTATTAGCTGGGGTTGGGTCTCCTTGCTGCGCTGCGCCGCCAGAGAGCTCGGTTCTCATTGGGGGCATTGCCACGTATGAATTCGCCGCTAGAGGCGCTGGTATGACATGAGGTCTCCGATATGTCAAATTTCATAGTTTTTTGGCTTTTGGCTCGAGTTTATTCACATTTTTTGTATTGTTGTGAATATTTTCCAATTATGGCAGATTAAGATAGGTACGGCATTTACCAACTACTGTTATGTTTCGGAAAATGTTTTTCTCCTTTTTTTCAAAAAACGGGGCTGCGCAAAACTGATTTTATATTTAATCGCACTTCTACGGCATTAGAAATGATTTTAATTCAAACTTTGCTTCCGCACACGTTATAACAACGTTTAGATGCGGGCAGAGTACAGTTCGTGGTAAACTGAAAACATTATAATGATATTTATAACATAGTTTCAAAATATCAAGATGTTACATTCGCACTTTAATGACGTAACAGTGTTGTCAACATTAAACACAGCCACGCCATCAAATCTTATGACGATTCTGTTTCCAGCTATATTTACCTAGTCAACGTTCCAAGTTTCAATTGATTTTAATTATTTCATTCTCATTGTATCGTTTCATAGTTTCCCACTCTTTTCATTTCCGTGAAAAGTTTGCTCGGTATAAGTCCCTTTAAAAGGGAAAGTGAGGTTTAACTATTCAGTCATCATCATCTACACGGCTTCCAGCCTAACTGGATAAAAATTAAGTACAGTAGTCACAGCGGATCTTTGTGTCTCTGAAGTTGGCTGCAAGACCCTGCGCAGTAGCTATTTTTGTGTCAGTGTTGAAAGTGAAAATAGCATTGTATAACTGCCTCTTTCATTCGCTTACGTTTGTCACATCGTCCTATCTCGCTTACTCTGTGCAGCATACTCGGTGACAAACTGTTTCTTGTGTAATGGTTCGCAGAGCTTAAATTCAGACACAAAGATCCGCTGTGACTACGGCACTATGATATAAAATTGTGTTTTCTGACAAAACAAAAGGGATAGTAAGATTTCAAATTGTATTTTGTATTGACAGGACAAGAGTGATTTTACTCTCAGATATTTTTTTACGTAAAAGGACGTAGAAATCTTCTAAATAAGTTTAATTATTCTTGTTTATTATGTAAGTATATCATCAATATCCTAAACTGGAAGGGATGGGAACGTTTTATTGCGGGCACGAACAAACATGTGCGCGTGACAGCAATACAAAGAGTTGGAGGGAGGGTTTCTCAACATCGATCAAATTCGCAAATTACTATTAGGACACAAGACAGATTGAGATGGGAACCTAATTTTATAGTATGTAGCCAGCATAAAGTTTTTACTGTAGCTCCTAATGTGTTAGTATAAAAAAAATATTGTTTACTTGACAAATCCATACTCCATTATTATTGTAAACACAAAGCAACTCTGTATATCTGTTTGTATGTTACGTTTGAACGCCTAAAAAGCAGAACCAACTTTGATGAGATAAATTATACCTTGAAGGATAATTTTCAACTTGAACGGGGTTAGAGCCCGCTGGTAGAAACTAGTGGGATATAATTTGATAGCATGTTTATTTAAGACTTGATTAGTTTGTCATCAGAAAATAGGTCAACAAAATTTAGTCGCATTTGAACTATTTGAAACATAACATAAGACACATTTTGCAAGAAAATATCTTAAAAATACAAAAGATATTCTTTTATATTTTTAGGATATTTTATTGCAAAAAGTTGCTTATTTGCCGGAACAAGGTTGAACCTGTGTTTCACGCTATAAAGTTCTTAAAACTTATAATAATAATAAATTAACAATGGGTACAGCAATATTATTATTTTGTTACAACCAAGAGATATTCTGTCTCTCCGTAAGAGATGCTATTTAGATGTTTTAGAATATTCTTTTACAGTTTAAATAATTTCATTTATATATACTTGGTTTTTTATGTAATGTATTGTACAGAAATAGACCTAAGAATTTAAATAATTTATTAACAAAGACATATTTTAAGGATGCAATTCATTTTTAAAGATCTTTATTTAGCATTTTTTTTTTTAAATGCACCTTACCTAAAAGACACAATCTTTTTAACCTATGTGTTAGGTTAAAAAGATAAAACGGGCTGTTTGCCGCGACTCCACGGCCAAGCGCGTATTATGCGTACGGACATTAACACATATAACAGAGAACACTTTATGAGGCTACAAAACATTCGCCTTTCAAGAGGATGAGGATGCAATAGAATCGCAGACAATGTAATTTCGTCTGCAATTATTTGTGTTTTCTGCGTTATAGGAAAGCATGGTTATAGGTGCATTATGAAAAGCTTGCGAACAGTCAGCACGTTGCAGGATTTTAAAGCAGATCAGTTGAGTACAGAAAGGATGGAAATAGGCTACTTTTAAAATTGCTTTCTGAGCTCTTTCAAGAGGCAGTAGATGCATTTTTGGTGCTCCACCCCATGAGGTGATATAGTATTGAGTGTATAACTAAAGTTATACACAGTATATTTGTTTAACGGCTGTAACTGTTTGTGTATATGTATTTGTGTGTGTTTTTTTATGACTTAAATATGACTTGATTACGAGGCTTTATCTTTACAGTTCTTCTCATTCCACCGAGAAATGTTTTACCCACAATAAAAATTCTGCCCTGACCTCTGATTGTTGTCATTATGGCCCCACGTTGTTTACTGCTTTATTTCTGCGAATTCATAAAATAGTCGTTGTCTAAAGCCTGGTCGTAACCATAATGCATGGCTCTAAAATGCCATAAAACCGGGCAAAAATGGCGACTAGATGAGAGTCTTTCGAGATAAGTATAATGTCATTGAAGGCTTTTATAAACTTTTCTTATATTGGCACAAATAGCAAAAGTCGTAAAGACAAATAAAATAGTGGTTAGACGAACTGTTGCCATGGTGGTTTGACTTCGCTTCAAGTTTTCATGTTTTCAGCATAAAACCAACGCTGGTTTAGAAATAATCACAATGCGTTGTGACGTCTGTTGAGTTATGGCGAGATCTATAAATATTCTTAATATTAAAATAAAGTACCTGGGCGACCGAACTCTGCTCGGGTGAAAATAGAGAAAACGACGTTTTCTAAAAATGAAACCTCGTTCAAAAATGTATTCGATTAGATTAGATAATAATAACAATTCAGTTGTTGTTAAATCTTGAGTTTCTACACGAATCTTTTATTCAATACCATGTTAAAAAAAAAAAAAAACCTGATTACTACCAACCAAAAATCAACCAAAATTCTACTAATATTCCGCTGGAGCTACTGTAAATCTCCATTTACAAGTCATAAGCCTGAAAGTGCCCTTCATCGTACAATAATAGGCTTCATTGTACTCAGATTAAACATTTGCCGAAATAGGTGTATTCAGAATTATATTGTCTAGCCCGAAATTCAACCTGAAATCCAGCCAGGCTTTCTATTGCTACTCACCATTTAACTGTTTGCTTTACTATGCTAATTTTTGAATTAATTTATGCCAGACCATCTGTACAGATTGCTATAAATGTGTATGATAAAATCGTAACAATCGCTTTTGTACTGAAATTATTTGATAAAATATTTTGGTTGGGTTAGGTTACTCAATGCAAATCCAGGGATAGTAATTGATAAACACTTTTGATACCAAATTGAAACTTTGTTAATGTTGAAAACTATCTAATTGTCTCATAGAATTAATAAAATCAAAAAACCCGACTGCAAAGATGTAAACAAGAAGAAAATCATGCTGTGCACTCTAGTAATACTTTTTGTTTCGAATGACATTTAAACATATAATTGGTAGTATATAAGTAGTATAGAATATTACAAACATACAAGATACGCGCGAAAAACATTACTGTTGCCTTGTAGTCGGGTAGTAAAAATAGAAATCATCGTTTTGTTTCAGCAAGTAAGCAGGATTCAATCTTAGGGTGAACAAATAACATACTTCCTGACTGTGCCTGTAGCTTTACAAAAGTATCATTTGAACTCAGTGATAGTGATGTAATGGTTGAAATGCAGTTATGTAAGTGATTGATCACGTGAAGTTTCGATAGCCCTTGACAGTCCCATACATTTTTGAAATATCCAATTGCTAGAAATCGTTGATAGAATAACACTGTCTCTAGACAGCCTTTATCTCTACCATCTATGTCACTTGTCCCACCGCCACCCGGCGACGAAACGATTAGCTATCGAATATTTTCTCGCTGAAAAACTCTCCGCCTTGCCAGTGCCGCGGTATTCGTCTTTCAGCATCAGTCCTGTGAGTGAAAATGATGTCAAGAAATCGATTTGTGCTATCTCCTCCTCTGCAGTTGGCATTGACGGTTTATGCTCAATAATGATTACTCCTATCCTCTCCACAATACTGCCCGTTTTAACCCACATTTTTAACTACTCCTTGTTTTCTTGCACTATTCCCGATGCTTGGAAACTAGCCCATATTATTCCGTTACCCAAAATCCATAACCCGGTCACACTGTCCGATTTCAGACCAATTTCCATCCTTCCTTATCTTTCCAAAGTTCTTGAGCACATTGTTCATTAGCAACTGTCTCTATCTAGTAATGATCTTCTTTGTTCTTTTCAATCTGGTTTCCGACCTGGTCACAGTACTGTCACAGCTCTTTTAAAAGTGACTGATGACATCTGCTGGGCCAAGGATCACAAATCTCTCACGTTACTTGTGCTTCTTGAATTCAGCAGTGCCTTCAACTCTGTTGACTTTGATATCCTTCTTGGAATTCTTAAATCTTTCGATTTCTCCTCTTCCACTTTTGATTAGCTCGACTTCTTCTCAGAGGCCGCTCGCAGCGGGTACGCATTTACGAGTGTTCTTCGGATTAGTGCTCTCTTACTGCGGGTGTGCCCCAGGGTGGCGTTCTCTCACCTCTTCTCTTTTCTATTTTTATTAACTCTGTTACTAGAATCATCTCCTGTAACTTCCATCTCTACGCTGACGACCTGCAGCTTTACCATCATTTTCTTAGTTCTGATGCGGAAGCTGCCGTATCTGCCGTAAACAGTGACCTGGAATTGATTGGGGAGTGGTCGCGGTCCTTTGGGCTGCAAATCAACCCTAAAAAGTCTCAGGCCATAGTTATCGGTGGTAGACAATTGCGGAACAGGCTAGATGTTGCGTCGCTGTCTCCACTCTGGTTGAATGGAGTTCAGATTGGATACACCAAGAAAGCTAAAAACCTGGGGGTAATCGTGGACAGCCCATGTCGGTGAGGTCAGTTGCAAAGTGCACTATTCGTTCCACTCGCTGAAATGCCTCTAGAGCTTTTTGCCCTTGAAAACCAAAATTTCCCTAGCTCAAACTCTCATTCAACCTATCATCGACTACGCCGACGCCTGTTATTTGGATGCCACCGAGGAGCTTTTAGATAAACTTGAGCGTTTGTAAAATTTATTTATTCGTTTTGTTTTCAACCTTAAAAAGATGATCATGTTTCAGAATTTCACAAGTTACTCAATTGGCTCCCTATTCGACTTCGCAGGAACTCTCGGATATTTTGTCTATTATTTAACATCCTTAACAATCCTAAGACGCCTTCCTACCTCCGAGAACGCTTCTCCTACTCCCGTCCTTCCGATGCTCTTTGCAGGAAGCATCTTAAAAATCTCCTTAAAGTCCCTTCCCACACTACTGACTTCTACTCTTACTTCACTGTAAACGCCGTGCGTTTGTGGAACTCTCTTCCGCCTGACATAAGGGACTGCCAAACTCTTACAGTTTTTAAATGAGAAGTGAAAAGACAATACCTTTCCATTTCATCATAGTTGCATGTATTTCTGTATTATTATCTTTTTATATATATTAGTAGGTAGGTAGTTATTGTTATAATATTTATTTTATATGTATGTATTATATCGCACGCTTAATAATAAACCGGAATAAGACAAAAAATCACTTTTTTGGGAAATCGCGGTCAAAGTTTTGAGTCTCTACCTTGTTGAAAACATTTTGATGGTTTTCACGTGTTTATGGTGTTATTTTTATTTTATTTGTCTTAAATTGTAGAGAGATGTATAGCGAATATAACTGACATAATAGTTTAATTGTATTATTTATATTAAATTAATAAATTAAGTTTATTTTCTAAAGTTTCGACTTAGGTCAGTTTAGTATTAATTAATAATATAATCTATTTAAATGTTTAATACTTATTACACTTTAAAAGTAAAACGGAATTAAAATTACAGAAATATTTCGCAAAACACTTTTATATTTGTTATTGTGAAATAACAGTTTATATTTTAAGTTTCATCGTATCTGCTTTCTTAACCCTATAACAACAGTAATTATAATAATCAGTCGTGATAGAAACTTATACAGGTTTGACGATTTCCAGCCTCCCAAACAAGCCGGATTCCGAAAAGACTTTAGTACCGTAGACCACATACATACGCTGTGGCAGGTTATATAGAAGACCGAAGAGTATAACCCGCCACTCTGTTTAGCGTTTCTGGACTACGAGAAAGCCTTCGATTCGATCGAGACTTGGCCTGTACTGCAGTCTCTCCAACGGTGCCAAATCGACTACCGATACATTGAGGTGTTGAAGTATTTGTACAAAAGCTGCACCATGTCAGTCCGTCTTCAGGATCAGACCTCGAAACCAATCCTTCTCTAGCGCGGCGTGAGATAGGGAGACGTCATTTCTCTAAAACTGTTCACTGCTGCGCTGGAGGATGTCTTCAAGGTTCTGGACTGAAGGGGGCTTGGCATCAACGTAAATGGCGAGTACATCACTCACCTTCAGTTTGCCGACGACAAGGTCATGGCTGAGACCATGAAGAGCCACAGTAAAATGCTTGATGACCTCAGTAGAGCTTCCGAAAGAGTAGGTCTTAAAATGCCTAATGCCATGCCTATGTAACACCCACTCCTATCAAGATCGGAGACTACACTCGAAGTTGTAGATGATTATGTCTACCTGAGACACACGGTTCAGTTGGGTAGATCGAACTTCAAGAAAGAGGTCTACCATCGAATCCGACTCGGCTGGGCGGCGTTCGGGAAGTTGCATATATTGTGGTATCTTCTCGTCCAATTTACCGCAGTGTCTCAAGACAAAAGTCTATGACCAGTGTGTGTTGCCAGTGATCACATATGGGACCGAGACGTGGTCGCTCACAATGGGCCTTATCAGAAAGCTTAACGTCACCCAAAGGGCAATGGAGAGGGCTATGCTCAGAATTTCCTTCCGTGATCACTTCAGAAATGATGATATCCGCAGGAGAACCAAAGTTACCGCCATAGCCCGAAGATTTGCCAAACTTAAGTGGCAGTGGGCAGGGCATATTGCTCGCAGAACGGATGGCCGATGGGGCCGAAAAGTTCTGGAATGGCGACCGCGAACCGGAAGACGATACGTTGGAAGGCCTCCTACTAGGTGGACCGATGACCTGGTTAAGGTTACGGAAGGCGCTGGATGCGAGACGCACGGGATCGGTCAATGTGGCAACGCCTGGGGGACGCCTATGTCCAGCAGTGGACTTCTTTCGGCTGAAATGATGATGATGATGATGAATATATATAATGCTTAATAGATCTAGCTTTATGTAACTATGCTAAAGAACAATAAACATTTTAATACAAAATAATAAAAACTTCTTATATACTTACTTGTACTTGGTACATCTACCAACATTAATTAGAATCAACAGAACTAAGTAGGTTTTATTTATTATTCTTATTCAGTCTCGGAAATTGTGACTACTCAAAATGTATATGTTTAGTCTGACCCGCATAATTATTATCAGAATAAAACATAATGTTTAATGGTTCCTCCAAGTATTTCCAAATGCATGTACCTATTTCGATCGAGCCACGCTTCGCATCCGATTCCGTCCAACAATAGCTGTGTACAGATTCAAAAGCGCCTTTTTATCAGCTTAAGATTAGTTACTGTCAAGTTGTAACTATTGAATTTGGACTTATAGTAGAACGCTGACGTGTCTCCACTTACTTAAAACAGCTTGCAGGTGTTATTACGACTTTGTTATTTTCAGTAATATTTTTTCGGTCTACCTTTTTTTACTCAGTATCTTTTCCTCATGATGTTAGCCATATTTTTCTCTAAGCCCTTGTTTTTGGTCCGCTGATGAATTTTCGTAAGACAAAAAAATATAAAAAATATCACCTTCAAAGTATGCTCCTTCAGAAACGATACACTTACGCCAACGAATAATCTAATCATCAAAACATTTTTTAAACGTCTTTTCCGTTATCCAGTTAAGTTCTCACCGCGGATTCTCCTTTTTGTCTTCTGCCGAATGAAAATGAGTGCCACGAAGTGGTAATTTGAGTTTAAGAAAAAGAAAGAAGTCGGCTGGAGCAATATCTAGTGAAAAAGGTGGTTCGATGGTATTTGGTGAGTTTTTGGTCAAAGATTCGTTCACAATGACAGCTTGTGCGCATTATCGTGGTACAAAATCCAAGAATTTCTTTCCACTACTCTGGCCTTTTCCGTCTAATTTTCTCTCTTGAACACCGCAGAACACTCAAATTATATTTACCGTTTGACTTTCCGGCAAGAATTCCGAGTGCACAACACCGCGATAGTCAAAGAAAACATTCAATATGACTTTGACTTTTGATCGACTTTGGTGTCGTTTTTTCGGTTTCGGTACTTACTTTTATTTCGAATAGCTTACAATTATCCGTATCAGTACATCCAATAGTTTTACTTATCATACGATGCGTTTCAGTACCTACATCGAGCATTATTACTCATCATAAGAAGTTTTAGGCATCGCTGCTTCCTATTTGCAGACGTCATCTTCAGGCATAAAACTATGTAACAAGAAATTGAATACTTTTTATTAATGAGTATTTAATAGTAGTTTATGAAACTGTTGCATAATGAGGGGTATTAAAACATGAGTGTGTGTTTAAAAACCGAGCCGTAGGCGAGGTTTTTAATAGTTTTCACACGAATGTTTTAATACCTAGTTATGTGCAGTTTCATACACTACTTTATCTACACTCATAAATTGGGATTGAACCTACTAAATACCTCTTTTTGCATTTTCCATGCCATAAAATCGTGATAGCATTTGTCATATACTTTTCTCGACTTTGCTGGTAATAAATTAGGAGTAATTTCCTTCGCCGCATCTAAAATATCGGGCGGAGTCAAATTTTCTTCACATTCACTGATATCAGACATTTCACACACAATAATTTAAATAACTCATGAAATTCAGTACAGCAAAACTTTCAAAACGTATGAATGGCGCCAAAACCCAGCACATCACCGCATTAACCGTGCATGCGCTAAGGCTTAGCACGCACTGCGATCTTTATTCGCACGATTTTTTCCGCCCATTCTGCGACCTATGTAATTGTATGAAGTTGTTCGCATCGGTAACGAAATCGTGCGGAAATAATTCCGCAAGAAATCCGTGTTTTGCCACAGAATCCGCCGCACCACGGCGCGAATTTTATTCGCCCGAATATTTTGAGCTCTATGAACAGGTAGAAGGAAACAAAATTCGCGCGAATAAAAATCACAGTGCGTGCTACGTCTAAAGCGGGCATTGTCATAGACAATTTAAAATTGGAATCAAATCTTTTTTAAATAGGTACTATAAAATGGCATTACAAAAAAAATATTGATGGAAACTCCTTAGTGATTAACTTCTTGGATCTATCCTGTATCGTAATAGAAAAAAAATTGTTTTATAGCATTATTTTGTTAGAGAAATAGTGTTATAATAAGATTCTATTTTTAAATTTCGGTATTGTGTTTATAAAGTATGCCAATATAAACTCGTTTTGAATTTTATAATTCGAATATTACGATATGAGAGTAGATAAAATAAATTGAAAGGACATTTTGTAATAAACTGCAGCAATTGCTAGAGCAACTTCAGACTTTAGGATCATTTAAAACGTAAACCAAAATAAACACAAGTATTATTTAAATCTACCGATGGTTTTGGTGATAAAGTGATATAAAATGGATTGCTTCTCGTATATAAGTAATAATTTTATACTAAAACGCACTAATACGCAATCTTTCTTATCTATACGATTATAATTTAATGATAAACTGCAACAAGTCTAAATAGCACATGCTGTATTATAAAAGCATATTCAACTAAAATGAAGTAAAACGAAACATGCTTGTTTAGAAAAAAAAATAAGTGAAATAGTCCGACCTGCGTTTGAAAATAAACAGAATGATTTCACCTTACTCCACCGTTGTCACAAAACAATGACATCTATCTCATATCACGGTCGCCGCATCATTAAATGATTCTTTATTGCATGAAATGCATTGTCGCGCGCTTTTGTAGAAAAGAGAGGGGTGAACTAATAATCGACCATTTTGGTTTGTTTCGCATGGCGGGATCGTACCTAAAGATTCTTCAGTCGAAGTTAGTTCGTTTTATTAACAAAAGTGGGAATCCTTAATTTTTGACATATTCCGGTTTATTAGTAAGCGTGCGATATGACAGTATATCCTATTTCTATCTATTATTTGTTGTATTTTATTTAGCCCCGTTATGTTATTTGTGTTTATTTTTCCCTTCCACACACGATATCTACATCTCTTTTTTTCATCTTTCCTTTCGCAGGTATGCTGGAAGAGATTTCATTAGAAATAAGCATCACCTATGAACTTATTTTTCTGTTCCTCCTTCTTGTCTGTATGAGTGTGTGTGCATAAATGGTTAAATAAATAAAAGAAATAAAAGATACAGATCCCTTGTCAATAAAAAGACAAAAATATTAATAGTTGATTGCTGGCTGTTCACACTGCCGGCGAATACTCTCTCGACACAAGTGTGTCGCAACGACAAGTGCTACCTATCAAAGATAATACTCGCTCATTGATAGACGCTCGGCGATGCTCGCTTGGTGGTCAGAACTCACGCCGAGATACCAAAACGAATGCAGGACTTACCGCCACTAAACACTCGCTCATAGCCGAGCGGTAAAACTATCCGAACTACACACTCGCTTTTCGCTTCTCGCCAACTTGTATCTAGGTTCTAGCTCTACTCGCTGCCAAGCGGCAGGTCACTAAGGATACCTAAAGTGAAAAATCCTTAGTAGGCAGGTAAGGCACTTGCCCACCGCCGACGACCAGAAATCAATCGCCGACGATCAATATATGTCTCTTTTATTGACAAGGGATCTGTATATTTTTTCGTTTCTTCAGCGAGAAAACAGTCGATAGCTAATCGTTTCGTCACCGGCGATGGGACAAGTGCCTAAGCTATTAATCACTAAATAAAATGTCCAAATGTCGGCAATGTCGTGTCGTAACAAATCGGTGTTTAGCTACGAACACGTAACGAGCAAAACGGTGAAATCAACTCAATCGTAGATGTTAGTTATTTTAACACAATCACTAGATCTAAAGCTTTTTGTTGCTTTTGCGTTAAATATCAAGACTCATGTCTTGTGATAGCAGATAAATCACAGCCCGAGGGCTGACAAGTAGAGGTGATATAACCACTTAGTAAAGAGAATTTATTCTTTAGTGCAATCGGATTTTGTAGCATACCGGTAATGTTTTATGCTTGCAATGACCTAGCAAGCTACGTCGCGGTCGTAGCATAATTGATGTCAGGATAATCGTAGCCACCGCCAAGTTCTTTCTGTTCTTAATTCTTTACTTTTTTACGATACTCCAAATTTTAGAGTAGTCTTACTCTAAAAGTCTCTTGTCATTATTAGCGTTTATTTCTGTCATAAATATACTCACATTCAAATAGCCTTTATTAACAAACGTAAAACTAATATTTACATTTTTTTGTGAATATCAAACATCGGTTTGTTTATCTTGCTCACTAGCATAGGCCTCCCCCAGACCCTTCCACAGTACACGATCTTGTGCTTTTCTCCTCCACGTGGCACTTGCTGTGGATCTGAAACCATCTTCTTCTTCATTATCTTCTTCTACTTCGGAGTGTGTGATAATAACTTAATTATATAACAAAAATATGCTAACTCTATCTATATAGAGAAATCATGAAGGTAAGAACTTTATTACTATGTTACTAATACTTATTTGTTATATAATTACTCATTTCTTAATTTTACGTAAACGTTAAAGTAATAGTATTCAAAAAGGTCCGTTATCCCATCACTATACTACACAGTAAACCATTTTCGTAATTCTTTACGCTGCGCTGTCACTTACAAAATCAACGACACTTAACTTATAGACACGGGATTGCCTACCCTCATCAAATATGATATCCTAGTCGACATCAATAGAATCCTCTATATGGGAAATATGCTGTGGCATGATTAAAAAGCCTTTTTTATAGCTTTCGGCCATATAATATTGAAAGGGATGGAGATATACAAAATCTATATCGCCATCTCTTTTTTGCACTGGAATTATGATGACTTTAACACTTCCCTATACGGCCTTAGAATTATGTAACTCCTTTTATTATTATTTTCACTTATGTGTGGAAGATGGTATTGGACTTATCATATTCCTTTGAGCCGTGATTTACACACTGCGTTGTTGACTTCGGAACCCTAAAAAAAACGGTTTACATCACATGATATTTTGGTAGCGCTTGTCAATTCCATAACTTTTTAACAAAATGCATGTATTTTTTTATTTGACAAATTAATTACGTATTAACTATAGTAAACAAATATAAAAGATTTTTTCAAATATCTCGATCAGAGACGAATCTATAAAGCGTCACAGTTGAGAATTAAAAAGAGAAGTCCAACGTACCACCTGACGTCAGATGGCACGACACCCATACAGCTGCCATAGAAAACGGTGTTTTCGTAGAGACGGACAGATATATTTTTTAAATTGTTATATCTCTTTCGTTTAATTTTGATTCTGTTTCAACTATAAGTATTCTATTTTAGTCAAATAGCATTTTTTTTCATGCATATTATAATAAAATGTCACTTGCCTCTTGAAGGAGCCAAATAATGTGTTGATTCATTCTCATCCGAAAAGACTCTTTTCAAAAAAATCCCTTTACCTTGAAGTTTCCAATAATGGCATGTAGGAATTATACGTCTATAATTTGCAAATTACTTGCCGGACACCTGTGTGTAAACGTAATTCAGAGTAATAGCAATTTGCAACTAAGATAATTATTTGCAAATTGAAGCTTGTGTTGACAAGAGCGCTTTGGTTTAGTTTAGACTGTAATTACATGTACGTGTGTCTATACAGTTGGGGAAGGCCTATGCCCACCAATGGAATTGTTTCAGCTGAAATCATGATGAAGATGATGCTCAGATTGCGCCTAATATGTAGGAAACAATTATACATCATCATTAATGTGTAAAGAATCTGCCCCTTTACTATTTATATCACTAGGTAAACATTAGATCTATCATCTTAACCGAAAAACGTTGGTTCTTAGAAACAAGTCTTCTCAAATTGGCGCCACATCGGTCGGTCTTTTCGTATCCAGCGGAGTCTCGCTGCCCTCACCGGTTATCGGTTGATTAAGGTTTAAAAAGTTGTTGAACAAAATCAGACTACATTTCTTCTCATTCTCACCTACCAAATTGTCTTTGGGACTAAAATCCATTTTTTTTTTAAACTATTGAATTGAATTTGAATCGGAAATTGAATTATTTTATCTTCATTTTACTTAATCTCGGTTTAATTCCATTTCGAGAGATTATAGTTTCATTGGACTGATTTAGATCACTTTTGATGAAACAATTATAATTATTTTAAACAAAGTTAGCATATTTTATAAAACTTATTTAGACCTAAAGCAGACCTAATCTTGAAGCTTGTATATAATAATATTATAACTAAAGTTACTAGCTGTGGCTAAAATATTTTCATTCAATAAAAACACATGAACTTGTCTAAAGAAATTACATAGTTTGATTTTTAATTCATTGGAGATCGTGCACAGGGTGAAAATGGTGCTGAATATGAATAATTTCACCATGGGATCAACCCTAAAATCGAGATAAATCAAAATCTGCTGTTTCGACTACATTTTAACGAGTGCTTTTCATATCTCAGAGTTGCTTCTGTAAAGTGGTGGTTATTCACGAGTACTTGAATCCCCAAAAATAATGCCAAATAATTAAAAGTCATTCTGTATACCTAAATGTTGTACAAATCAATATGTTATTGATCATAGAGATTTCTCAGGCCGTTGTCTTAGAGAAAGATTCGAGTCGAGTAACTTTGGAGGAAGTTTCCTTCAGAAGGAAGTAGAATATAAGTGTTAGTTTAGAAATGTTTAGCGAAAACATATACAAACGGCTTTCTTTTACATAATTGAGAGATTCCTCAGTCTTTTCACTTTTAGAATTCCAAATAGCCTTTCTTCGTCTAGTCACGTAGACATCCACGTAGCTTAGTTCGAGACGATTGACACGTCACTGTAAAAACTATTTCAGCCAACACTATTTTCGTCTTGTAAGGCGGCCGCCAAATGGGTGAAGTTGTAACTCTATGTTTGGTTTCCACGTCTGAGGATTGATTTTTGATGTAACTTTTGTAGACAAGTAATTGTTTTATCTCTGATTTTGGGGCTGGTCTGTGTTAGCAAACTTACGCTTTGAGCTGTCAGCGACAAGCTCTGTAGGGCTTGGCTTGGTCGATGCAGTCCTACCTTGCCTGGCTCCTTCAGAGCCGGCAAGGTGGCGTGGTCTTGAGGGAGAGCGCTACGGTCGTGTAGATCCTCAAGGCAAGTGCGGTGATTTTCCTTCTCGTGGTTGCCGCCCTGTTATTGGTCTAATTCCCTCTGAAATAGACGTAACTGAAATCACCGGGCGACGTATCACAGGGGTGGCGAGGTCATGCCCCTGGGTGTCCACCATTGAACAAATAAAATGTTGGATAGCAATGACCTCCCGCGTGTTTGTGCCGTGCGCGGGGACCCGTATGGAGGGATGAAGGGATCCTGGTGATTGAGTGGAGCAGGTTGCACACAACACATCACTTTGGCCCGGATTTCTTCCGACACGGGAGGCCGTAGCCTAGCCAGCTACGGCCAATCGGCTGCGGGGTCCGGTCAGACGGCCCCCAGGCGAGTTCACTCCCATTGGGGGCTTGCAGACGGCGGCGCTCGCTCGCATGGCTAGTGGTAGTGGTGTGAGTTGGTGTCGTGCAGTCTCGTAAGCAACTAATGGGGGGGGGCTATATCCCTCGGCTAATCCCTGGTGCTACCGTAGCATCGCCACTTGAGCACTCCATGGAGGGTGGGGATAGTCGAGGGATGAAATTTATATCGGGATTTTAAATGGATTTAAATTCAAAAAAAAACCACAAGGCGAAAGGACCGGCGAAAGTTGGGACTGCGCTCCAAAAGGCGGGACCGGCGAAAGCTGGGACTGCACACCAGACGGCGGGACCGGTGCAAGCCGGGACTGCATTTTCCTTAGCAGGAACGTCCAGAGGCGAGACTGCAGTGGGATCGTCTCGAGGTGGGGCTGCGGCGGGACTGCCAAATGACGGTACTGCTGCGGCACTGCCGAGGGTCGGCACTGCTGTGGGACCGTTGAAGGACGGAACTGCACACCAGACGGCGGGACCGGCGCAAGCCGGGACTGCTTTTTCCGTAGCAGGAACGCCCGGCGGCGAGACTGCAGTGGGGTCGTCTCGAGGTGGGGCTGCGGCGGGACTGTCAAATGACGGTACTGTTGCGGCACTGCCGAGGGCCGGCACTGCTGCGGGACCACCTAAGGGCGGAACTGCAAACCAGCCCACCGGGCACAAAGGTGCTGCCAAAACTGGCGCGACACGTGACCCTTGTGTCGGAGGTCGAATGACCTCGGACCTTGGGGCCCCGGACGCGACCGGCAAAAACAGCACCTCGTCGTCTCCCGGCGGCCGGCATGAACCAGGCTGGCTTCCGGTTGGACGATCTGGGGCGCGCAGGAAAAAGCGCCAAAAGCTGAGACAGCAGGCGGCTCTAGAGGGGACTCCTACGGAGGGCCCATCAAAGAGACCGCGTGCTGCTCTCAGCGGCGACAGCGGGGACATGGCGGCCAAGAGGATGAAGACCCAAGGGCAATCATCCTCAATCCGGTTGAGGATGATTGCCCTTGATCCTTTAGGGATGCGGTGGCGGCTGTGAAACTCGCTGTCGTCACAGTCAGGTACCCGGAAGAGTACTTGAGGGCGGAGGACTTGGTGCCAATCCAGGAGCTCATAATTGAGAAACTGGAAGTGGCGCCGGATCCTCTGCCTGTTTTAACGGTTGCTCCCGGAGTTGTCGCGGGTGCAGTTCATGTATCCTGCGACAACTCTGACGCAGCTAGCTGGTTTCGGGGGGCCATCCACAATGTGGAACTCGGCCCCTTGAAACTCAAGGTTGTTGACGCCAGGGACCTTCCAAAGCCAGTCAAAATGGCATGGAAGAGTCGCAACTTGGCGTTGCAGGACTCTGCCCGGGCCATTCGATTGCTCCAGCGGCTTAACCCTGCCTTGAGGACGAGCGACTGGAAGGTCGTGAATACTCTCACTGAGCAGACCGGCATCCGTCGTATCGTCCTCATGGACGGGGTGTCCGCTGGGGTCATCAAGGCCGCGGGCTACTCTCTTCCAGGAGGAATTGAACGGTATTCGTTCAAACTCCTGGAAGAAGATAAGGGAGAGGCACCCACTGCGGAAGCAGAGGCGGAACCCTCCGAGGATGGACTACACCGACGTGAGGAGGCCATCGAGGAAATCTCTGCTTACGGCGCAGCGCAGGAGGCAGAGATTGGGACCAGGGCGTCAGAGGCAGACCACGAGGATGACATCCTCGGGGAGTTCGACACCCTGGGGATTGAGTCGCCGATTGCTCTCGAGGAGACCCAGGCGATGGAGGAGGAGCCTCAAAACTAAGGCCCTCCTATATTAACACAGGCCCATCAAAATCATCCAAGATGGAGGGACTAAGGTGTGTACAAATTAATTTGCATCATTGCAGAGCCGCTACAGCCCTTCTGGCTCGGCAACTGAAGCTTAACACATATGACGTTGCCTTGATACAGGAACCTTATCTATATAAGGGGACTATAAAAGGCTTAGGTGGGACAGGAGGCACGGTGCTCTATGACTGTCCAACTAATGACGCGAGGACTTGCATCTATATCAGGGGCGGTATAGAGGCAATGCCCTTACGTACTTTCTGTTACAGGGATCTCACAACAACTTTGATCCAGGTGGGGATGGGCACAGAGAAAAGGAAAATTATCCTTGCCTCTGCCTACCTCCCATATGAACAAAAGGAACCAGTAACACCACTAATCAGAAGACTGGTTGACTACGGCAACCAAGAAAACCTCGACCTGATACTTGGCTGCGATGCGAATGCACACCATGTCGTTTGGGGCAGCTCGGATGTCAACAGACGAGGGGAGGATTTGTTGGACTTTGTGGTAAGCTCTTCTTTACAAATCCTTAACGCAGGCAATAAACCTACTTTCAGGACCTCGGCGAGAACTGAAGTTATTGACCTGACACTGGCTTCAAACAAGGCCAGCGCTTACATCGAAAATTGGCATGTATCGGACGAAATCTCTCTGTCTGACCATAATTATATATGCTTTAGGTTTAGGACGGCGGGAGAAGCCGAAACTAGACGAAGGAGAAACCCAAGACATACAAATTGGGACTCGTACAGGAGGGACCTAAAAGTAAATCTAGGGAGCCCTAAAGGTAAGCTTAATTCCATACTAGATATAGAATTTGAAGCTGATAGAATCAAGGTGGGCACCATCGGTGCATGGGTAGATAACTGCCCAGAGAAAAAGGCCTTTTGCAAAAAGGTACCATGGTGGACTCCTGAACTAGCTAAAATACGTCAGGAAACACGACAGGCCTTTAATGATGCAAAAGCCAGGAAAGATTTCTCTGACTATCATAGCATGCTGACGAGGTATAAGACGGCGGTACGCAAGGCCAAAAGAACTAGTTGGCGGCAGCATTGCACCTCCATCGAAGCTCTGCCAAATGGAATGAGGTTGTGCAAAGCAATGTCCATGACTAAGACAAACCCACTATCATCTGTAAAGGATGAGAATGGGTATCTAACGGAAACTGGACAGGACACTCTGGGCGTGATGTTTAGAACTCACTTCCCGGAATGTATACTGCGCGATAGCGATGAAGAGGAACCAGTCACAAGGGACGAGCTCACAAGGCAAACGTCCAAAAATAACTGGCTCACGGCAAAGAAAGTGGTAGATGAGAATAAACTGAAGCTTGCCATAGCGGGCTTCCAGCCTCTCAAATCCCCTGGTCCGGATGGCATCTACCCAATACTATTGCAAGAAGGGGCATCTGTTTTGATACCTCATTTGAGTAAGCTCTACAGAGCCTGCGTAGCCTTTGGGTACGTACCCAAGGCATGGAGGGAAGTCAAAGTCACTTTTATACCGAAGGTAGGTAGACCGACTTACGAAGAAGCTAAAGCTTACAGGCCAATTAGTCTATCATCCTTTCTCTTAAAAGCTCTGGAGAAACTGGTAGACAGGTACCTAAGAGAGGGACCACTTAAAATCTTCCCTCTACATAAACTACAGTGCGCCTACAGCCCTGGCAAATCTACGGAAACGGCATTGCATTATGTTGCGAGTCGAGCCGAGGCTGCGCTAGAGGGACAAGAGATCTGTGTCGGGGCTTTCCTAGACATAGAGGGAGCCTTCGACAAGACAACATTTGAGTCCATACGCATCGCTGCAAAGGAACATGGCATCAATGATACCACGTGTAACTGGATTGACTATATGCTGAGAAGCAGAATAGTCAGATCGGAACTGATGGGAGACAGACTTAGTGCAAAAACAACAAGAGGTTGTCCGCAGGGTGGAGTGCTGTCACCATTATTATGGTGCTTGGTAGTAGACTCGCTACTTACCAAGCTCAATACTGGACCATTCTACACAGTAGGCTATGCAGATGACATAGCCATAATGGTTAATGGTAAATTCCCGAACATAGTCTCTGGATTATTACAACAGGCATTGAGGATGACAGAGGAATGGTGTACAAAGAACCACCTCTCTATCAACCCAAGCAAAGCAGTCATTGTTCCATTCACGAGGAAGAGACAACTAGGAAACCTAGGAGAGCTCTCCCTCAATGGAATAAAGCTGCCCTGGTCTACCGAAGTTAAATATCTGGGTGTAACGCTTGATAAAGAACTCAGGTGGAAAACTCATGTGGAAAATATTACGACGAAAGCCCTACGAGTGTTCGGCATGTGTCGTTCCACCTACGGTAAAACTTGGGGGTTAAAGCCCAAAGTGATACGATGGCTGTACCGAACAATGATAATACCTATTATCACATACGGCAGCATAGTGTGGTGGCCCAGAACAAAGCTTGCCTCGTGCAAAGCGCCACTCACCAGATTACAAAGAACAGTGTGTCTAGGCATCACGGGCGCTTTCAGGACAACACCTACGGCAGCGATTGAGAGATACCTCAATATCCCTCCTCTGCATATGATGGTTGAATTCGAGGCAAGGAAGACATTACATCGACTTGCTGTGGCTGGACTATGGGATGCCTCTAAGCCAAGGACCAACCATACAAAGTTTGACGGGAATGAAGGCCTGGATCGGGTAACAAGCATGTTATCCGATAAAATGCAAACTATGTTTGTGTTTGAAAGGTCTTTCAAGGTCCAAATCCCTACAATAGAGGACTGGACGAAGGGAATCGATCCACCAGAACAAGACAGTCTGGTGTGGTACACTGATGGATCCAAAATGGAATCAGGTACAGGGGCGGGAATATACGCAAAAGGTTACAAATGTAGCAAAAGCCTAGGGAAAATGGCAACTGTATTCCAAGCGGAAACTTATGCCATAATAACCTGTGCTCAAGAGAATATAGATAGAGGAACCAGAGGTAAATCCATATATATTCTTAGTGACAGTCAGGCTGCAATCAAAGCCATGGCATCCTACAAAGTGGACTCCGGACTTATTCTGGATGCTGTCCAAACCCTAAACAGGCTTGGGAAGCACAACAGGGTAAGACTGATGTGGGTCCCTGGGCACAAAGGAATCCATGGCAACGAAATGGCAGATGAACTGGCAAGAGAGGGCTCAGCAAATGACTTCGTGGGTCCAGAACCATGTGTAGGCATCTCGACGTGCCTCGTAAAAGCCGCATTTAGGGAGTTTGCAGATCACAGACAGCGAACTCATTGGCTATCTAGCACCGGTCTACAACACTCCAAGAAATTCCTAGGCTCTACGTTCAAAGCCCGGGAATGCATTTGGAATATGAGCAGGGGGCAAATCCGCTACCTGCTTGGGGCCTTTACTGGGCACTTTGGAACCAACGACATGCTCATGAAGATGGGTATAACCGCGACACCCATCTGCAGGTTGTGTGGGGAACATACGGAGCGCATGGAGCACCTTCTTTGCACATGCGATGCACTGGCTGGTAAGCGAATGAGTCTCCTAGGGGCTGGATATCCAAGACCAGAAGACTATAGGCTCATATCTCCCAGTCTCGTTGTAAAATTCATGAAAAGAGTTTTCAACGAGATTGGGGAGGAGTAAGGTATCTAGGGGACCACAATAGATCCCAATGGGTCGAAGTGTCCGAGTTGTTTCTCGGCCCCTCCACAAGATAAGATAAGATCTCTGATTTTGGTAAATTAAATTGTGAATAAATTTATGGTCGTAAAATTAATTTCCAATTTGATAAATTATAATCTCAGTTTATAACTTCATAAAATATTAAATTTATTCACAATTTAAGAGTCTGGGTCTCGAAGCTTGTTAGCAAAAAAGTTTCTAAAATTATAAATGAATTTATCCCTTAAAGTAGTTAAACTGAAAGTTTGTATGATATCAAAATTTTTGCCGATGGGAAATGCCAGTATTTAATCAAATGTGAACAAAATTGAATTACTCAAGTTATTATGCACGATTAAATTAATGTTTTTATATAATTATTGAAAGGCGCAATAATTAAGAGTTAAAAGAGACGTCTTTAGGCTGATATGATGATGATTAGTAGCATTCCTGTGTTTGAAATTGTGGTCGGATATAATATGTTCGCTCCCATTACATGGAACTTAACATTACTGGTGAAATGTGATTGTACTATACGATGCAACTCTACTTAACCCTTCGCAGATTATAGGCGTGATGTTATGTGTTGACGGTATGACCACTAACATTCTAAAGTAACAACTAACAATGTTGCCTTCAAAACTTATTTTAGAAACATTTTGACGGTAGAAAGCGTCGCTATAATGTTACTAATATTGTTATTGACATAGTTGTTAGTAAGCTGGCGGCCAAACGTTTGGCAAATGTCTGCTGTAAAATATTTTGAATGTGTAAACTTTGCTCGTTTTGGTTGGTGTATACTAAAAGTAATTAAATATATGGCTGTACCCACGTGAAAGTCGAAAATTATTCCAAGGGAATATACGTATCCCGAGATAAGTCCTAAGTCCTAATACAAGATTTATGAGCCTAAACAACTTGATTAACCAATAGTTAAATATACAAACTTTCAGCTACTAATAAATGTAATTCTTGTACTGTAAATGTAATTCAACAACCCGCACTGGGCCCGCGTGGTGGATTAAGGCCCATTACTCTCAGAGAGAAGATGCCTGTGTCCCAGCAGTGGAAACATAATCAGGCTGATGATGATCAATTCTTGCGGATAATTCTTAAATAACGTTTTCGCACCATTAATTGTGTGACTATAGTACATTACTGCAGCGGCCAGCAAAAGAGGCATTGATGGACGAACGTATAAATGTGGGCCGAGGCGAAGCCGAGGCACACATACGTAAGTCCATCAATGCCTAGTTGTGGCCGAGGCTTGTATAGTGCTTTTCTCAAATAATGCGCGGAAATTAAAACTAAGTAGTACCTAGAACTCATTTTGTCAAAACCAATGACGAACAACGAACAACAATAATTATTCCCGCGTTAGGCTTAGCACGCACTGCGAGTTTTATTCACGCAATTTTTTTCCGCCCATTCTGCGGCCTATGCAATTGTATGAAGTCGCAAGCATTGCAGTAAAAAAATCACGCGGGAATAATACTACAAAAATCCGCGCAAATAAAAATCGCAGTGCGTGAAGTGTTAATTTGTTTTTTTTTTTCAATAAACAGCTTTCTATATGCAAGCCAGTTCGAAATTTAAATAATCTTCATCGAAGAAAACCTTTATTAAAATACCTCCTTGGTTGCCATGTTTCGGAGAAAAAGATCGTTCCATTTTTAAATTACACGACAGATATGAGTTTACTATGTAATTTATTTGGCCGCTACAAACGACGGATATGGATTTTCATACAACTTTTGCCGGCCGCTGCGCGCATGTATATGGCCAGTACAGCAATTGCGATTTATCTCGAAGAACGTTGTCAAAATAATGATCAAATTTCCAAGCATGTTTGAGAAAAATATTTACGCTTATGTGACAATACAATATGATCCATCCCAAAAACAGAACAAAACTTTCTTCCTCCTTATAATCATATTGAAGAAATATTCCTATTAAGGACCTCGTCAGAAAAAGGTTCCAAAGGAACTTTAAATAAACAGAAACTGTCCCTTATCTTGGAAACTTGCGAAAAATACCCAGAAACATTCACCTGCTGTATTATTTGCGTCCGAGATTTGAAGAAAACGGGTACCCCCAGGTGTCGCCTCTCTGTTGGGCGTCCCTAAGTGCGTGACACTTTGGATGATTGATAAATCGCTTATCTGTATTTTATACCTGTTACTTGACAGAATGAATTATAATGTTTACGTAGGTTTGGGGAACGTCTGGAAGTATAGATTTGACACTATTTTCAAGATAATGTCTATGTAGTTTTGTTCAGTTTTTTATGCAGAAAGTGAATAGATCCGCTTTTTAGTCTGAACCTGGCAAATTACCGAGATGTAGGAAAACGAACGCAAAAGTGCCATAGTAACTCGAAAAATTCAAATATTGTACGATATTATAAAAAGTCAATCGCGAAACAATTATCTATTTGCCAAAACTAGGGCTTAAAATATACTTACTAAAATATGGCGTCGCAAAATTTCTCCGCTGTCCATTGCTAATTGTAATGACTGGCAATATAAAAGACTGGTGGCATTGCCCCGTTGAATGGCAACGCTTATCCTTCATCATATCAGCCGAAAGACGTCCACTGTTGGACATAGGCCTCCCCCAAGCGACGCCACATTGATCGGTCCCATGCGTCTCGCATCCAGCGGATCCCCACAATCCTCACCAGGTCATCGGTCCATGCTTACAATGTATATATACTCATTTTGTACAATGTTTATATTTTATCCTTGTAAATAAATCGTATATACTGAAGTAGAATCAAAATCATCTCAATTTATGTAGATTGATTTGATTGTTGACGAGCAGTGGTGACCCAGTGGTAACGGGGGCCGTTACCCTCTGCATCGTAGGTTGTGGGTTCGAACCAAAGAAATAATTTACAGAAAGTAATGCGCCTGCCTGGCATTACTTTGTGTGAATTATTTAATCACCACTGCACTGAAAACGGTGAAGGAAAACCGTGATTAAACCGGCATGTCCTAGAACCAGAAATGCGAAGACATGTGACATGTACAAAACCGAACAGGGCCCGCGTGGTGGATTATGGCCTATTCCGTCTCTCACAGCGAGGAGGCCTGTGTCCCAGCTAGGGCACGAATATCGGAATCTCGTAATATCGGAATCTCAGAACGAAATTACTGATATTTCAATACCGATACTGAGTGATCCAATATCGGAATAAGAAACAAACATTATTTTTGCTTATTTTGAACCTCGGAGTGAGAAAGCGCGGTTCAGCCCGTTGACTAATCGGGCGCTTATTTACTTAAACTTCACTTCATGAAAAATTAATACGTGCCTTCACGAATGCCATGATTTACAGTCACGAGATTGTTAAAAATGTTATTTTTAAGAGTACAAGTAAATATACAGTTTCATAGAACCCGTTGTAACAATAAAATTTTATTGGAAAAGGCTTCAGCAGTGGTCGTCTTTCGGCTGAAAGGACTATGACTATGATGATGCTAAGATAGTTTTTCATACTTTTGAGAGGGCTGATTCGGAAAGAGTATTAAAGCTATATATTTTTCAGTATTCTGCTTGTATTGAATAAGACAAGTTAGTCGACCCGATCACTAATCCACTTCCACTACTTCAAAAATCAAGATCAGAAATCATGTTTATTTTCCTTCCACAAATATTACACTATATTGAGATCTAATATCGGAAATCAATATCGGAATTGAAATACTTCCGATATGACATGCCCTAGTCGCAGCAGTGGGAATGTTAAAATGCTGACGATGATGATTTAATTGTTGATTCATGTATATGAGAGACAAATAAGTCTGGTCGAAGCCGGTATTGAACGAGTACCTATATAGATCATATATAATGCCAATGTAATTTAACGGTACAGATTAATATTTACCTTGATATACAATTAAGTCTGTCTGTTACCTTAAATGGGTCCCGTACTCAATTTAGTGTTGGGTATTCACCGTCCGACGCTTTCACGATACGGGTCCATCATTGAACGTCATATTCACCGTTATTGAATATGTAGTTGCGTTGTTTTTGTTATTTAGAGGTTATTGTTGTTCTTTGTCATGGCAACTAAATCAAAGGGAGTGGATGAAATTTTCTCCAAAATAACTTAGAATGTAGAATATCTCTTAATATCCTAAACATTTAACTAACTAAATACTATACTAATTTAAACTAAACCGAAGAACGTGCATAACAAAGTACTTATCAAAAGATTTATCGGCACTTAACTTCAGTTGGGACGAACGAGAAAAGTCCCAAGAATAATCTTCGATGCTTAATTTTGATCATCATCATCATCATCAGCCTTTTAAAGTTCCCACTGCTGGGACATAGGCCTCCTCTCATAGAGGGAGTGGGCTATAATCCACCACGCGGGCCTAGTGCGGATTGGTAGATGTCACATGTCTTTGAAGTTTTGGTTCTAGGACATGCCGGTTTCCTCACGATGTTTTCCTTCACCGTTTTGAGAGCAGTGGTGATGAAATAAATTACACAAAGTAAAGCGCCTGCACGGGTTCGAACCCACGACCTACAACTCGTAAGTAGGGACCGTAACCACTGGGCCACCACTGTTCTTAATCACTGCGCTTAATTTTGATGGTATCTTATAATTTCTGAATAGTTGGAGTGTTTGTAGACGAAAGTGTCTGGGGGTCTAGAATTATGATGCAGATTAGGAAAATAATCTAGTATTATTTTCTTAACTAGATTCGAGAATATTTCCCGAAAGACCAATTTGGATATTTGTTTGGTAAGTTTGTTTTCTCATCAATGTTTGTTGGGTCGTTATTATAATTTATTGTCAATATTTAAGGGGGTTAAAGAACTTATAAACTAAAACAACTTTTACTAAGGGATTAGGGAACACCTGTTTTTTCCAAATGACTTGGTTCCATAGTGTTGTTGTCCTAGTTGTATTAAAAATATTTATAAACAAATAAAAAGGTACCGTGTATTTTTATATAATAATAAACTGTGGCAATTTTTGGTTCATTTTAATTTTACTTATGAGTTAATATAATTTTAGGTAACGGTGTCAACAGTGAACATGCTCACAACAGTGCTCAACGATAGTCGATTTTTCCCCGAAAACGAGGTGGAGCAAGCTGATTTAACAGATCCATTGCTGATGAACAGCCCACAGGTACACAGGCACACAGGTACAAATTTGTCAGAGATAAAAACACCCCAATTTCTGCTCTTAATTTTAGGAATTTGAAACAGATTTCCAAATGATATATCAAGCTCATTTAAATATTTTGTGAACCAAAGTAAAATTACGCTTTTGTTACAGTGCGTCCTTTTCGGAACATTCATGATTTGGTTTGCATCAATAACGATAAATCTCGGGCCCACATTCTTATCTGGAGCTTTGGCTGCCAGTGCCGGGTCTTACGGGTCTTACGGACCCGCCCCGTCGTGTCCCCTAGTTCGAGGACCCTTCAGACATTATGTGCTTAACGCACTCTGGATAGGCGTTAATACAGTGTGTATCGGATTGACACTTTTCCACTTGAAAAAACTCCACCGGGATCTCACGAAGTTTTGTATGTCCATTAATCACACTATACTCAACGAACTTTAACAGATGGCATTGAGAGGTTAGTTTCATGAGAGATAATAAAAAGTAATGCTTTGTTTAAATTGTTTGCTTCAGCTTCCATTCTCACAGAACCGATTTCTCCATGATCATCATTGATTGCCAAGTAATTTGTAACCATGACATGTCATCCACAGCTTTATGAGAAATGGTATGAGAATGGTAGCTCTAGTCGTTGTTTGTCTGATATATAAAAGTTCCGTAGTGTACTGCGGTTCACAGTTGCGAGGACGCAGAACTGGTGCTCTCTGAAACTCGTAGAAACTCACGAAGTCATCCGCATAATTCCAAGTCGCTGTACAATATTGTGCATATATACTAGACTAACGTTGGCCGGTAAAGGAATTTTTGTTGGTACCTAGCCAATATTCCTTGCGATGTACCGCAAATAAGATTTAAATTTTCGGAATTCGCCCCATTCGAAATGGACGTTTGCATTTTAGAAGTGCACCGTCCATATAAATTGTAAACAACAAAACCACCACTCAATGCTTGTCGTTGCCAAGGTGCGGTTCAGATTTAAGTCTTCGATAAATTTAAATCTTATCGCATGCAGACTAACGTAGAAGCAATACGGGTAGCTGGTTTAGTGACCACGCTTGTCAGCATGACTGGAGACAACAGGTGATCGGATAACCTTCCCAACAGCGTGGGACCCAGGGTAAGGATTGTGACGCATGCTTGTTTCATCTCTTTGTGTTCTTAGGCAATTTTATATTCAGCAACTTGTTATTTGTTACTTTTGATCTATCTTGCTATATCTGTTTCCATTATCCGCAAACCTGCCAAATAAACTGTATCTAAATTAAAAACATATATTTAAGTACGTCTATTTTATTAACTTCTCTACACCGATCTCCGTTTCTATTTATAAAACCATCAAGGCTACCTAAATAGAGCTTTTAAATTACTCCAGAGTGACGTCGATTGACGGTGTCTCATGAATTGGCTTTTGTAACTAAATTATTTTATTTCACTTGGCTGGTTTTATTTTTGAAATCAAAATTTTATTATCCTTTAAAATTGGGGCTTTGGCAAGAGACATTATAGTATACTCACTGTATATCTGTTCTAAATTACCTATTCATTCTTAGACTGTAGACGGGACTCTGTCAGACGGCCGTTGCCGTCCCTCAGGCAGTAACAACCTACCTCTGGGAGGTGGTCGTCGTCTCCGCAGCTATCTGGCGAGGGTCGAGCGTGAAGGAGTCCGTCGTGTGAGGATGTTCCTGGTTATCTCGGTGGCTTATATTCTGTTCTGGGGGCCATTGTTCCTTATTACGCTGCTGCATCATCCGGCTTTAACGTCGCATATAGAGTAAGGATTCAAGAATACTATTCAGACTGCAAGTCTTAATGTTTTCATAACATATATTTTGATCCTAGGCATACAGTGAACTTGGCCGCAAGAATTTTGAACTTACCTTTTATGTTCCAGATGTATTTCCAAATCACTCTACATATCTCGTACGTACACGCGGCGGTCAATACGCTGCTGTTCATGGCGTTGCATCGAGCCTTACGAAGAGCGGCTCTACAGCTGTGCTGCGGATGTTGCGTGCATTGGAGTCATTTCGTGCTGGCTTTGACATCTGCTGGTAAGTGGACCTAGAGTAGTAGTCTGTCTCAGAAGGACCATTCTGGAACAATAATGGAAAAATTATTGTTCGTAGCGTAATTGCCACCAGCGCCAGCCTCGTTCTCGCCCGCGGCCGTGTCTCCGAAGCCACCCCCCGCGCCGCCACCGCCAATGGCCCCTCCCGCCCCCCCGGCGCCGGCGCACTCCGCCCCTGCGCCTCACACGATGATGGTAATTACTTCTTATATGTAAGTGTTGACACCGTAATACGTGGTTTAACTCACTCGCACAATCCCGCACGTCAACTCCCTAGACCCCGCGAGTCGTAGACTAAGATTGCCTGCGAGCTGAATGCATGACGAGGATGTGAAACTTCTGTTGCATAGTTTCCTCTTGCGTGGTAGTGGCGCCCTAGTCCTAGCTACCCTACTCGTAGTAAAACGAATGAAATATCTCGCTCTCAGAGTTAGGCAGTTGGGGAGTGTGATGCTGAGAGTATGTCGAGTGCGCGTGTGAAAGGAGACGAGGATATGATGGGGGAGGTGTGGAGTGGCAGCGTGCGGCGGGTGCCGCGCTCGCCGAGCCCGCTGCTGGCCGCGATAAGAACGCGCGCGGCCGAGCCTGCGTCGCCCGTACCCGCGCCCTACGTGCCGCATGCTCCGCGCTCGCCGCACGTGCCGCGCGTGCTGTACGCCACGTACTCACCGCGCCCGCCGGCCCGCGCCTGCCTCAACAACATATCCTACATCTGTCCGCCTAGCCGTCCAATACAAGATCATTCTGTAAATATAACTAAGAACATTAACGCCATCAAATTGTATATAAACTTTTTGAAGTGTCTTTGTATCAGTAGTAGTGATGCTCTCAAAATATTGATGTATAGAAAGGGTATTTATTAAAAATATTACGAAATTATATTTACGGTAATTTTAAATATTCGTTACATTGTTGTACGTAGTAAAGTTATGATTTATTTTATTTAAGGTTTTTTTTAGATTTTGACCTGTACATTGTGTAATTACAATTTCTATTCTGTAAGTCAATATAGAAAGCCAAATTCTGAATACACAGTATGTAGAAAGAGTATATTAAATGGCACTTCCAGATAATTATATTCAGTAGTGACCCAAACACGACTAAATTATATAATAATATATTTTTGTGAGGATAAGTAGATGATGTGTAATTCTAATTAAGTGAAACACCAAGTAGAAAGGTATAAAAAAAGTAGTTTAGGAAGTGAAAATAAATGTGTCATTGGGTCTTATTTCAGATCATCTTTTTATAATATAAAAAACAATGCGAGGTGGTGAAACGTCATCCCATCCAAGTTTGACAAGCCAAAGCTCTTTGATAAGAAGCTTGGCGTATAAAATTATCGGTGCCGCGAGGCCTAAAACGTCGAAAAGACGTGCAATGGAAGAAAGAATATTCCGTTTCGTGCAAGGGCGAACATTAGGGTTAACCTGGAATACGAAACAATTTTGATCAGGGAACCAACGAAGTCCCAGTATTTTCTGTGTCAGATCTTTACTTAGGTCTACGCTCTGTGAAAGTCTTAATGACTCTGGAATATACCGAAGAACATCGACACTATTGCTAGACCACTTCCTTAGCTGAAAATCACCGAGAGAGAATATTTTTATTAGTTCACGAGCCGAGTCTATAGCCAGCGCGGTGCTAGGTATAGAACTAACTATGTCATCCATGTAAATATCTCGCTGCAAAATGTCCCTGGCGAGAGGTACTCGTAACTGCGTTCCTTCTTCCTGACATAACTGTTGGATAGTGCGTGATAAATATGAAGTTCTTCTTCCTCATTATACCGATATATGATACGCTGATGCGAACGATCTTGTGGGCGTATACCTATACGTAGGTACTGTAGAGGACGTAGACAGAGGTTAATAAGTAAATTAATAAATTACTTTTATAGTTTACATGTTACGTCTAATACCCGAAGTGCGGCTACACCTAGTTTTAGCCGGTTAGAACTAGGTGTAGCCACTTACTCTTGGTTAAACCTAGTACAAGCCGATTGTTTTCGGGTAAAACTAGGTCTAGCCTTCATCATGCCGGCTACAACTAGGTCCAGCCATTCCCTGTTGGATAAAACTAGATGCAAACAAGTTGAAACAAGTAACAGGCGCCTGGCTCACGCGAGACGCGTCGCGCTCGCGCTCCCCTGCCGCCCCGCCTCCCGTACACCCGCGTTTGCCCTTGCGCTTTGAGTTTAGTACGCGTTGTGCCGTTGTACAAAACAGACGTACTTTCTTGTTTTTGCGCACTCATACGTTCGAATTCAGAATGGCTATGAATAAAGACCTACAGACTATGAAGTCAAGTTTTTTGGAACAGTTTCAGTGTTTATTAGCCACAAAACATGGTGAAAATCAAAGCTATATGAATGATGTGCAGTATTCAAAGTTTATAGAAGACGTTAAAGCTGCCAAAATATCCCCGAAACGTTCTACGTTACAATATCGCCGTTTGAAGCGCTTCGATGTTTGTTGTATTGGCGACATCGAAAAGTTAATTTCTCCTGTGTCGAGCACCGAAAATTCCGAAAATATCAAACATTTTGTCAAGAATGAAGACTTGTTTGATGTTCTTCATGAAATACATCTGTGTGTTGGGCACGGCGGAAGAAACAGAATGGTTGCAGAAGCTAAAAAGAAGTATGCAAATATTACTCAGGAGGCGATTCTTTTGTATCTTCGTTTATGTAAGCCATGTCAAATGAAACAAAAATCTAACAAAAAAGGCCTTGTTGTAAAGCCTATTTTATCCAGCGAGCTAAACAGCCGTTGCCAAGTAGATTTGATAGACATGCAGACAAACCCAGATGGTGACTACAAGTTTATACTAGTTTATCAGGACCACCTCACGAAATTCGTACAACTTCATCCGTTACAACGTAAGACTGCGCAAGAAGTATCAAAGAAATTACTTGATATATTTTGTATCTTTGGATCACCCTCAATACTTCAATCCGACAATGGCAGAGAGTTCGCGAATCGAGTTGTGGAAAGTTTGACGCAGATGTGGCCAGGTTTGAAGATTGTGTATGGGAAACCACGACACAGCCAGTCATAAGGTAGTGTTGAACGTGCCAATCAAGATATCGAAAAAATGCTTACGACTTGGATGGCTGACGAGAACTGCCAAAAATGGTCAGAAGGCTTACGATTTATTCAGCTAATGAAAAATAGAGCTTACCATCACGGAATTAAAAGATCGCCGTACCAGGCAATGTTCGGTTGTGATGTAAAGGTCGGGCTGAAATCATCTGATCTACCACCTGAAGTCCTTGCAAATATAGAAAGTGAGGAAGATCTTGAGAAAATTCTTAGAGAGTTAGTTGATGATGAGAGTGACGAAGCTACTAAAGAAAATGAGCCATCAAAAGAGAATGAGCCATCAACATCAGGAAGTTGCCAGAAAGAAATCGAAATGACATATTGCGGGCTCTGTGACCAGAATGAGGAGAAAAAATGTAAGCTGTGTGAAAAGAAACTAAAAATTGACACTAACAGGAAAAGCGCACAGGAAGGTTTGGTAAAACAAGCTATTAAAATGACGGCTTCATCAAATTAAAAGTTTCCCCCATATAAAGTCGGTGATACAGTCCGAGTAAAAATTCCTGACGTGGATAGAGGTAGAGGCGACTTCCCAATGTGTTAATGGTTTTACTTGAATGTAACGACAAGGGGCTATACAAATTAGGAAACAAATACGGCACTATAACAGAACTATTTTCAAGAAATCAGTTCACTGTGTGTGACTCAAAATTTTTAGATATTGACATGGTTTCACCCGAAAAGAAATCACTACGCCAAATAGCCAATGCACAATCGACCTCTGGTGGGCAAGGCTATAAAAGATGCCACTGCAAAACCAAATGTGGCAACAAAAAGTGCCTCTGCAAAGCTGCTGGTATTTTGTGCAACTCAAAATGTCACTCAAGTCACTCATGTCACTCTTATCATGCTCCAGAACGACTTTCGATCAGCTTTAAGGTTTTTCTGAAGTCTGTTTTCGTAGGCTTCATAAGATGAAGCGATTTTAATTTTGACTCGAGCTCGAAAGCGAGAAAACACTTCATAATCGCTTTGGGAACCAGTTGTCTTAAACAATTTATGATAACGCCACTTTTTTTGATATCACTTATCAAATCCGATGTGTACCACTCTGGATAATTAAACCTAGATCCTAGCTTACAAACCTTAAGATTTCTCTTAGGAACACACTCGGCCAGGACCTCATTTATTATTTTATAAACGTAATTTAAAACCATCTCTGAGCTATGAATTTCAAACAACATTTCCCAATCTAATAACATAAAAGAATGATATAATCTTAGGAAATCTGCTTTATTGAAATTCCACCTGCTTTTATTAAGTACTGAGACACCACACCCAACATTCCTAGAAAGTGACATGCTACCCTCTAGTTCCCGATCAGAAAGCTTGGCGCTAATGGCCAGCGGCGGGTGTTGAGCATCAATATCAACTAACGGTTAAAATATGGAAACAAAAAAAATCAACAAATCTTTATCTTTTACGGAACCCGCGTAAGTGGAGAAACAGAAATTAGTGGTCCAACCAAACTGATAACTCAACGAAAGATTTTACAACTTAAGTAAACAATAAACGGTACGGAACGATCCGTACACGCGAACCCTAACAATAATAAATTGTAAGATGAAAAAAAATATAAAGCGTATAAAAATCAGGAAGACAATATTTATCAAAAACTCTTTTCTTTCCCATTTTAATTAACAATATTAATATTAACGCGGAAGAAAAAATCCTTCACGGATTGTACTGAGAGATATTGTCGTAATATATATACATTTTAGCAGCGTGAATGTGTCTTGGAGTAACACCGAATTTCTAAGAAAGGTGGCTAGGTTTCCCAGATTCATTTTATGATAATAACTGAATCTTCCAGGATATGTTTTGGACTGATATTAATTTGTTCTTATCACTTTTTTTTGGTCTTATTAATCTATAACTTTTAAGTGCTTTTTTTGTTAAGAACGAGATGTCTATTTCTTTTCTTGACAGTCCTTTTCGACTTTTCTGTGAAATTAAGTAACAGGCAATTTGTTAATTGCAGAACCTACACCGAAAGCATGATTCCTTCTTTTTGTTAAATTAGAAAACAAACAATACCTATGACAGACAGGTTAATAAAGAGTGAACTTTTTTCTTATTAAGTTTAGTATCCAGCGTGAAATATAAGTGAAGTTCCGTTAATAATAGATTAATTTTGTATATCATCGTCTTCGCAAATTGAGGAAAAGATAAACTCAATATTTTCCTTATCTTTGTGGCTTTTCTTTTGACCATTGATTTGATAAGTTTGAGGAATTGACACGGATCTAAGTGAATTGGTTCGAAAATAGACTTTACGGGATTGTTATTTCAAATTCGATTACTTTTGGTTGTAAACGAAGACAGTGTCTTACCCGCCAGTATTAAATTATTTATTTATTATATACTTTATTGTACACAAGATAAAAAAATAATCAAAAAGACATCTTATAACAAAAACAAACATACAACAGGCTCTTCCAGGCAACCAAGAATGGAAAGAGACAGCCTGGACACAATATGGGGTTGCACTTGGTGCAAATTTTACAACAAATATTTAATTTATTAAAAATGTAGATACTAAATATAAACTAAACAAAATAAAATAATAGATACATAAATACATACATACAACTAACATACAGACAAGAAAACAATTCAGCTTATACAACATTATGATCACAATGACAAGTAGTGCTCCTTCACAAGTCGCTTAAAAACAGGTAGTGATTGCGTGCGCTTTATAGTCACAGGCAATGCATTCCATAGACGAGTGGCCTGGACAGTAAAAGATTTGTCTAGGAAGGTACTGGAATGCATTGGCATTTTAAGTTTCATATTATTTGATGACCTAAGAACTTTAAGGTGCGAGTCACACAGAAACAGAAACCGTGTCTTGAGATAAAGAGGGGTAGAAGGAAGAAAGAGAATATTATATAGGAGAGAAAGAATATGAGCATAAGTCGCTCAAGTTTATCAAGTTGCACTTCAGTGAGGTCAAGATAGCTGGCATGAGCATAATCAAGGATGGGTAGCAGAAGAGATTGTGCAAGCGCAATCTTGGTTGCAGTCGGCAGAAAATTACGCAATCTTCTCAAAAATCCAGCTGATGCGAATAGCTTGCGGCTAACTTCCTGTAGCTGGGCAGCCCATGAGAAGTTTTTGTCAAGGAATATACCCAAGTTCTTAACTTTCTCGCTTAAAGGGATAACAGAATTGTCAAAAGAAACTTGGGGTCCAGTCGATCCTTGAGACCGTTCTTAAACTGCCCACCACCTAAACTTGCGTCTTTATTGGATTCACCATAAGTCCGAACCTCTTGCTCCAGTCGCATATAGACCAGATCACTATTAATGGTCGAGATAGCCTCAGATAGATTTCCAAGAGGAGCTCGTGAGTAAATTTGCAGATTATCTGCATAGCATAAAGGTGGTAGGAAGAAATTAATTCGTTGGAGATTGAGTTAATAAAAACAGCAAAAAGTAAGGGAGATAGAAAGCCGCCCTGTGGTACCCCGGCACAAGTACTACACCAGGAAGACAAGGTCTCTCCGATGCAAATACGTTGTCGGCGGCCAAACAGGTAACTACGAAACCATTCAATTACCGTTGGAGATATGTTAAGAGAGCCAAGGATGCCAAGCAAAACATCTAAATCCACGGTATTAAAGGCATTAATAAAATCCAGTAGAGCCAAAACCGTTAGATTGCCCAGTTCCATGGCAGAACTTATATCGTCAGTAACATTCAAAAGCGCTGTACTGGTGCTATGACCAGGTTAGCAGCCGGACTGGAAGGGGTTAAGGAGATTATTTTTGGAGAGGAAGGCGCTTATTTGTTTGTGGATTAAGCGTTCAAGGACTTTGGATAGGAATGGCAAGACAGATATTGGGCGATACTCGGCAAAGGATGTGCGATTGGATTTTTTAGGTAAAGGAATTATTTGGGCGTCTTTCCATGAGCTTGGAAAGACACAGCTAGACGATGACAAATTGAGGATATGGCAAAGGACGGGAAGTATAATGTCCAGCACCGGGAGTAGCATTTTGCGGCTGATGCAGTCGCTTCCTACTGCGTTTAACGAAATCGATAGTATGCTCTTCTTAACATCACATGCAGTAAATTGACCAAATACAAACGGAGAATAACTGGGAAAATGGAATATGAATAGTATATCCAATTTATGTCACAAAATGTAGTCATTGATATAAAATGGATTTCTTAACATCACTTAACAAAAAGTGGTCAGTCATCCTTTCCATTTATTTTCATTTATATAACATATAGTAAGTAGGATCATCAAAAGTAAGTGAAAGTTTAAAAATAAATAATATTTTGTAACAATTAATAAATGAGTTTTTTTTTTTCTATTATAATAACTTGTTTGCCTTTGCCTTTCTATATCTTACACAAAATAACTGAAAGGAAGAATAAAATAAAAAAAGAGAACGAACAAAAAAAGCAGTGAGAGTGGGGGTGATATGAACATACTTATGATTTTAGAATAATGTGTTCACTAAAAGATATGACCAATTTAAAATACAAACAATCATTACAATCACAGTAACTTTGTCATTAATCTATTATTTTATCATGAATCAGGTAAATCTTCTTTTTACTTTAATATATCAAGTGCCACCATGACACTATTACAACGAGGGGGTGCCAAAATGAATGGTGTTATGTAGGGTGGAGATTAATTTATAAAGGTTTATCCTTGGTAATAAAATGTCGCATAAGTACATACTACTTAACAACTATATTATAATGTTTACGACAGGCCGAGTAATTTGTGTAGCAGTCTGCGATAGTAAGTCCAGTTTTTACTGTTGTCTTTTATGCTTTTATTATTCTGTGTCATAATTTTGAGAGATCAGAGATGATATTAAATATTTTGTTGATGAAATAGTTTACAACTATCTTCCAGTTGCTTCACCAGGGGGATGGGCGAAAGTTATTCCACGAACATGGACTACCGGGATATAAAGTAACCTACGTTATAATATAAACCAATCCTGATTATGTTGTGAAATCTGTTGAGGTATGATTGATTAACACACTAAAAAAGATAATTTCTTGTTTAAAATATTATAACCGAGTAGAATTACTTTATGACATAATTTTGCGAGATTAGAGTATGATATTGCTGGCAGAAACAAAATATTTTGCTATAGAAATTGTTTAGAAGCGCCATTTTCTCATAGCATTATTTTTGTGATTAGAATATAACTGACTTTAACTAATTAAATCAACAAGAGTTTTTGTGCGAAACTGTCGCGGTCTCGCCCCAATGTGCACCCTTGCCCGCGTCGCAGACGCACGGCACACCTTTATAATTGAAAGAAAGAAAACAACTAAGAAATGTTATAAAATAAACAAAACACAAGAAAGTTTTAAAGCACAGTATTTCCAGTATAACAAAAGGAGCGGGCTCAGCCGATGCTGACCAGTGTGCATCATGGCTACTACGCTGGGCAACGCTGATTTCCAGCCCGCCCCCTTTCTCACAGCACTTATCATAATAAGTAAATTTTATAAACCCCGAAAAGTGAGTTGCGACGTGTCAGTCGTTAAAACAACAATGCAAAATGAAGATGGTGTTCTATAATTAAAACAATGCAAAATGATATTAAATAATCTTGTACACCCACCACTGTTGTGTCCTTTTTAACCCAAAGTTTGACTGGTACAGAATGCCTTGCTGCATTAAGTCCACCTATGTATCAACATTGTACATGAAGAATCTTATAAACTGCAAAAAACTCTAACAAATGAATGTATTTCCAAGCATATTCCCTCTCGACATCATAACAGTGCCAGTAACATACTTATCATGTTTCAAGTTCATAAGAGTTCTACAAATGTCACAGAAATTTCAGCGCGACGGAAATTAAAGTGCAATTCAATGAGGCCAGTTCGCTTCTTCACATACTTATCTTGTGTATTATATTCTGTTACATTTTGCAGCAGAGATTTAAGTAGTAGGGGAAACTTATTTTTTCATTTCTGTTTTTTATGCCACGAGCTTGTTTGAAAACTCAGGAAATGTATTGTATGTTTGTATGAGTATTTAGTTTCTTTTTTTTAAAGCATTTATGCTTTAAGCTTGCAACATATTTATGTATGTGTGTTCGGGTCAAATCTTGCACCTGTTTTTTTAAGCAGTTATCCTCAACCTGAGATGAAATTTTGGACACATTGTATCCAAAATTTCATCTTTATCGGTTGAGGTCATCATGTTTGGTTTGGATGAAAATGCAGAAAAAGCTTGTTTAAAAAAGTTTTTTTAATTGGAACAAAATCTACAAGTTGATTGAAAACACGAAAGAAGATTGTTTTACGTGTTTTCTTCATTGATCTTTAAGACATCGCTCCTAATCAGCGTGATTTTAAAGTTTCGTATTATTTACTTTAGTAGTTTAGTTGCATGCACTGTACTTTGACCGATGGACAAGAAACATCAACCAGCAATCATCCCTGAAGGTGGAAGGCGCCATTGATGCTTACCCAGATAAGATGTAAATATGATCTAGATGCGCACAATGAGGGCTGGTTTGGGACGGACGCGAGCAGCAAAAGCTAGCCAAAAAAAGCTGGTTTACCGTTCTAAAGTCATCGTCAATAATAGACGGAGCGCGTTGGCAAGTATTTGATAAAAAAATACTGAATATATTTGAACCAATTATTGTAAGTTAGTCAATCTCGCAAAAAAACCTTCCTATTATGACGCTTTTCCCAATAATTTCAGTTCACAGCATAGTACGTTCATAAATTGCATGCTGACGCAATGCCGTGTCATTTCACACTGTCAAGGCTATCGGATGCTTGCCGAGCTAAAAGGTACTTAATGGATTAGCACCTCAATATTACTATGTGGAGTTCGATGAAGTGGAAAGTCGAAGTAATGAAAATTATGCGTAAATAATTAACTTGAACTAGGGAAGGCAGTTTACTTGCGATGCATGTTAAGATTTTGTTCTTTGCTTGCATTTGAATGAATGTTTCTTTATATATTTTGTGTGTATTTGTGTAATTGGTTATCGATGATCGAACGAGAACTAATATGGATTTAAATAACGACCATTGCCAAGTTTATGTAAATGTTTTACTTATATCAATTTACAAAAAATACGACACTTAAAGACCCATTAGTCCACAATATACTTTTACTATGAAGCTTCTAGAAAAGCTTGAGAGGAGCTGCAGTAATGATTCCGTCATTAGTTGTAAAAATAGTGTCTGGATATTTTAATCTTTGCATAATAGTAATGGTTTAGCGTGAACGCTACTGCTGAGCCAGAGGTTTTGAATTGCGTCTACTATAGGTAAACCTCTTTTTCTTTATGATACATTAAGAAATTTATAAAAAAAATATTGGCCTTCCTATTGGAAAAAAAATATTATTCGATTAATGATTTATTAATGGACAATACTTTTTAATCTGCAATGTGTATAATAAATACATATATTACAGACCTAATTTACATTGACTTTATTTATTTATAAAGTTACGGTAATTTGACATTTTTCTATATTTGTAATATTAATGTATTCATAATTGTACTAATTTTAACTGTGATATTTTAAATTTATATAGTTTCGTAACAACTTTTATAAATTTTACCTGCCTATTTCCAGGTAGAATGTAAATGGCTCACTCCTATCTACTTCCCTGTAAAAAAACCCTACATTAAAATGGTTAAATGTAACCTACATTTTGGTTGCAAATAAATAATTCGATTTTTTATTTTATTTTTCATCCTTCGGCGAATACAGGCAGGATTTTATTGTAATCGCTTAAAACCTCACCTATCTAAACTCTGTAGCGTTACGTTTAGCTCAGAGGGAGCTAAACGTAAGCCACGTTAATAAATTAAATACTTATAAGCTAAAAAATTAATAAAAGGATATTGAGTATAAAAACAGAAGAGCCGGCTTCGCACGTCGTGGGGTGCTGGAGTTAGGCAGCTAACCAGGCTGCAGGTCAGACAGGAAGACGTGGTAGGCCCTGGGTAGGCAGATGAGCTGGCACCACGACAGACAAGCAGGCAATCGGATAGGCAGGCTGTAGAGTAGGCAACAGGACGGATAGGCAGGCACATGCAGATAGATGGTCGAAGGCACAGGCAGCAAGGGGTGTGGAGGCCGGGCTGTGGCTTCATACGCCGATCAAACGAGCCCTTTAAGATGAAGCGGTGTCCCAGTAAAAATGCTCATATTTAAGTTCACACTGAATGAATTATATTTATTGCACTCAAAGATTAGATAACATTCATAGCCGTATATGTTATAGTTTAAGGAGTTTTCAGATACAATAGTACACTTGGTAATATTTTAGAAAATCCACCGTCTTTCGGCGTTCAGTCCAGATTCGAAACTAAAAATTGACGCCCGTTTTTCATCGTTCTGTGTTCTATCTACATTTCAAATTCAAATTTCAATTAAGAAATAAAGACCAGAACGAATAAAAACGGTTCACAAAGGGGTCTGTCTACGCTACCCTTATAATAGTGTAAACCTAGCTTAAAGGAGGTTTAGTCCATGGTACCTATGTTACGGTCTATGGTTTTAAGAAAAATAAAATAGACAGACAGATGTCATGTCAGATAAAAATGACACAGTAGAAAAATATTGCAAGAATTACAAATTAACAATATAATTTAAGTTTCAGATATTAAAACAATCAGATATAACTAAAAGTATGATTTTCAGATGATAACAAAAGAAAGAAAACATAAAAATGAATTACAAAAGTTGATAAAATATCAAAATATATGAAGGTATGGTTTGTATAGTGTTATGAATTGTAAATAGAGTTAAAAAATGTGGATCTGTAAATCAGAACACCACATTTCCCCGATGACCACAGAAAAAATTTCAACTGGAAGAAAATTTTGATGTTTTAATATAATCCTTGCTCTATCACACAACATCTTTCATACTTTCGTCAAACACTCTCATTCAATCACACGTAGGGGATATGGTTCACATTCAATGACGCATACTCCACAAGGAAATATTAATAAAGATTACGAAGGCTTAATTTTTTAATTAGGTGTCGTAAGCCGCACCTGTCTGAAAACCCGTTAAAAATATAAGTCAAAGAGGGAAGCGGGACCTAAGTTTAAGAGGAAAGAGGAAAGAGGGACCTAAGTCTAAGAGGGAAGAGGGAATTCTAGCTTGAGAGGGAAATATTTACAAGAGGGAAGGGGTAAGAGGGACCTAAGTCTAAGAGGGAAGAGGGAATTCTAGCTTGAGAGGGAAATATTTACAAGAGGGAAGAGGTAAGAGGGACCTAAGTCTGAGAGGGAAGAGGGAATTCTAGCTTGAGAGGGAAATATTTACAAGAGGGAAGAGGTAAGAGGGACCTAAGTCTAAGAGGGAAGAGGGAATTCTAGCTTGAGAGGGAAATATTTACAGGAGGGAAGAGGTAAGAGGGACCTAAGTCTAAGAGGGAAGAGGGAATTCTAGCTTGAGAAAAAGGGAACTAAGTTTAAGAGGGAACTAGTTTGAGAGGTACCTAGTTTGAGAGGGAACTAGTTTGAGAGCGAACTAATTTGAGAGTGAACTAGTTTGAGAGGAAAATATTTTACATATTTACAAGACTCCACGCATTTGGCTTATTTTTACAGAGTTACGGGACCGCTCTGTGCACATAAGGCTTTCAGAGTTGTGCACACCGCTCTAAAAGAAAAATAAAAACAAAGAGGGATAAAAAGAAATTGCCTAGTAGGTTCGGTATACATAGTGAAGAATTAAAAAAAAAAAGTGCTAGCAAAAGTGACAAAGGGAAAATGATGATGACATGAAGGCCTGAATAAGAAACCAAAAGTTAGCTTACTAGTAATACTTGTGCAAGTATGTTTTTAGAATTTTGAGATGTATAAATAGTGAAGAAATAAAAAAAAAGGTGCTAGCAAAATTGAATAAGATGATGAGGGCCTGGAAAAGAAACCAAAAGTTAGCTATTAGTAATACTTGTGCAAGTATGTTTTTAGAATTTTGAGAGAATGAAATCGAGCCCACGTTAAAAAAAAAGGTAGAGTGTGGGTGATGTGGTGGATTCTTAAAAAATTGGGTGTACAAATAAAAAGGTTTTGCCCAATTTTAAAGAGTTGGGCGCCAAACTATTTTGAAGAATGTCTAAGCAGATTCCTCCATCAGCATATACATTGGGGTGGAACATTTTAGACACAAATCGAACCGTTAGCGGTTTGTTTGGGTATTCCTCTGTGAATTCTATTGTTAGCTTAAATGGGCCATCTTCAAATGGAGTGTCATGGGGTCCGAATATCACAGCATTCCAGATCATGATATTGTTGTCAGTAGGTGCACCAGAGACTCCAGTAGGTGGGTCCTCTTGCAAGCGTTTGAAATCTCTCATCAGGCGTCTTCTGGCTGGAGTTGACATTTTGGTATCAAGCACTTAGACCACTAATTTGATACAGGTATCGTTTCTGATTCCGATGTGTTTTACGTATAAAACTTTTCATATGATATAATTCGTAAACTATGTAGGTTTAGCTTGTACACAAAAGATTACGTTTTTTCGTTGTGTAGAAATTTCTGTCGTCACGGTAGCGTTACGTTTAGCTCAGAGGGAGCTAAACGTAAGCCACGTTAATAAAATTAAATAATTATGAATTAAAGGTTATTAAAATTAAAGCTAAGAAAAATGCACGACGTGGGCAGCTATCCAGGCAGCAGCTCGGGCAGGAAGTCGTGGAATGCTCGAGGTAGGCAGGTGAGCAGCGGACGAGCAGACAGGTGGTAGCCAGATAAGCGGGTAATCGGGCAGGTAGGCAGTGGAGTAGGCAGCAGGATGGAAGCAGGTCGGATAAACAGGCAAACAGGTAAGTACGTAGGCTCCAAGGGATGTGGAGGCCGGCTATGGCTCAATACACCAATCAGCGAGGCCTTCGATTCCAAGAGATGCCCGTTGAGGGTGTTTCCATGAAATAATGCTCTCGGGATCCACACAAAATATATTTAATTGGAGCACTTCAGATAATAATAAATTTACATAAGCTGATAATTCATAGTTTAGAGGTTTCCAGGAGTTTTCAGATCAGAAAATTCACTTGGTATCATTAAGTAGTTGACGCCCGTTTTTCATCGTTCTGTGTTCTATCTACATTTCAAATTCAAATTTCAATTAAGAAATAAAGACCAGAACGAAAAAAACGGTTCACAAAGGGGTGTCTACGCTACCCTTATAATAGTGTAAACCTAGCTTAAAGGAGGTTTAGTCCATGGTACCTATGTTACGGTCTATGGTTTTAAGAAAAATAAAATAGACAGACAGATGTCATGTCAGATAAAAATGACACAGTAGAAAAATATTGCAAGAATTACAAATTAACAATATAATTTAAGTTTCAGATATTAAAACAATCAGATATAACTAAAAGTATGATTTTCAGATGATAACAAAAGAAAGAAAACATAAAAATGAATTACAAAAGTTGATAAAATATCAAAATATATGAAGGTATGGTTTGTGTAGTGTTATGAATTGTAAATAGAGTTAAAAAATGTGGATCTGTAAATCAGAACACCACAACTCTTCCATTCAAAATATTCTCAAAGGCATTTCTAAGAGCTCATCTAAATAACAAACGACTTCCATGTTTACACTAAAGTTCTAAATGCCAAAGTCATATAATATTCCCTATAGAACTTCCTTGTCCATAATTTATCTGCTATAGAACATGTAGACACATTAGCATTCAGTTTGAAACTGGCTGGAGCAATAGTAATGAATCACATTAATATTAATAGATCACACAAATCGTGCTTAGTTACTGAGTTGTTACCAACGTGATAACATGTAGATAATGATAGTGCATAAACGTGGCATACATGTTTATGTAATTTCATTCATATCTTCTTAATAAAAAAAATATTACGAGAAAAGCAGAGCTGGATGCGAGATGCACGGGACCGGTCAATGGGGCGACACTTGGGGGAGGCCTATGTTCAGCAAACGTCTTTCGGCTGATATGATGATGATGAAGCACATTCTAAATTGCAAAGTCTAGAAGTATCAAATTTTACACAAAAATCTTTACATAACGGAGGTAACGAGCACTGAACAAGGTTTTCTTCGTATCTAATGTTTTTTTAAACATGTTTTTGAAATGTATTTATATAATGCAGGATTAAAAACTGTTAGAAAAACTAGTAAATAATAATATTTGTTATTTATGTTGTGAAGAATTTTAATGAAGTAAAGTGACAAAACAGCTGATCGTTCTTAGTACGAATATTTTCAAAAATGACATTGATATAATAAAAACTAAAACTACAACACCCACCCCTCAATGGAGATAAAGGAAAATACACCAATACATACATAGAACAATAAAAGAAAAACATAAAAACTAAGTATTGGTTAAACCCATTCCTGTGACACATCTTAGGTGAGCTGTGCGCCTTAAGGGCTTAGTTAACACATCAGCTGTCATCTTATCTGTCTGCAAATATTTAACATTGATAATACCATCGCAAATTTTTTCCCTTATAAAATGATATTTGGTATCAATGTGCTTGGTCCTGTTGTGGTGGATTGGATTAAGCGCAATTTTCTGTGCACTTTGGCTATCATTAAAAAGAACAACCTTATCAGCGTTACCAGTAATTTCAAACACTAACCTCCTAAGAAAAGTAGATTCCTTTGCAGCGCTAGTTAACGCCATGTATTCGGCTTCGGTTTGCTGTTTCTTACATTCCCAACTAATGGGTCCGCCTGCTAGCGTAAAGTAGAAACCGGTGTATGACCGCCTGTCATACATGCAATTAGCCCAATCTGCATCCGTGTAGCCACACAAATAGGCACCCGTTTTCCTGTAAGTAATACAGTAATCAATAGTACCTTTCAGATACTGCAAAATCCTTTTTGCGGCCGACCAATGTTTCTTTTCAAAACAATTATTAAACTGGCTTAAATAGCTCGTAGCATAAGCTATGTCTGGCCTAGTATTTACCGCTAGGAACATCAAACAACCAATTAAGCTTTGGAAAGGATAAGACTCATCAGATTCTTTACCTTTTTCATACTTATTATTCTCCAGCGGAGTTGACATATGCTTACAGTCTTGCATATTAAAACGTTTTAAAACTGTTTGAATGTACGTCTTTTGGTTCACGCATATTTTCTCGTCCAATAGCTTTACATTCAAACCTAAACAGAAATCTAATTGCCCTAAATCTTTTAATGAGAAATATTTTGCCAATTCTGATTTGACGTTAACAAATGACATTTCCTTTTTATAAAAGATGACAATATCATCGATATAGACTATCAGGATGACAGTTTCAACACCAAACTTTTTTAAATAGATACATGGTTCCGAAGAGGTTCGTACAAAACCTATAGAAGATAAGGTTTGGTTTAATTTATTATTCCAAGCTCGAGCCGCTTGCTTTAAACCATAGAGCGATTTTTTCAACAAGCAAACTTTTTCTTCTTCGTCTTGTTTAATAAAACCTGGAGGTTGATGCATGAAGACTTCCTCTGCCAGGTCACCATTCAGGAACGCAGTATCCACATCCAAGTGCTGCATTTTTAAATCCATTTCTGCCTCCTGAGAAGTCGAACCAATTGACGGCATCTGATTATGCTCCTTCCTATGAACCAATTCTAAAATAGATTCACTATGGACAATCAAAGGAACTAATTGTGTGGTTTTAGCCTTTATATCAGTAAAAGAATTTTCAAAAAATACCACATCTCGTCCTTTCACTAACCTTCTTAGACAACTTGGTTCGCGAAATAAATAACTTTGTCGATCGTCTGAATATCCGACAAAAATATACTGTGCGGCTTTAGGATCTAACTTCTTCCTTAGAGGATCAGGAGTCTTCACCATCGCGCGATAGCCAAAAACTTTCAAATTAGACAGGTTTGGTTTTCTATTATGCCATAATTCATAAGGCGTCTTCCCGGCGAGAGTTCGATGCGGACATCTGTTCTTTAAGAACACAGCAGTTTCCACAGCATCTTGCCAATATCCTTTTGAAAGAGAACTATCTGAAAGCATACAACGAGCCTTTTCAACAATAGATCTGTTTGTTCTTTCAGAAATAGCATTCTGTTGAGCATTATATGGCACTGTAGTTTGATGCTTAATACCTTCTTTGTCTAAATATTCATTAAACTGTTTATTGACATACTCAGTCCCATTATCGGATCGCAAAGTTTTAACTTTTAATCCCGTTTCCCTCTCGACCATTGATTTGAACATACAAAACCTGCTAAAAACCTCATTCTTAGATGAAATAAAATATATAAAAATCATGCGGCTAAAATCATCTATAAAAGTCAAAGCGTATTTATTTCCCTGAAAAGAATTTTCAGACATCGGACCACAAAGATCCGAATGGATAAGTTCCAATTTACATGTTGTTCTTTTGTGCGATACGGATTTGAAAGGTTTTTTAGCCTGCTTACCTTCTATGCACGCAATGCAAGGATCTTTATCAACTTCAGTGTACACTACGCCTAGATTATCCCTTTTAAGTTTATCTAATCCTATACGGCATAAGTGCCCAAGCCGTTTATGCCATAAACGAAAACTTGCTACATCACTTTGTACTTCGAACGCTGATAAGGGTTTGGTGGGACTAACTGTATAATCCAGCGAATATAATCCACCAGAACAAGATCCATGTAGAACTGCTTCACCTGTACAATAAAAAATTTCAGAATTAAAAAAATGTACAACCTTCCGTATCAAAAACAACACTTAAACCATTTTCAGTAGCTTTCTTAACAGAAATCAAATTAGTATTTAAATTAGGAACAAACACTACATTTGAGATCTTCGTAACTTTGCTGTCACTTTCCGTTCTAAGTTTATTTACAATAGCTACATTACCTATTCCTGCACTTGATAATATGTCCCCGTTGGCAATCTTTATCTGACCAGTTGAAAATTCCTTATAGTTTACTAACCAATCAGATCTTCCAGACATGTGTGCACTGGCGCCAGAATCTACGTACCATTTATCAGACGAAATTTCCTCAGTATCCGCGTTTAGTGCACCGAATAAGCTTGAGAGTTTGTTCTTGTTATTGCCTGAGCCTTTGTCTTCGGACTTTCTGTTGAGTGGACAGTGCGGTTTTATGTGTCCAGGCTTCTTACAATTATAGCAAACAACTCCTCGTTTCTTACGACTTTTCTTCATCTGTACCCGCAAAGCTGCGTCAGAACTAGAACCTTCGTCGTGAATGGATGATCTCGAAAAATCTGATAAAAGTTTCGTTTTAACGAACTCACTTGAAATGGTACTCGTAGAGTTCTCTAAAGCCATTATAAGAGGATCAAAACGAGCAGTCAATCCTCCTAGAAGAATCGCTGCGACAGATACATCTTCAATAACTTTGCCAATGTCTGACAAGTCTTGGACTGTAGTCATCACAGCATTTATGTACAACTCTATGTTTTCAAAATCAGTCAAATTGTACCTGTATAACTTGCGTTCTAAGGCTAGACGACGACCCATAGACTTGTCTTCATAAGCCGCCGCTAATGCATCCCATGCGTCTTTAGCAAACTTGCTATTTCTTACGTGTGTGATAGCTGCACCGTCTAGAGTTAAGCAAATTTTTTCTAAAGCAACTTCCTCATTTCTATCCTTGGTAGTATCCTTATTAGTAGCAGGAACTTCGTTTGAATAGCCCGTAATACAACTCCACAAACCTTCGTGTATAAGGTACATCCTCATTTTGAATTTCCAAATAGGATAGTCTTGCCTACTGCTTAAGAAAATCCCAGCAAGGGAACGCAGACCAGATCCTCTGTTTTGATCTGACATCTTCACAAAGTATCGAAAAAATTCACTTCTAAATGGTGAATTAAAATTTTGACTTCACTCACCTCAACACCACAAAAATACACAACTTATTACTCACTTTTTCAAAGCATTCGTGCTGATAACGTGTTGGAAAAACTAGTAAATAATAATATTTGTTATTTATGTTGTGAAGAATTTTAATGAAGTAAAGTGACAAAACAGCTGATCGTTCTTAGTACGAATATTTTCAAAAATGACATTGATATAATAAAAACTAAAACTACAACAAAAACTGTACCTCGAGTCCTAATCAGCATCGGTCGATATCTACGAGAAAATCGAAGGATTTAAATTAAGTGTGAAGGTATTTGCATGTGCCTGTACTTACCTAACAATATGAAAATTGTAAACTCATCTGTTTTGAGAGATACGTTTAATACAGCATTTTAATTAAGAGTCCGATTCTTCGCAGAACAGAGCTCTGGAAAGTCTTTAAGTATCAAACTTGTGAAGGTTTTGTATATTTAAGTTGAGCGTCATAAAACAATAATATAATCATAATAATAATTTGAAAATTTCATAATAATATTTGGCTCTCTCTGTTCGTTAAAATCTACGTAGGCAATTATCATCTTGATATATTCTGACCGCGGCTCCGCCCGCGACTTCGTTCACATGATTTTGTATTTTATTCAACTAAATTATGTGCAGTTAGTGAAGGCGACCAAGCTATTGTTAAAACAATAATAAATGGGATAATTTTTAATTAGCACAAATACTAACCTTAATATTTTTTTAATTTATTAAGGTTAGTATTTGTGCTAAATTTCAAGTTAGTTTCGAAAAACTAATAATGATATCCTTTATTATTTACTTAGGTTAGTATTTGTCCCAAGTTTCAAGTTTATTAATCCAAGAAATTATATTTTTGATAAAAACTTTAACATCCCTTAAATCGTCTTTTGGGGGTTATTTATTATTTTTCCCAAGGAATTAGAATTCATTCCAACAAATATCTCTCGTTTGCTCTCCTACATCAAAAAAAGAAGCCTTGTGCAATAAAATACTTCAAAAATCTTTAACACACCCTAAATCGTATTATAGGAGTAGTTTTGAAAAAATTGTAATGACAACCTTTACTTTAAAAACAATAAAAAAATATAAAATATCAGCTGTCAGTGTTTATGCCAAGTTTCAAATATATAAGCCTAACAAATTGCCACCTTTAACCTCCATTAGGGGTAGAATTTACGGAAATCAATAAACTCATTACTTTTTTTATTAATCAAGAGTGTAAACCTACTATTTCAGATTTTTTTTACCTTCCAAACCAAAGAAATTTCATATGAAGTTTCAACCCCTACTTTATTCCTATTAGGGGTAGAATTTCTAAAACATAATAAATACATGAATTCTGTTTATCAACCAAGAGCGTAAATCTAAAATTTCACGTGTCCAACTTACAAACTGTAGAAATTAGATACAAACTTTCAACCCCCTTTTTACCCCCGTTACAGGTGGCATTTCCGGAAATAATTAAACTCATTGTTTTTTATTAATCAGCAGCGTAAACCTACAATTTTAGATGTTTCACCTTCCAAACCAAAGAGATTTCATATAAAGTTTCAACCCCTATTTTATCCCCATAGGGGTAGAATTTCCAAAAACTAATAAATACATATTTTTTTTTATCTACCTAGACATTAAAACTAAAATTTCACTTGTACTGCTTTCAAACTATAGAAATTACATACAAACTTTTAATACCCTTTTTACCCCATTAGGGATCAAATTTTCAGAAACCAATAAATATATTAATTCTTTTTATGAACCAAAAGCGTGAATCTAAAATATGACGTGGCCAACTTAAAAACTGTAGAAATTACATACAAACTTTCAACCCTCTTTTTACCCCATTAGGAGTGGAAATTTCAAAAACCAATGAATACATTAATTCTTTTTATCAACTAAGAACGTAAATGTAAAACTTCATGTGTCCAATTTACAAACTGTAAAAACTTCATACAAACTTTCAACCCCCTTTTTACCCCCTTACGGGTCGAATTCCCAAAAACTAATAAATACATTAATTATTTTTATCACACAAGAGCGTACCTCTAAAATTGCATGTGCCCAACTTACAAACTGTGTCTATCTGGTCCATCCATGTGCACAGTTTTATCCATTCAGACGTAAGGCGTGAAGAGTTAACAAACAAACATACATACATATATACAGAGGGAATTACTTCCGCATATATAATGTTAGTATACATTAATTGCAGTGATTAAAACTTCTGTCATAAGTAGAATTCCTCAATATTGGAAACGATGCGACGTCATTTTGAGCATCAAAAACATTATTGAATAGAAAAGCTAAAAGTTCAGTGACAAAGTAATTTATCTAAAATACATCAGGTTTATATTTTAGCATACACGCTTGCCTCTTGATATGCTCGTCGAGAAATAAGGAACTTTAAAATGACCATACAACGTTAGCAGCATTTTCATGTACGAAATACTATGATTTCGTACATGAAAATGCAATAAGAATATTACTAAACTTTGGCGAAGGCCATCTATACCCAATATTGATCTGCTGAGGCCCATAGTACAACTAAAGTTGACTAATGGTCGTATTAGGATCCAGTTTGATTGATGGATCTTATCGGAGACATGATGAAGAGTAATAATTGCGACATTTCTGTAATGGTATTTTCGTTTAGTTTACTCACCATTTAGTACCTAAGGTATAAACTGAAAATAAACTTTGGTGACAACGTCACAACATAATTATTGAAGCAGTACAGGGTTATTTTAAATTTATTAGAATTATTTTAAGCAGCAAAAGTAGTCAGCAATAAAACAACTTCTTGTGGGGGATCTGTGAATTATAAAAAAGAACAGATCTTCAGCACATTTAAGTTGGTATAACAAGACAAAATGTAGGGGCAAACTGATTTAAATTCCAACTTTGCCAGTGAAATTTGTTCATATGGTGAACTTTCACCCGCTTTAAATCATAATTATAAATTTATTATGCATAGTTTATTTTTGATAAAATATAAAGAAAACCACAACATTAAATCAATAATTGTATTTATTGATTATACATTAAATAATTATAAAATATGTTGCAAGTGTTGCAACACACACACTTGAGGCATGTGAGCTCATTCGCAAGAAGTTTGCAGAATTATCACAAAATTGATTTGTTGGTTTCTGTTTCTCTATATCACTGTTTAAATGTAAGTTTTTTTAAAACATTTATTGGCGAGCCAAGCAAGCTTGACCACTATCTCACCTGATGGTAAGCGATGATGTGGTCAACGATTTAGCACGCTTGCATGAATCTAAGAATATATTTATTGTTCTTTTTTGTATAATATTTTTTTTTCTCTATTCATACTATCATTTAGTTGCACCTGCCTTGTTTTATCTCTGCACCACCCTAAGGTTGACTGGTAAAAACTACTAAGGCATTAAGTCCGCCTTTGCACTAATGCATTTTTTTTCTTTTTTTTCATTTAATTCCATTTGTCGTCGGACCATAAGCGAATTCGTTCCATGACAAATGGCGTTGTGGTGCTGCGCCTCCCACTTATAGAAGGTGGTTCCTCTTCAGCCTTTTTACCAACGCTGTCGGGTTTTACAGTTCAGTAACTAGTGGGTTTGGATGCGAGGATAGGCGTGCCTTGTGTTGTCTTTTGTATCGTTCGATTTCAGAGTTTACTGATGTATTTGTAGATAGTCGTGGATTTCGTCACTCCTAGCAAACCAAGGTGCATTTGCTATTGATCTTGGGATACCATTTTGCACTCTTTGCAGGCAGAGTATTTTGGTTTAACTGGCAACGCCCCACAATTGGATCCCGTTGGTCCATATGGGCTTGAGAACCGGGTTGTAAATGAGGAGTTTGTTGTCTACAGAGAGCACAGAGTTTCTTCCCATGAGCCAATACAGGTTGCGGAACTTATGGTGTATATCATCCCTCTTATATTTAATGTGATTCTTCCAGGCTAGGCACCCATCCAAGTGGAAGCCAAGATATTTTACACAATCTGTGTGTTGTGGGGTGTCAGGACCAAGTCTAACAGGTGGGGTGACTTAGATGCAATCGCACGGATTCGCCACTTACAGAGCCATTCATGAGTTTCGTCTAGTTGTTTTTGGAGTATTTTGCTGTCCATTTCTAAGTTTTCATCAACTGATAGATAGGCTATGTCGTCGGCATATGTTGCTATTGTTATGCCATCCAATGTGGGTAGATCTGATGTAAAGATATTGTACAACACTCGGCCAAGAACAGATCCCTGTGGTACACCAGCTTTTGCAATCTTGATCTTGCTTCGCCCCGTTTCACTTTGCAGCAACGGTCGGATATTTTTTTTTTTATATCCAACTAGCTGTCCCACGCGGCTTCGCTCCCGTCAACTGGCTACCTACCAAGCTAGCCCACCTACTCTAAATACGTTGCGTCTCAAAAAGAATAAATTTTCCCCGTTTTTGGAACATTTTTCATTGATGCTCCGCTCCTATTGGTCGTAGCGTGATGTTATATAGCCTATAACCTTCCTCGATAAATGGACTACCCAACACAAAAAGAATTTTTCAATTCCAACCAGTAGTTCCTGAGATTAGCGCGTTCAAACAAACAAACAAACAAACAAACAAACTCTTCAGCTTTATAATATTAGTATAGATAGGCTCGCGCTTGACCACTATCTCACCTGATGGTAAGCGATAATGTGTCCGACGGTGAAACACGCTTGCCTAGAAATAACCTATTCACTCTTGACTTAAAGACCCCCAGATTGTAGCTGTCGGGAAACACAGACTCCGGCAGGGAATTCCACTCCTTAGCTGTACGCATAATACAAGTGTTCTCAAAACGTTTTGTGCGTATGGGTGGAATGTCCACCAATACGCACCTTCCTTCTTTTTCTGTATATGGGGTACCAATTTGTGACCATTTTTTATCCGTAGCTCTCTGAATGTGGCCTGACCATTTCCATTTCAGTGCCAGGATCTGTTTAACCGCATCTCTCACCTTTGTTTTCTTCCTTATCAGTGAACTTTTGACTCTGTCTTTCAGTTTGATGTTCATGTGACTCCGTTCTATTCCTCTTTGAAAGTTTCGTATTTTATTTAAGAGTGTTTTCTTGAGAGACCAAGTCTGGCATGCGTAGGTAGGAACCCTAATTTCTTCCTAGCACCTTTATGCAGATGATCTGCAAATTTACACACAATCTTCTCTTGATAATCTATCTGAGGCTATCTTGACCATACATAGTGATCTAGCCCGTATATGCGACTGGAGCAAATAGCACGGACTTACGGTGAACCCTATGAAAACGCAAGTTTTAGTGGTGGGCAGTTCAATGTTGGTCTCAAGGATCGACTGGTCGACTCTTCCCCAAGCTACATTTGACAACTCTGTTGTACCCTTTAGCGAGAATGTTAAGAATTTGGGGATATTCATTGACAAGAACTTCTCTTGGACTTCCCAGCTGCAGGAAGTTAGCCGCAAGCTATTCGCATTTGCTGGATCTCTGAGGAGACTGCGTAATTTTCTGCCGACTGCCACCAAAATTGCGCTTGCGCAATCTCTTCTTCTACCCATCCTTGATTATGCTGATGCCAGTTATCTTGACATCACTGAAGTACAACTTGATAAACTTGAGCGCCTTCAAAATTTTTGTATAACGTTCATATTTGGTTTGCGCAAATATGACTATGTTTCAGAATTCCTCGAGAAACTCAAGTGGTTGCCAATTCGTCTTCTGCATGAATGCTCATATTCTTTCCCTCCTGTATAATATACAATTTTTCCCGTCCACCTCTCTTTACCTCAAAGATCGATTTCAGTTTTTATGTGACTCGCACACGAAAGTTCTTAGGTCATCGGATAACATGAAACTTAGAATGCCAATGCATTCCACTATCTTCCTGGACAAATCTTTTACTGTCCAGGCCGCTCGTCTATGGAATGCATTGGATGAAACAATAAAACGCGCTCAATAACTACTGATCTATAAAAGACTGGTAAAGGAGCACTACCTGTCGCTGTGATATTATTATTATGTGACTGGTATATAGCTTGTTGGAACTGTATTGTTTTCTTGCCTGTATATGTATTTATGTATCTATTTTAGTATTTTATATTTAGTTAGTAAGCACTGTTTGTAACTTATTATTTTATTTAAACTTGCGCCAAGTGCAACCCATGCCGTGTCCATACTGGTTTGCCTGGAAGAGATCGCAGAACGCGATAAGGCCGCCTTTTGTATGTTTGTTTTTATTTTAAGGTTTCTGTATGTGTTATTGTTTTTATCTTGGTGTACAATAAAGTATATAATAAATAAATAAATAATATAAACGTTCAAACAATACGATGGAAACATTTATTTTTATTTTTTATTGCCTTGGTTTAATATGATCCAGCGTCATTTTTGCCGAGTTATATAATTAGGTACCAAAAAAGTTGAAAGTATTTAACTTGTAGGTATCTTATACATACAGGTATTCTAGCTATCAACTGTAAAACAATTTATACACAACCTCATATTAGTACGGAATCAACAATACCTAAACCGGCAAATTAAATAAACACCAAAAAAAAGTATTTTTTTAAAGGAGAACAAAGGGGGCATTTTAATAAGTCTAGTTTTTTTATTATTATTTAAAACAATTTTTATTCATTTTGATAACAATATGAGCAAACTAGGACTTAATGATCTGGAAAATTCATTTATTGTATGTTTTCAGAATTATCTATATCACTCTCAACCTCAAATAGAATTTATTTATTTTGTAAAAGAGATGTGTATTATCATGTTGTACAATAAAGCCAAATGTAAAGTATATTCTATTCTAAGATGCAGAAAGATCGCTATTGTACCCATTGAACATCCTTTGTACCATTAGCACCGCTGCTACAATTAAGCGTAAAAAAATATATAAAATTTTTCTATTCCCGACCTACTAAGTAAACACAGAGGTCTTACAAAACTCCAGCTTTCCCCTGACAAAGTTCGCTAGGTATTATTTAACCAGAGGCCAGCAATTTCCCGATTTAAATGCTCCGACGGCTCCTTTTTCTCATTCAACATCGTCGAGATCATGGATGTAAAGAATTTGGATAACGCAAGCGGTGTGTGATTGGGTGATTCAGTGTTGTGTTAAGTTCTATGGTCGTTGTGTATTGTTTGATATACGTATGTTATTATTGAAATGAATAAACTGGCAACATTTATATTTGAGTAAAACTATGGTATTGAAAATATGGCTACACTTCTGACTTATCATTGTCTCACCTGTAAAACAACTTTGTGATAAGAACTACAAATTACATTAAAAATCCTTTTATTCGATCGGTCCGCACGACACCTGGAAAACAATATTGGAAAATAGAAGCTTCAAGTGTTCCTAGGATTGCTAAACAGGTACAGCCAATGTTCTTAATAATAAAACAGTAAAGAGAAAACTTATATTTTAAGGCCAAACGTGACTGGTATGATACCTGCCGCAAAAGACACTCACATTAACCTTTACTAACTAATAATGAACGCAGCGTACCTATTCGCACTATCTAGTTCTGTATTTATCCAAGGTCTTAGCCTCCTATTTCTTTTCTTCTACTATTACAGTGGACGTTATTCGGCTAAGATGATGATGATGGGTGTCCAAAATAATATGAGGTTATTATAAACACGAAACAGGATTTCACACAGATTTAAAATGAAATAGGATGTCAAAACCATACCCACTTTAATAATAACCTGTAGGTATTATAGATACGAGTACAATATTTTCTTCTGCATCATGTACAATTAAAAACCAATAATTCATATGGAAATACAAAATTTCATTGTTATTATATTACTAAGGGTTGAGTTTTCAACAGTTAGTTAACTTTTATCTGAAGAATAAATATGAAGTTATGACATTTTTTCATACGAAATCTATCAAACATTAATTTTATTCCTCAGTTAAAGCAATTTGGCGATTGAAAAATCTGTATTTACTGTTATATCTTAAGAACCGTTGTCAAACTGTCAATATCAACCTCAAAAATCTCAACATTATCTAACGTTTCGAGAATTTTTCTGTCTTTGTATATTTTCGGTCCTTTGAGTCACATTATCCGCAAGTCCTTACCTCTAGATTATATTAAATACCACTTAGTTATATTCCCTCAAGGCAAGTTTTCCTAGAAAAACAATACGCCAAGAGATATTTCATTATATCTTAAGCTTTGGTAAACAAAGGTCGCTAAGAAATTGCTTTTATACGGGTATATATTTTTAATTAGCGTTGTTTCTGTGTAACATGGTTACAATAGCCGAGTTATTTTAGGTGATAACGAAAAGATGACCTAAAATAGAATAGATTGTTGTTTTCAAACATTTCAAAACATAGTGGTTTATTTTAAGCATTTTATAAATATTTATGTCGTTTTGTGACGAATGAACCGTTTTATTTATTTTTTTATCATAATCAATTTGCGCATTTGAGTTTTAGTATTGAATTTCTGTATGTGTTTATTTATTAAAACTTTATGCACAAGTGATAATCAGAAGTGCTAGGGCGGAATTAATGCCTTAGGCTTTTTCTACCTGTTGACCTTAGTTCGATTGACTAAATATTCCAGAGATTTTTCATGTCTCTCTCTGGGCAAAATCCTCCACTTTCTTCTTCCAAGTCTGCCTCGCAAACATGATCAGATCATCACATGCCAAAGATATACATGAATATTGAATAGGTACTTAACTGCCGCCTATAAAAATTGGTAACAAGTCAATTAATACCCAAACACAAGTACCCCCGTTTAACAGAGTGTGTGTAACAAATAAGCCAGTTAGCGATAGAAACATTCACTTAAGTCATTACCGTTAATACAGAACAAACCCATTTACACGATTTATATTAAGAGAGGCAACTACTTACTCTATCGGAATTTGCACCTTATTTTTTGGTTTATAAGTTGGTTTGTAATCGATTTCTGTTTCTGTCCATACACTTTCCGTTTTTTAATATGACACTTATTTTGCCCTAATCTCTAAGTATATTGTTATAAATAGAGCCATTAGTAAATCTAGGTAAAAGGACAAAATAAAAACCTTTTAATGCTACAAGACAATTTTTTTTCTGGATTTCTTACTTTATTCTACATCATAAGTCATATTTATAAAGGAAACTTAAAACTAAAAATACATACCATGACCGGCCTTAGCAATGTATGCAAAAAAGCATGATCCCGTCTCTTCCAGGCAACCCAAGATATGGACAGTAATTGCTGGACACGAAGTGGGGCTGTCATTGGTGTAACAATATCAGTGCTCATTATAAAAGATACGATGACACATACATGTATATGTATGTGTCATCGTATATATATATGTAATATATACTTAAATACATACATATTAAAATTAAAATAATGAAGTATATATAAATAAATAAACTATAAGGGCAATAAATAAAATGATGAAAATCAATTCATAATCACAGCGACAGGTTATCCTTCACGAGTCTTTTAAACAATTATTGATTGACCCATTAGACTTTGCCCAACTCGGGGATTAAACCCAGGACCTCATGCTCAGCAGTAGCGCTTGCGATCACTATACCAACGATAAAAAAAAAGCTTCTGCCAGCGGCTTCGCCCGCGTGAAATGTGTTTTATCATCGCAAGAGAACACTTTACCGGGATAAAACGTGTATGCGCTATCGCATATCTCTGTAACTTCCAAATTTCATCCAGATCCGTTCAGCCGTTCTAGCGTGATTGATTAATAAACAAACATCCAACCATCAAAATTTCGTATTTCAAATATTATTAAGATGATCCTGCTGGAAGGATCAAATATCAGATAGTTTGATATATCTACTACGAGTATATTTATGTCCTTATATTATATCTTCCGCTATCCATAAATCCAAATACGAATTATAACCAAACCATTCCATTACCTATAGATGTCAGTATAATTAATCCTTAGCTATCGTTGGCAAAATGATAAGCACATACGCGTGTAGCTAATTATTCTGTCCCGTTTATTATTCTTATCGATTATTTGGCTTGATGAGTTATTAAGCGAGTGGTATTAATATTAGGAAAACATGAATCAACGTTTAATCCATGTATAATAATAGACTCATCCTAGCGAGGACAGTACCGTATCACCAGATTTTGCTCTTTATCATACTGGCAAATACAGTGCAAATATTTCCTAATGTCCCTCGGCAATCATCGACTTTAGCAGTTTTCCTACCATTTGTAAAATAAATTTCATTAAGTTAAATAAGTATTAATAACTCTATATACTTCCTAGTTGATTGAGAGGGTCCGGTCTGCACCAAGTGCAAAGGGCAACTGATAGAAAGCCGACGACTGACGAAACACGATTGTACTGTACTGGCAATGGCATGGTAATTGATAAAAGTGTAATAGAAACTACAATTTTCAAATGTGTAATGATTTGTTTAAATGTTTATAAAAGGTAAATCTCTGGAAGTACTTTGTAAGTAATTGGATATTATGAAAAATCTTTCACTGTTGGAATATTTTATGCAAACGAAGTCGCAGGCTAGTAATTTGAATAAGGACAAAACTCAATCATATGAATGGTCAGAATGCCAATATAATTTGTAAGAGCAGACAAAATGATTATAATGAAAAAAAAGAAAAACCGCGGTTCAAAGGACCAAGCAAATGATATTCATATTTTTGACAAGACATTGAGACATGATACTAAAATATAAGTAATAATATGCTAGATCTTACACTTTCAGCTATCTCAATTAATTGCCTGACTATATTAATTAAAAGTCCACCGTAAACAGATAATTGAAGGAATGTCTCTAACGAAGTTCCGTAGCCAAATATGCGGAACTATCCGGCAGGCGATGTAATAAGGCACATTCACATAGGTGGAGTTAGAATTAAATTTAAGGGTTGTATGGAAGAAGTTTTCTTCAAACGACGGCGACGGCAATTTGCTATTCAAAAAAAATCAAATCAAAATCATTTTTTTTTTATTTCACATAGGCCTACATGGGCACTTATAAAACGTCGACAAAAGGTGCACGGTTCGGGTTGGTCGTTTCCTATGGAGAAGAACCGGCAAGAAACTCCATGGTTACTCTTTTAAAAATGGTTTGGTTTTACAATATTTCCATGTTACAGCATTAGTACTTAGACATGGGGGCACAACGTAGGCCCGACTTAAGACAATAAGTCGTAAGAAACTAAAAAAATAAAATAATAGGATTATATATTTTATAAAAAAGTTAACAAATGTTAAATAGCATCTAGAAGGCCTACAATGTTCACACATTCACAAAACAATCGCTAAAAGAATCTATACAAAGGTAAATAAAAATAAGTATAACAAGACTAAATTTAACATGTGGCACAAATTTTGTTATCAGTGCCGTAACTATTCTTAGCAAAGGGCTATAAAGATGATTGAAAACCATTGTAAAAAGTCTAATTAAAAGAAGGAAAGAAAAAATGAGATTGAGAATAGTTAGAGACATCCACTTATTTGTGCCGTTTACAAGTTACCAGGGAAGCTGCATGCGCAGAAGGAGCTAAGGCCAAATGTTTTTATCTTCAACGTAGTCCTTGATTTTATAATATGCTTTTTTAATAAGGATACGTTTGATGTAGTTTTTGAACCTTCCATCGGTCAGTTCTATAACTGACTTTGGCAACTTGTTATAAAAGCGCTTGTTTCTGTTTATAAGAAAAGACTTGCTAGTTTTCGTTAATCTGAATTTGGGTATTACAATTTCGTGCTTACTGCGTGTATTTAAATTATGGAAGTCGCTTCTAGTTTTGAAAAGGCCCCGATTTTTACGGACATACAAAATACATTCCAAAATATAAAGTGAAGGTAGAGTCAGTATATCGATCTCTTTAAATTTTTCTCTGAGGGACTCGCGAGGACCCATTTTATAGACATTCCAGTTGGTTTTCGGAACGATTTACGCACTTTAAACTAGTTAGGGCGCGATATATTGTTATATCAATTTTTTGTCAATGTTTTTCAATTTTATTTATATTGTTAATTTAGCAATTTTGTATATTTTTTTAATAATAAATTTTATTAATTGAATAAATTTAACAAATTTTAACTTTATTTAACCAATTTTAGTTTTTACAAATTTTACTAATTGTATAGGTTTTACCAATTTTATTAATGTTATCGATTTTATGTACTCACTCATTTGTATTAATAATTAGTGCTTATTACTATGTAAGTTAGCTTTGAGATTTTTTAAATTTCTGAATTTGAATTTTGAATGTGGTGTTTGCTTCTAAGTTATTGTTGCACTGTAAGATTAGTTTAAGCACGTATTTTTTGTTATAATTAAGTGTAAACAATTGTTGGTAAACCTTATCAAATAAATAAAATAAAAATATAAATTGCTGTCCAATATTACCATGGTGCTAGCCGGCAGCGACGCTAAAATTGTCAAGTAGGTACTTAACTAGCCTAGCCACCGAGGCGAGTCTTCTACGAATCCCGGAGATATTTAGTCTTACGTTTATATTCTCCATACTAATGCTTTATACGGCTTTATGAGAATGCGTTCTCTTTTAATATTAACATCCTAGGTTACTTCAAAGGATATTTGATAACAATGGTCTTTGCCTGATCCACCAATATTGTCATTGTCATATTTTCAGGGTAACGTAATATTATCAATTAAATGAGTACAATCGCAGTACTGGAACGCCTCCCAGTGGTGAATGGCACAAATGCACTTGGGGTACGCCTAAGATAATGATGAACCCATAAGTGCACAATACTTTAGATAATCCTTCTATCCAACGGTACACAGATTTATTGGTTATTCCTACCATTTATATTCGACTAGGAGTTAAAACCCGATTCCGCCACTATCTAGCGCTAATATCACAAAGTAATTAACGAAATGTCAGCTAGCTTTCGATCCAAATCCCGAACACAAATTAGAAATTTTCCGCCCGAAAAGACGTCTTCATTGATTCCTTTCAAATTTGAATCCGATTGCAAATATTCCAATTCAGCTTCTAGCTTAAGATCCCACTGCTGAAATCTGCAGGATTTTTTTTTTCATCAATCTAGCCTCTCGGATGAAAAGAAGACGGGTAGACCCATGGCCGTGCCATTTTGATCCAAGCAACATAGCACAGGTACTTTTTATGTCAGTAGTACGTTCTCGTGGGATACATTTGAAATTATGCCCCGGCGAATCCGTTGGCGAAACCTATGTATTACTTAATGCACGCACTATTGAACATATTTGGCTGGAAATGGACCAGACCAAAACGGTGCCAACAATACAGTATCGTTTGAACCATAATTTTAGCTCTAGGAACTTACGTTCGATCTTTGCTTACGGTTGGAGTGATTTTGCGTTGGTAGCGCAAACCGCAAAATTGCATGAAACGGAATCTAAAGATATTTTGGCGACTCATTTTGAGTTGCGTTAATTACAGTGGGTTTAACTTTTTTCGGCACCTTACCTACTAAGCGACAAGAAAAAGTACAAGCTTTGATTTAGGCTCCTGCAGATATGCTGACGCAATAAAAAGACAACGTTATTTAAAACAAATGCCCGCTACTGAATCGCTGCAATAAGACACCGTGAGCGACCTCTCTTAGTAAATAGATATTATTATACAATTGGTCTAGTAGGGAGTACATAAATAAATTCTCGAAACAGTTTCAGTCCATGTCAGTGGTCTGGTCTGATTGGAAAACTTCAGAAATGAATTGTATCTCTCAATAGTTTAGTGAATGCAGTCCCAGTGCCCCACCGTGGCCATTTGTAATTTATAGCAGTCAGGGCTCCCCCTATATCTACTGCAAAACAACTTGAATGTGAGAAAATGTACTAAGCTGCGGCATCAAATATGTTTACATATTTCAGAGTTGAGTTTTAAATAAAATTTATTTAAATTCATGATTGCTTTAAGAAACTGAAAGATTGAAATAAAAGTCATACCGTAGCTTAAGTACCTAAAATCTTAATTTTACTGAATTGCCATTACAGCATTGAAAAACAAGATTATTGAATAACATAGTACAAAAGGGAAATACTTGAAAGTGTCCTAACTTTAAGCCTTCAATACATTAAGTGAAAGCGCGGAATTGGAGTCATGATGCCAATTTGTGAAAACTTTTGTCTCAGAGCTGAGTTTTAAGCATGATTTCAACAAAAATACTCAGTAGAATATTAAAGACAAGAGGACGCCTCGCGGTTTCACCCGCGTAGTGCCCGTTCCCGTGGGAATACAGGGATAAAAAATAGCCTATGTCACCCGGGAATAGAGAAGCTTCCCAATGGTGAAAGAATTTTTGAAATCGGTCCAGTAGTTTTGGAGCCTATTCGGTACAAACAAACAAACAAACAAAAAAATCTTTCCTCTTTATAATATTGGTATAGATTTGAAAGTTTTAATTCAAATCCTCTAATGGAAGAAATATTGAAATCAGAGCACTAAGCTGTTACCTGCATTATGCTGAGATAGTTTTTTGTTTGAATATAAAAAAATATTGATGAAAAATATAACATTGTTTATCTTTTTTGTGATTATTTAAGCCACCTGTTTTACTGAACAGCGTATCTAGTTTGTTAATTAGTGAAACCAATTTATACAAACCATCGTTGTTGAGCAATATCACCTTAGTATATCTATCATTTGATTTTAACTATAAAGAAAAGTAGAGGTTGATTATTTATTAATAATAGTTATAACTGACCTCAATATTAAAGGGCTGGGTTAACATCTAGGACCTAGATTCTAGGTTAATAACGTTACACACGTTACTTACTCCGACTATAAAAAAGAAACTATGAAGCCATATGGATGGTTTAATTTAAGTTACAAACAGAATCTTATGCCAGTTCATAATTGAGAAATAACACGTTGAAGTACTTACATGTAGTAAATATTAACTTTCATCATCATCATCAGCCTATAGCAGTCAACTGCTGGACATAGGCCTCTCCAATTGGGCCTTGTCAGAATATCAGCGAAGCATTATTTCCTTTTTGGATATCGCTATACATGCACAAATACGAGCCTTTTTGGTCTCGTACAGGGTTTTAATTTATATTTTTGCTGAATTTTTGGTTTTTGATTATTTCTCGTGTCTCATGTGCGGGAATGTGGGTCACAAATAAATATATTTTATTTCTTTCTTTCTTTCAATTGCACGCCATTTGGTTCGTTTTTGGGCAACTGTCATCCAGCTACTACCAGTCACCCTGAAAACCGTGGCTTCACTTAGCCTGATGGTGTCTTACCTTACGTTAACCAGTTCGCGGTCTCTACTCATGAACATAATATTAATTTTAACATAATCATAATCATTACAGCCCAAAATCACTAACTTCTGGGTCTAAATTTCTTCTATTATTTCTTTTTCTTCATCTTTCCGATAACTTAATTTCATGATAATCATCATCATATCAGCTGAAAGACGTCCAATGCTGGACATAGGCCTCCCCAAGGCGTCACCACATTGACCAACTGATTTTGATAACTTAATTTACTTAACTTTACTTTTAATTTTTCTGTGTTGTAATGTTACATTATTAGCCTGTAGGAGACAACATTTATAAACAAACAAGAACAATCAACATCTTACTTGCCACACTTCATGTTTACTTCCAAATTCCACTTCAAAGCGAAAGATCTCACAAGCCGACGTGGAAGTACTAAAGTAAATACAGCAAACCAGTTATTGAGATAAAGTTATAAACCACACTATCTATGCTCGTCTGAAGGAATTGAAAACAAAATATTCTAGCGGAGTGAAACGTTGGTGTGGAGCAGGGGTACTGAACTATTGAGCTGTAGGGGATGAATAAAAAAAATTGGTCCACCATATTTGGGTGTCCACCTTGTTGGGTTTAGAGTGATGTCAGTTAGCTAACCGTTATCTAAACTAAACGTGTATGTTAAATCTTGGCTTAATCGGTTTATAACCCATTTGCAATTTCGACCTATTTTACTTAGTTATAAGCTAGATAAAATTGAAAATGGACTATCAGAATATAATCGGAAAATCTCTCTTCCTCTATCATAAACTATTTTTTTTCTCTTTAGAAATGTGTGGTCCGTATTAAGAGAAGAGCTTTTGACAAAGTATCAATTGATAACAGATGACATGACAAAGTGGCATTTTGACTTAGAGCCCCTGGTTTACAATCCCTGGTGTAAAGTAAAGACGAATGATAGCCAGCGAGTCTACCCCGCGTACGGCGTAGCGCGCTACTGCTACGGCGTAGCAATGCGCTGCTACGATTGATGTTTGAGATACAACAAGGTGTAACATCTTTGATGGAGGATCTTGTTTAAATTTATGTGAATGTTTAAAGTAAAAAGAATAAAGTATGGATTTCACAGCGTTGTTACTTGATACGACGGTTTATAGAGGTATCATATATATAGCATTTATGTGCAAATGATTGCATTTAAAGGTATTTCAAGGTATTGACCTTGTGGTATTCTGCTGTTCAGATACACATCTTTTAGTCTATTTAGGTTTTATAATACTATCCAAACCACACCTTTTTATCTTTTGAAATTGTATCAAAGTCAAAGTCAAAGATTTATTTGCAGATAAATATGGTTACAAAAGTTCTTACAATGGTAGTATTAGTAGCTTAACATATTCAATCATAACATAATGACATGCAAATTTTTGGTATAGGTAGAATTCGAACATTATTTTAATTTATAATCAAGAAATTCTTTTATATTATAGAAGGGATGCTCAATTAACCACCTGCGTAAAGCCCTTTTGAAGCGGACCATTGGAAGTTCTTTAATTTGGTTAGGAATCTTGTTATAGATCTGAATACACATAGGATAACAACTTCGCCTATATAGTTCCGTTTCTATTCTTGTAGGATTTATTAATCTATTAGGATATCTGGTTTTAAAGTTACATTTATCTCCCAATTTTTCAAACATTTCAGGGTGAGATTTGGTAAATTTACATACTTCCTCAATATAAATACCAGTTAATGTAAGTAGTCTAAGTTTTCTAAACAGCGGTTTACAGGATGTGAGTGGGTCTACATTACAAATCGCACGTATACACCGCTTTTGTGCGATGAAAGCTCTTCCGAGATGCACCGAGTTCCCCCATGCCAGTATACCATAGCGCAGTATTGAACCAACATATGCATGATAAGCCTGCAATGTGGCTTGTCTACTTGTAAGATTAGATAAACGCCATAGAGCATAAGCAAACTTACTGAGTTTTCCACATATCATATCAATATGGTTAATCCAAGAACACCTCTCATCTAGAACTATCCCAAGAAAAGTAATACTATCTGATTGTTGTATTTGTTTACCTTTATAAGTTATGTTTAAATCCATTTTAGTCCAGTTTTTGTTTTGAAATTGTACATATTTGGTTTTATCTATGTTAGGTTTAAGGTTATTCTTTTCCATCCAAGTTATTATTTTGTCTACGGTACTATTTATTTCTTCATTATAGTTTTCTTTAGTTTTAGGGATAATTACGGAGACATCATCTGCAAAGAGTATGCAGGGATGGTCAGTTACTTTTGTCAGGTCATTGATATATAGCAAAAAGAGTGGGGGCCCCAAAATACTGCCCTGTGGAACGCCTGTGCCATTGTAACCTAATTTGGATTTATATTTCTGTTCACCATTTTGATTTGGTTTATCCACAGTAATTTCTACAACTTGCGATCTGTTTGTAAGGTAACTTTTTAACCATGCATTTGCTTTACCGCGTATTCCATATTTATCACATTTTTTTAGGAGTAGCTCGTGCGATACAAAGTCAAAGGCTTTTGACATGTCAAAAAATACAACAGTAGTCGGAATTTTCTGGTCAATATTTTTGGTAACTAGGTTAATTAAGTTAAATGCCGCTGTGGTTGTCGATTTTCTTTTTTGGAATCCATGTTGATCTCGATTCAAAATTTGGAACTTATCGATAAAATTTATTAATCGCGCATGCATGACCTTTTCGTAAATTTTTGCTAAAATAGGCAACAAGGCTATCGGTCTGTAATTATCAACAAGTTTTCTATTTCCTTTTTTGTGTATTGGTTTAATAGCTGTCATTTTTAATTTCTCAGGAAACACTCCCGTGAATAATGATAAGTCTAATAAATGTACCAGTACCGGAGTAATGATAGGGCCTATGTATTTTATAATCCTTGTAGGTATTTGATCATAACCTGTTGAATTTGTATCCCTGAGAGATTTAATTACTTTTTGTATTTCGTCATCATTGGTGGGCATTAAAAACATACTAGAATCAATAGGATCAATGTCATAATTATTAGTATTAATGTCAAAATTGTTGTTCGTCAAATTAATATAATAGTCATTTATATAATTGGCAATGTCCGCGGGGCTTGTTAATGGTCCGGTTTCAGTTTCTATCTCCTTAATGTATGATTCCTGAATTTGATTATTATTATTGGAATTATATTTTATTAAGTCCCATGTTGCCTTGCATTTATTTTTAGCCCTAGATATGTAGTTTGTATTATGAATTTTTTGTGCTTTCTGTATACATTTTTTAAGTTATTTATTATAGTTTAAGTATTTTAATTTATTGCCTTTATCAGATGAGAAATAGTATTTAAAACGCAAGTCCCTTTTAGTTTTAGCTGATTTTTTAATACCTTTGGTAATCCATTTCGTATATTTTTTCACTAGGTTGATTTTGATCTCGATTTTAGGGAAACACAAATCAAAGAACATGACAAGTAAATCGTGAAACAGATTAAACGCATTGTTAGCTTCCTGATTAGAAAATATATCAGTCCATTTCAAATTTGATATGCAGTTAAAGAACTTTTCTTTATTTTCGGCGCTAAAATCACGCTTATAAATTGTACGAAAGCGTAGAGGTGGAACTTTATTGTCTATTGATATGGATATCATCTGAGCCGTTTCGTGATCTGACAGTCCCAGTGGTATAACCTCACATATTGCATCCTTACAGTTACTTATTATTTGGTCTAGACATGAATTTCTTCTTGTTGGTTGTTTTATATGTAATGTTAAACCAAAATTATTTACAATCCTAGTTAATTCGTCTGTGCATTTTTTGTTTCTATCGATTTTTCCCCCCAAAATATCAATGTTAAGATCACCTACTATCACTAATTTTTTTTTTGATTTATTTCGAAGGTTGCATAACATTATTTCTAAATTACGTAGGAAAACGAAGGGGTTTGAGCTTGGCGTACGATATAAGGCTATTATTATAGTGTTATATTGTAAGAGTTCAACTCCACAACACTCAAAATCATTTTCAGATGCATATTTCTTCAATTGCGTCAGTATTTTGTACTCAATGTGATTTATGCAGAATATACAAACACCGCCTCGCTTTTTATTCTTTCTTGAGTACCAGTCTCCTAATTTATAGTCATTTAAGGCAACGCTGCTCTCCTCACCCGCTTTAATAAAAGTCTCCGTCAAGCATACCACATCAATAATCAACCCTTTATTTAGAAACGTATCGATCGCAATTTCTAGTAGTTCTTTTTTACTTCTTAAACCCGCAATATTTTGGTGATTATTTTTGGTATTTGATTTAATGAGCGACAATTATTAATATTAGTTACGTCAATGGAATTTACGTCTTCTACCTTACTTATCTCATTATAATACACTTTTTTTAATGATCGACGTTGATCATAGAGCATTTTAGGTTTAGGTAAAGCATTACTAGTACCTGCGAAAAAAGGTATTGTTCGGGGTGCTTTTACAGTTATACGATCTTGTTGATCGGTAAGTAGGCTTCGTGTCTAGGTTTGTAGTAACATAATATGTGGGCAAATCGGAGCATTTCGACAGAACTGTTGGTTCTTTGCTGAAGTTAAGATATTTGTTTTTATAATCAATTGTGTCAATCAGAACGTTCAGTTTATGACAAGTATTGCTATGAGTACGTAAGAAGTAGCAGTTTTCATTATTTTTACATATCAGTTCTAAATTATTATTCAGTAACCTTACATTTAGATATTTATTTTCCAGCACACTTAACACAATAATTGGGGAACTGTTATATTTTCTTATCTATATATATAAAAGGCAATGTCCCGACTGACATATCAACGCCCAGCCTAAACCACTAATGATAAAAGTTTGAAATTTTGGGAGGATATTGAGTTTATACTGTAGGCGTCATTTAAGAAAGGATTTTTGGAAATTCATCCCCTAAAGGGGTAAAATAGAGGTTTATAGTTTGTATGAAACTCTGTCATTTTTAATTTGAATTGAATGAGATGTGGTATTTAGCGTCTAAGTTTAAAATAATAAAATACGTTTTTAAGGATTTTTGAATTTCATTCCTTAAAGGGTTAAAAAGGGCTGTTAAAGTTTGTATGAAAAATAAATTTTTTATTGTCCAAATTACTTGAAAATTAGTATTTATGCTCTTCAATACAATTAAAGAAACACGTATTTAAGGATTTTTTGAATTTCATCCCTTAAAGGGGTATAATGGGGTTTTAAAGTTTGTATGACAAATTAATTGTTTATTCTCAAAATTACTTGATATATAGTATTTCTGCTCTTCTATACAATTAAAGAAACAGGTATTTAAGGATTTTTTGGGTTTCATCCCTTAAAGGGGTGTTAACGATAGAATGAAAAATAAATTGTTTATTATCAAAATTACTTGATAATTAGTATTTATGCTCTTCAATACAATTAAAGAAACAGGTATTTAAGGATTGTTTGAGTTTCATCCCTTAATGGGGTTTAAAGGGGTGTTAACGATTGAATGAAAAATAAATTGTTCATAATCGAATTACTTTAGGATTAGTATTTATGCTCATGAATACAATTAAACAAATACGTATTCAAGGATTTCTTGAACTTCATCCCTTAAAGGGGTGTTAAAGTTTGAATGTAAAATAAATTGTTTGTGTTATCAAAATACTGCACAAAAATATTATAGAGGCCACTGTGATTACCGGATGTGCTCAAGGGAATCTGTTTTATACCTCGAATACGTGGTGGTACCCTCTGACTATGTCTTTGAGATTTAACGATTACAATCGAGGTCTGCGTTGAAATATCATAAATTAAACTCAGGGTCAGTAATTAAGGCAAATATTTAAAGGAAATTACTTCTCACACGGGCAATTCTACTTTGCCCGTTCCGGAGTCAGTACTAATAGCAGTCTGATCATTTCGGCACCAGACAGAAAAACCACCAATGCGGTATACACGATGCGTGCTTAATTAAATTCTAACTTCCTGATGACGACTTTGTTAGCGTGAGCAAATTGGAGTAACCATATCTAGACTGTACAGGATCGCGCAAAACTCAACACTCTATCGGCAGATGCTATAATTTTTGCATATGGCAGCAAAATGTCAGTTCTGTTTCGACACTTATGAAGTAAACTGATACAAAAAACTTTATTACAAAAAATAAAATGAATGAATGAAATGACTTCCAAATAATAATACTACAAAATGAAAATAACTTTAATTTCGGCAATCTTTGTGCCTGTTTTTGTTTCTTCGTTATATCGATACCCCTATACGTACCCCTTTAAAGCGTACTGGCGTGATGTTATGTTATGAAATGGCGTAAACAACAAACAGTAATGCAAATGCTGCAATCCCGAGAGATTTGCCGTTGATTATTCTGTTATGTTGTATATCTCCGAAGTTTTTCATCAGATCTTCACCAAATTTGAATGGGTTCAATTCGGGAACATACTATTTCAAACAGAAAATATTTTTTTAAATCGGTCTACAATTGGCGGAAAAATCGGTGAACATACCCAAAAAAAAACAAATATACAGCCGAACATCTTCAGTTGAATGAATGAATATACAGCCTCCTCTTTTTTGGAAAGTCGTTTAAAAAAATATAGCTGGTAACCTCCAAGCGCGTGTAATCTACGTCAAGCCATTCTAAATTACGACCACCAGGAAGGAAATTCTCTTTTCATCGAAAATCATCACGAGCAAGCTCTATGAATATGTGAATAAGCAAAATTATCACTTCTGTGGCACCGAAAATCTGCGAATAATCCAGGAAAAGTCACACCCTCCAAAGTTACTGCATGGTGTGTTGTTTATGCTGGAGGCATCATCGGGCCACCAAACGACTACTGTGATCGACGAGGTCACATAGCAATGATCAACGTCTTTCTCTATCCTTAAAAGGAATAAATTGGAACTGGAGAACATGTGGTTCCAACAGGATTGAGCAACGGCGCTTACTGCACGAGCCACAACCAAAATTCTGAGGGCTGCAATACCAGGTCTTTCAATGGCCGGTAAGATAGCCTGATTTAACAGTTCCAGACTTCTTCCTGTGGTTTTTTTAAGTCATTAGAATATGTCAGTTAGCATCAGACTCTAGAAGTCCTCAAAGATAATATCCGCCGGAAGTTCTGCCAAGAGTAATGGAAAATGCCATAAATTGGGCCCGAATGTTTATCGATTATGGTGGCAGCCACTTAGCCGTATCATTTTATCGATAAAATTGAAAAAAGAATATTAAGAAACCAAATAAACATTATCCAAAAACAGAACCAAAGTTTTCCATGCATAAAAAAAATTACAGCCGAAGAACATCGGGTGATATTTTTTGCGCCACCCAGTATTAATTTTCTATCGTGTCGGTAACTCGGTAGCAGGACACAAAAAATTTTTTTTGCAAAAAAATACTACCGACTTCCAAATAAAAAACAACAACGTGAAAAATAACTTCCAAAAATAAAGTTATTTTTCACTTTGTAGTTTTTTTTTTGGAATTCGGTAGTATTTTTTTTGGAAAAAGTTATTTATTTTTCACTTTACACCTAATAGGCAAATAGTTAAGTAAGGTCCCTATAATGCCAGAATAGATTACCAGAATATAATAAACTGAACATAACCGCTGAAATGACAGTGTACCAAGCTGAACTGTACACATTTGCGTACCCCTTTAGAGCATACTGGCGTGATATTATGTTATGAATGGTATAAACACTAAGCAGATATGCGATTGCAGCAATCGCGAGAGATTTGCCGTTATTTATTGAGTTCTGTTGTATATCTCCGAAGTTCTTCATCAGATCTTCACCAAATTAAAATGAGACTAATTTCGGAACATACTCTTTCAAACAAAAAAAGAATTTTTAAAACCGGTCCACAATTGACGGAGATATCGGTGAACATACGTAAAAAAAAACATACATAAAGTCGAACATAAACTCATAAAGAAAAAATTTTTTTTAAACCGGTCAACAATTGACGGAGATTTTGGTCAACATATATAAAAAAAAAACATAAATAAAGTCGAACATAGAACCTCCTAGTTTTTGGTAAATCGGTTAAAAATTTAAAGTAAAGTAGCTTTCGACTATTTGTAACTCCCCATAGAAATCGATCCCACGAGACCTCCGGCATTAAAGCCCAGCGATCTCTATTAGAACACATAGGCAGTTCAGTTTATGCTCATTTTATATAAATTTATTTGTATTCAGAAAATGTTGTGGTCTAATATGTTTGGATAATAATTTGCAATATCCCGCCAAAACTGGAATAAACGAAACAGCCAAAATCATGTAGTCCACGCAGGCGAAGCTGCGGGCGGAAAGCTAGTAAACATATATAATTCATTTATCATTGTAGTAGGGTTGTAGTCATTTTCTCCTACACAAATAATAATTTTATCACAAGGCTTACTTGACAACTCCGTGTTTAACAGCTGTTGAGAGATCGCATAGTATTTTAACATTCCTTCTGCGCAGTACCTTTCGTATGAGCTATTAGATCTCAACTCAAGTAGGCGTGTAGTTAAACCCGTCATTTGCTGGGTTCCTAGGACATGTATTTTCCTCTTCAGATAATAATTATTATTGCTTTTAAGATATGAAGTATTAGTTTTAATAGATTTTTTCTTATTATGCTGTATGGTAGTTTGGGTGCAATCCGCGTTTAACTTCTTCAGTTTTGTTTGTTCTTCCGTATTTTGTGTAGTAGTACCGATGGTTAAGCTGGATTTTCGAGTCTCATTATGTAGTGTGTTTCTAGGTATTTTTTCCATTACAGGTTCAAGATGCAGTTGGTTACTTAAAATCTTTGATTCGTTTAAGTTTCTTGATTTTCGCTTTGGAGTATTAATTTTTGGTGAAAATATTTTAGTTAAACTATTAATCTTGGTTTCTTGATTTTGTAGTCTTTTATCTAAATCATTTTTTTCTAGTATTAAGTTCTCAATTTCCTTGTGCGCACTCTCTAGCTTTTCCTTTAAATCTCTGACGGTTTCCTGTAGATCAGTAATTTCTTGGCAATTCCATGTAGATAAATCGGGTAAACTTCGTCCAAGAGCATGAGAGTCGGTGGATAAGAACGAATTATCTTCAAAACTTGTTGTAGAGGCATTTAAATTAGTAATTCTTCGTCTAAATGTTATATTATTATTGATGTTTTCCATGATGTCAGTGTATAAAATTATAAAAATAAAAAAAAAAAAACAAAAAGTAACTCTCTTCGTTGGGATCGAACTCGGGACTCAATGCACGGTGTGGCGTGCGGCTTACGCTATTTGGCCACCGAGTCTTTGGTAAAAAGTGCGAAATTAGACGATCAGTTGCTAATGTGTGAAACCAGTTTAAGCGTGTGTCATTAACTCATTCGAAGGTCAGTCCACTTCGACACTGAGACAAAGAAACTTTTAACGGTCACTTTTAAAAACATGGAAATATTTTTGCTGGTATCTCCGGTAATAGTTTGTACACAGATTTAGTTTTTTCACTGTTTGTTGTAGGTTTTCTTAGGCAAGTATTAAAGTAACTTTAAAACAGATTACTGCACTTTAGACTATTTTTCCGAATAAAATGCTCGCGAGTACAAGCAAACACGTCCACTCGACGCAGAGTTCGTAGCGCCGTCTCGCCGCCGTATCAACTTATGTGACTCACTTTTATGTATTCTTTGATATTGTTACCATCTGAAAAGCATACTTTTAGTTATCTCTGATTGTTTTAACATTCACAACTTATTTTTAGCGCTAATTTGTAAAATCGCAGAATATTTTATACCCAGATATTTTCATCTGATCCAATTTATTTTCTTAAGCCATAGACATAACATACCATGGACACTTTTTCTTCTATAAAGCTGGTTGTAATGTATAATTATCATAATAAGGGCAGCGGCAGACTGCCCCCTCTGTAAACCGTCTTTTATTCGTTCTGGTCATGATTTCTTATAATTGAGATTTGAATTTGAATTTCAGAAGATATGACACAGAACGAGGAAAAACGGGCGTCAGTTTTTTAGTTTTGGTTTTGGTTGCGAAATTTGAAAGACACATATTTTAGCCTTGAATTATAAAGTATATTCTTTTCCACAAAGTACAAATAAAATTGTAATGAATTCAGTTTGTGAATGAGACTTATAAATCCCTTAAGAATATAAATAAATAACAATTATATTCTCAAGTGAACTTTTTACTGTAATAACAAGATGTGACAGTCTAGCACGTGGTGTATGATTTGCGGCAGACAGGTCCTTAGAAGCCGCGCGCGCCGGCTGCGCACGCTGAACACGAGGACCCACATCTCGCGGTAGCGCTCCACCAGCCTTCCTATCGCACCGTACCACGCCGCCCTGGTCTGCGGTTGCCCCTTCGCCAACTTGGAAAAGGCGGGTGGCAACGGCCGTAGCTATCCCTCAGTCAGTCGTTTTGCACGGGCGGCACGTCGTACGAAGCCGGCCATAATTTTTATCTTTTTTACTAACGTGGCTTACGTTTAGCTCCTTTGACTAAACGTAACGTTACAAACTATGGATTGTTTAACATTTTGTGCTATTAATAAATAATCAAAACATTAATTTAGACATGAATACCAATTAAACAAAATATTTTTATGTTAATTCCAGAAGGCGTTATGACATTTTGTGTGATCTTCGCATCATCACCATTTTAAACGAAAGAAGCCCTCTGCTCATGCTGGACCAAGGCTTCACCCAAGTGTTACCCAATCTACCAATCCTAACATAGCTTGATGCGCTGGAGTCGATCGAAAAGCGGGCCAAGAGACTCATCAGCGATGAGGCACTGGTTAAGTCAAAGCTCCAGAGCCTTGAACATAGTCACCGAGTTGCCAGCTTGTCGGTTTTTTATCGGTTACATTTCGGGGAGTGTGCGATGGAATTGCATGATTTAATTCCACCCAGCCCGTTCCATCATCGGACTACCAGACGTACGGCGATGCGTCATCGATATATGGTGGACATCCCACCCATACGCACTAAACGTTTTGGAAATACTTTTATTATGCGTACAGCTAAGGAGTGGAATTCCCTGCCGGAGTCTGTGTTTCCCGATAGCTACAATCTAGGGGTCTTTAAGTCAAGAGTGAATAGGTTACTTCTAGGCAAGCGTGCTCCACCATCGACCACATCATCGCTTACTATCAGGTGAGACAGTGGTCAAGCGCGAGCCTATATTAGATAAAAAAAAAAGATAGTTGTTAAAACACGGGTTCGAGGGGGAAAGCTTGGACGACGTGAAGGCTATTTAAGGAATTATTTTGTTAGCATTTTAAAGTTTTGGTTTTTTATTTGTTGTTTTTTTATCCATGCCGGAGGTGTTAGCTATTAATCTACGAGTATTATATATAACGTAATATCAAGGAAAACGTAATTAACAGAGTACACTAATCGTCACTTCATTTCTTAATATTTATATTTTATACGTAATTCGTTCGTTGGCGGTCCTGAATGAATAAATCATCATTGTATAAGGTATTATACCCACCGTTTCGCCAATTATGTTTAAGTCCCATGTAACTGGAGGTTATGTAGAGATAAATTCCTCCATTTTTTCCTCTATAGGGAGGTTCTTAATAAATAAATAGACAAAAGCAAGAAAGAAATAAAATTATTATTAATTTAAATTGAATAATTGTATAATAATTATAATTAAATTGTATTATAATAATAATTAAAGGGGTTTAAGGGGGCGCACTCACTAACTTAGCGCACCAAGTCAACCTCACCTGCTCGTGGTGCATCCTGCTGATCAACAAACGAGGCTCTGACGACAACCGACAAATGGCGGTATAACCATTTCAACAAATCTTCGCAGTTAAATGGCACAGACTGGTGACGGGCAGCAGCGTCACCAGTGCGAGAAACTGCGATCTGCGATCGCCAACCCGCATGCCCAGCGTGGCGATTATAGGCAAACCCTCCAATGGCAAGACAAAAGAAACCACGGCCCCCATTCCCGGCCGCCCTGCTGTTATTGCTGATTATGGCGGCGGTCACGGTAGCGGCAGGGCACTCGGGGGTGCGAAGAATCTCCGGGTTACGGACTACGGCCGCCAATATAAAAAAACCCAACTGAACTTGGCTACATAAAACGGACGCACGTTACGGCTCGAGGAACACCTCGTGCAGCTTGAACAGGAGCTCGGGAATATAAAGTGGCACATTCTGGGGTTGAGCGAAGTCCGAAGAGAGGAGGAGGACACAATAACTCTTGAATCGGGCCACCTTATGTATTTCCGAGAGGGAGACCAGCTATCCCAAGGCGGTGTCGGGTTCCTGGTTAACAAATCCATCTGTGGTAACGTTGTGGAAGTCTCCAGTGTGTCAAACAGGGTAGCGTACCTCATAGTGAAGCTAACTGAGAGGTATAGCCTCAAGGTCGTGCAAGTCTACGCACCAACCTCGGCGCATTCGGACGACGAAATGGAAGAAATGTTCGAGGACATTTACAAGGCCTTGCACTCCACCACTAAGACCCACTACAGCGTTGTCATGGGGGATTTTAACGCTAAAGTGGGAGTACAGAACTGCAGCGAATCGGTAGTAGGATCCTACGGGGTTGGCAGCAGAAATCATAGGGGGCAAATGCTTGTCAACTTCCTAGAGAAGGAGGGGCTTTTCGTAATGAATTCCTTTTTTAAGAAACAGCCCCAACGGAAGTGGACGTGGCAAAGCCCCGACGCTATGACCAAAAATGAGATAGACTTCATCATAACAGATAAAAAGCATATATTCAGGGATGTCTCAGTGATCAATAGGTTTAATACCGGCAGCGATCACAGACTTGTTCGAGGCTCTCTGAATATCAACTTCAAGCTTGAGAGAACTCGTTTGATGAAGTCTAGGCTCCGTCCAAACATGCTCCAAACTATGTTAGGATCTGAAGCGTTCCAGTCAGACCTGGAGAACCGGTTCGCTGTCGTGGAAACCACCGAAGAACCGGGGGTCCAAAGTGTTCTTTCAGCCACTTGGGAGGAGCCATCTGACGAAGCTGACTAAATCGAGTGGGGATATCGTCGTTTCAAGGCCGGAGATTCTTTCGGAAGTAGAAGACTTCTACAGTCAACTGTACGCATGGCATGCATCTCGGCCTGATCCCGAAAATGAGGATTCTAGAGCCACCTTAACCCGCCATTTTACAGAAGACCTGCTTGAAGTAAGCCAAGATGAAATCGAGGCGGCTCTCAAACAGCTTAAAAATGGAAAAGCCCCTGGCGAGGACGGGATTACAACCGAGCTCCTGAAAGTGGGAGGACGACCGGTATTGAAGGAGCTTGGGGAGCTCTTTAACTCTGTTCTGTTCTCTGGGAGAACTCCAATGGCGTGGCAGAGGAGGGTGGTCGTTCTTTACTTCAAAAAGGGTGACAAGACCCTTTTGAAGAACTACAGACCTATTTCGCTTCTTAGTCACGTTTATAAGTTGTTTTCGAGAGTCGTCACGAATCGTCTACCGCGAAGACTCGACGAGTTTCAGCCACCGGAGCAGGCCGGGTTCCGAGGAGGATACAGCACCATAGACCACATCCACACAGTGCGGCAAATTATACAAAAGTCCGAAGAGTATAATCGGCCTCTGTGTTTTGCTTTTGTGGACTATGAGAAGGCTTTTGACTCCATCGATACCTGATCTGTTTTGGAGTCTATGCAGCGATGCCAAGTTGACTGGCGATACATCCAAGTGCTGAGATGTCTTTATGAAAATGCAACAATGACCGTCCAAAGTCAGGACTGGCAAACTAGACATATCTCACTGCGTCGAGGGGTTAGAGAAGGGGACGTAATTTCCCCGAAATTGTTTAGTAACGCGGTAGAGGATATGTTTAAGATGCTGGACTGGGAAGGACGCGGCATTAATATTAACGGCGAGTACATCTCACACTTGAGATTTGCGGATGACATCGTCATAATGGCAGAGTCGGTGCACGACTTGCAGCAGATTCTGGATAGCCTAGCTGATTCTTCTGCACGCATCGGTCTCCGAATGAACTTGGACAAAACCCAGGTTATGTTCAATTCACACGTCACTCCGGGATCGATTGTGGTCAATGGCGGTGCTCTCAAAGTTGTTCGAGAATACGTTTACCTCGGGCAAACTCTGCAGTTTGGTAAGAACAACTTTGAGAAGGAGGCTAGCAGAAGAATACAGCTGGGCTGGGCGGCGTTTGGAAAACTTCGTCGAGTCTTCTCGTCGCGTATCCCACAAAGCGTGAAGACTAAAGTCTTCAACCAGTGCGTCCTACCTGTTATGATCTACGGTGCCGAGACGTGGACACTCACAATACGGCTGGTTCATCAGTTCAAAGTTGCTCAGCGAGTTATGGAAAGGGCTATGCTTGGAGTCTCTCTAAGGGATCGAATCCGAAATGAGGTGATCCGGCAGAGAACCAAAGTTGTCGACATAGCTCACAGAATAAGTAAGCTGAAGTGGCAATGGGCCGGCCATATAAGTCGTAGAACCGATGACCGTTGGGGTAAACGTGTTCTTGAGTGGAGACCGCGAACTGGTAAACGTAAGGTAGGACGCCCTCAGGCTAGATGGAACGACGACCTTCGCAGGGTGGCTAGTAGCAGCTGGATGACAGTTGCCGAAAATCGAACCAAATGGCGTGCAATTGGAGAGGCCTATGTCCAGCAGTGGACTGCTATAGGCTGATGATGATGATGAATTAAATTGTATAATAATAAAAAATAAATTGAATAATTGTAAAACTGTTGAATAGTTGTAAATTAAATATTTTGTTTGTTTTATTTTATTTATATATTTATGCATGCTTTTTAATAGCACTATCATTGTAAATTGTTTTTTTTAATGCAATAAATCGGTTATGTTTTTATATAGCTTGATGCAAATCCAAGCTCCAGACTGACAGCCCTCATTCTTAACAGTAGCGCTTGCGAGCACTAGACCAAAAAGGCTATCTAAATCTATTAGTCTACCACATTATATACTTGTCCCAGCGTCTCCTTGGTACGCAATTATAAATCATTTACATCTTAAGGCTTTTAGACTAAAATCCATAAATTCTGGTCTAAGTGAATTTATTCAGAATAATTTATTAATTAAATACCCCGTAAAAATACTAAGGAAAGACTTTTCTAAATTATGAGAATTTATGTTTACTAAGCTAAAAGCTGAGCCACGATGAATAAAATATAAACGGAAGAGACGTTTTAAAAATTCTCTACGACGTAGTATTGAATTGTTATTTAATAATAACAATTCAATACTATAACTATTTTACCAGACAAATCTAAACTAGGAAGCAATTAACATGAAAACAACACGAGGTCTGAAGATACGAGGAAGATCATAAAATATTAAATTGCCGAGGAAGATGAGTTCATTCCAGCGTAGTTGATTAGGTTATTAATAAGTTAAATCATTGAGGTTTACAGAGAAATTATTATCTTGAACATCTACTTAGGATGCAGAGGTGGATTTCTCAATCTCAATAATTTGTTATCTAGGTAATAAATGTTATTTCTTGAACTTTTCTAGTTTGCTTAGAGCTCAAATATATAAAAAAGTGACTGGGATTCTTCACGATAAAGGCCTCCTTGTTGAGTCATATTGCAAACCTTTTTACTTTGATTTATGTTGCTAATATAAATCGATAGGATATAATCAGGGAACGAAACCGGTATGATTATTACCGGTATGTTTCGATTAGTTACAGGTATTTTAAAAGGTTACCTTAATTTTTAAATATTGAAAACAACCTTTATTAATACCGGTTACCGTAATAAAAATTACCTCTATCTAACACGTGCCTTACGTCAGCATTAGTCAAACTGCCAAAGAGCGCGCATCGCCTGTGTGTGTGTCAAAGAGTCGAGTCCACCCGACCGCGCCGGCGAATGCCGACCAATCACGGCTCTGGCTGGCACGGCGACGTGTCTCTCAGTTTGCTAGCGAAGCATGTGTTGGTCGTGTTGGATAGTTTTGTTGGCTTGGTAAATTATAGATAAAACATATTATTTTTATACTTAGAAATGGGACAAAAGCAGAAAAATTATGTTTATGGAAATTTTACCTAACAAAGGGCAACAAATACCTACCAAAGGATTCCGATTTCACCAATGAAACTAAAAGCGATTAGTTCAACTAAACTCAGTTTATACAACAGTTTGCGCACCAGGCAACTATTCGCTACTAACTCTTGCAAATGTAATGCTGGTGTGCGCTCACCGCTACGCTGTTTAGTCGATACATACAATAAGTTATTTTGTGCAATTTTCATATTATTTGTAAGCAGATATACTATTCAAATGAGATCCTGCATAGTTTGGTTTCACGAAAGGTAGGTCGACAACGGACGCGGGAGTAAAACTCATCAGCCACATCTTGGAAGCTTGGGAGAGGTCCTAGGATACCATTGGCATTTTCTCTCTCAAAAGCTTTCGACTGCGTCGACCACAACACACTGATCTGTAAATTACACCACTACGGAATTCGTGGAAAATCTGCTGATCTCGTGCTTTCCTATTTATCAAACACAGCAAAAAGTAAATGTTAATGGGGTGACGTCTTTCGGGTCTCTAGTTAAGATGGGTGTGCCCCAAAGTTCAATTCTCGGCCCTTTCCTTTTTCTTGTTTACCTTAATGATCTCCCTTTTATGATGGCCAAATTATCGGATATAATTCAATTTGCTAATGATACTTCGCAAATTTTTAAAAAAGATAGGCAAGATACGGATGTCTTAAATGTCAACGAAAGTCGCATTATTCTCTCAAAATGGTTCGCAGTTAACAATCTTTTACTGAATGCGAAAAAAACATAATGTCTAAAGTTCTCTTTACCAAATGTACCACAACATGACCTAAACTTAAATCTTGACGGCAAAAATCTTGAAGTTATAACCAAAACTGTATTCTTAGGGATTACTATCGATTCAAAATTGCAGTGGGGCGCGTACATTAGAACTCTTTCGGTAGGTTAAGTTCGGCTGCATATGCAGTAAGGAAAATAAGGCAGCTAACCGATGTAGCTACAGCTAGGTTAGTATACTATGCTTATTTCCACAGTATTATGTCTTATGGCATTCTGCTGTGGGGATCAGCAGCAGACGTTGACTCAATTTTCATCCTACAAAAGAGGGCAATCCGCGCAATCTATAAAATGGGTCCTCACGAGTCCCTCAGAGAAAAATTTAAAGAGATCGATATACTGACTCCACCTTCACTTTATATTTTGGAATGTATTTTGTATGTCCGTAAAAATCGAGGGTTTTTCAAAACTAGAAGCGACTTCCATAATTTAAATACACGCAGTAAGCACGAAATTGTAATACCCAAATTCAGATTAACGAAAACTAGCAATTCTTTTCTTATAAACAGTATACGCTTTTATAACAAGTTGCCAAAGTCAGTTATAGAACTGACCGATGGAAAGTTCAAAAATTACATCAAACATACAACATACATCATTACATTATCCTTATTAAAAAAGCATATTATAAAATCAAGGACTACGTCGAACATAAAAACATTTGGCCTTAGCTCCTTCTGCGCATGCAGCTTCCCTGGTAACTTGTAAACGGCACAAATATGTAGATGTCTCTAACTATTCTCAATTTTTTGTTTCCTTCTTTGAATTAGACTTTTTACAATGGTTTTCAATCATCTTTATAGCCCTTTGCTAAGAATACTTACAGCACTGATAACAACATTTGTGCCACATGTTAAATTTAGTCTTGTTATACTTATTTTTTTTTTTACCTTTGTATAGATTCTTTTACCGATTGTTTTGTGAATGTGTGAACATTGTAGGCCTTCTAGATGCTAGTTAACATTTGTTAACTTTTTTATATAATATATAATCTTTTTTTTTTTTTTTTTTAGTTTCTTACGACTTATTGTCATAAGTCGGCCTTACGTTGTCCCCCCATATCTAAGTACTAATGCTGTAACATGGAAATATTGTAAAACTAAACCATTTTTAAAAGAGTAACCATGGAGTTTCTTGCCGGTTCTTCTCCATAGGAAACGACCAACCCGAACCGTGCACCTTTCGTTGACGTTTTATAAGTGCCCATGTAGGCCTATGTGAAATAAAAAAAATGATTTTGATTTTGAACTAACATAATTAAAATTTTTAAGGATCAACCTTAGCTTCTCATGTTTCTACATGATCTGACTGAAATAACGTTTGCTAATCAGTTTGTCTTACTTGTGTAAGTAGTAATCTGTGGAAAATGTAGTGGGTATTATATTTGTTAAGCTGACCTGAGGCCCTAGACTATATACATTCTATCATGGTGATATCGTGGCGATAGCGATCGGAAAAATCACAAAATTGTATAGGATTGTCAAGCGCTGTCAAAATGTACTTATTTATATAATAATATAATATTTTTGCATTTTGACCATCGCCATCGCTTATTGAAAGACATTTTATTTAGAGCTCCCAACCTATAGTCTGCGGACCACTGGTGATCCGTAAGAGTTAGAATATGATCCGCGAATGGTTTAAAATTTAAAGCTTTTCAACAAAAAAAATAATCAATGCAAAGTGATTTTTAGTTTGTACCAGAAACGTTCTGTTTCTGTGACTATGCTATTGATTTTTAAAATAAATATGTAATAGTTTTAAATTTATAATATTAAGTTTATTTTAAAATTAACACGGTTATATTTTCTTCTGGGCTTGTGGTCCCTAATAACAACTAATAAATTAAATTGGTCAAAATGTATTTTGTAAATTATTTTTACAGGATGGGATCCACTGATTTAGCCTCTAGAAATATTCAACCCCAGTTTCTCGAACGAAAACGAACAATATAAATGTGACTATCTAGTAGGTTATCCTTAGTGTGAAGTATTTTTCTTTTACGAGCGTAATTTTAGGGAACGAGGACGATTTAAAGATACGCCTTCAAGCACCACTGCAGCTTCTGGTTGAAATTTATGACTAGCTCGAATGATGAGGCTGGGTTTGATTTTACCACATTACACTCAGCTGCATTGATGCAGAACAAAATTGGTGAAGCACATACAGTCTCATGAAATGAAAAAAGTGCGCGTTAGAGTACCTTAATTTTAGTTATGAACTAGGTGATGAATGTTGTTCTCATTGAGATACATTTATTTTTATTGAATCATCATTATGAATATAACAGCAGACAGCTTAAAGACGTCCACGCTGGACATAAGCCTCCCAAGCGACTAAACATCTAATGACCACACAACATCTTCGACCAACCCGAACCGTGCACCTTTTGTCGACGTTTTATAAATGCCCATGTAGGCCTATGTGAAATAAAAAAAAATGATTTTGATTTTGATTTTGAATGGTCCTGTGTTTTTCGCATTCACCGGACTCTTTTTATCCTCGACACGAGTACGAAGCTTGGATATAAATATTACTACTCATGTGAAACTAATAGGACCCATACACATAATTTTGGTTGATGTCACATGTCTTCGAATTTTTGGTTCTAGGACAAGCCGGTTTCCTCTCGATGTTTTCCTTTATCGTTTATAGAACAGTAGTGTTTAAATAATTTACACAAAGTAAAGCGCCTGCCTGGCTTAGAACCCACGACCTACGAAACGTAAGTCGGGGCCGTAACCACAAGGCCCGCATTGTGGATTATGGTCATACCCTCTCTCACAGAGAGGAACTCTATGTCCCAGCAGGGAACATTAAAAAGCTGATGATGATGACGATGATATAATTTTTTACTTTTTGTTTCGGAGTTTTTTAACCGAGTTCCCAAAAAGGAGGAGGTTCCAAATTCGGATGTTTCTTTATTATTATTTTTCTATATTCGGGCAGAACTGCCTCATATATAGACGGATTTTCAAAATAGTATTTTTGTTTGAATGGATGTACTCTCTAGGTAGACCAATAGTCACCAAATCAGAATCTGATGAAGAGATCCCATGAAAATCGAGGGAACTCTCAAACGAAAATCTGTTTAAACTGAAACAACCTAATATTAGGTATTTTTAATAACATGACAAGCATTTGCACTCAGGATCATTTTGGGCGCACGGTTGGCGCAGTGGTTGAGCGATTGACTGCTGCGCTGCGTGTCGCGGGTTCGATTCCCGCACGGAACAAATATTTGTATGACCTACAGATAGTTGTTCCGGCTCTGGGTGTTTGTGTATGTGAGTCTATATGTTTGTAAACGCACCCACGATACAGGAAGAAATTCCTAGAGTGGGGCAAAGTCTTTTAAAAAAAAAAAAAAAAAATTTTCGTTTTACTACACCGACTTCGGAACACAAAGTTATTTATTTTATTTAATCATACTCCTATCAGATTGGAAGTCTGAAGATGACAGTGAATAAGGAAATTCTGGCCACAACCTAATAAAAAATATACATATAATATGAACAGCAACGTATTCAACGAACATCGGAGATCGAAAATTGAAACTCAATCTCACCCAGTAACACGATAGCTTGTCAACAGAGCACCCTCGACGAAAACATTTTATACATCGATAAAGATGCTGAAATATAAAAACTAAATCCAGTAGATTTATATACAGTTTTCTCCCAAACCAACATGAAAATCTTACATAAGGGGTGTCAAGACAATTCCTGATCGAACATTTTTGCGAACCGTCAGGAGTTCGTGTCAAGCGTGATCGATGACGTCACTATATCCGCTCTGAGACCTTATGTAAGTAAACGAGGCTTTCTCAGTATTTTTTCATGTTGACGTGGATAAAGTGGTGCTGACGTAACACCTACCGAAGCTGATGACACTTGAGAACAAATGTGCTGCTTATGTCACAACTTTTTCTCGGTACCTAAATGTTCCGATAGTTTTCGGTGTTTAGCTTTGGTTTGCTTAAAGATAATTAGTGAAGACAACCGCAAGAGAACCAGGGTTACCAACATAGCCCGAAGAATTACCAAACTTATGTGGCAGTGGGCAGAGCACATTGCTCGCAGAACGGATGGCCGTTGGGACCTAAAAGTTTTGGTGTGGCGACCGCGAAACGGAAGATGTTGCGATGGAAGGCCTCCCACTAGGTGGAGCGACGATCTGGTCTAGGCTGCGGGAATCCGGTGGATGCGAGATGCACAGGGCCGATCAGTGTGGCGATGCTTGGGGATGGCTTAAGTCCAGCAGTGGACGTCTTTTCGCTGAAATGATGATAATGAAGTAAGCGTACTGCTTACATAACATTACGCTTTCTCGATGAGTAAGGCAGAGGTGAAGGCGAGAGTAGGTGTAGGCGGTACACTCATATTTCGTCAGTTAAGTTTAAGTCCCACATAACAAGGGAAGAGCCTATTACCATTAACCGGGCTAAGTAATAGGTAACGCTTGCGACCATTACAACGAGGCAGTATTATTTATAATCGCATTTGAATAGTCTCTAAAAGACGTCCCTGAATCATCAGCCTTATTTTGCTAATTAGCTAATAATTTTTCGACTGCACTATTTTATATCGTTCAAATTAATGCTAAACATAGGGTACTACACCCATTTGTGAAAAGTGTCTTAATTAGATTCTATAGGGCTAATATGCCACTAAAATAAAACTGGCCAAGTGCGAGTCGGACTCGCGCACGAAGGGTTCCGTACCATTATCGCAAAAAACGGTAAAAATTCACGTTTGTTTTATGGGAGCCCCAATTAAATATTAATTTAATTCTGTTTTTAGTTTAGTTATTTGTTGTTATAGCGGCAACAGAAATACATCATCTGTAACATTTTCAACAGTCTAACTATCACGGTTCATGAGATACAGCCTGGTGACAGACGGACAGACAGACAGACAGACGGATCGTGGAGTCTTAGTAATAGGATCCCGTTTTTGCCCTCTGGGCACGGAACCCTAAAAATACACAATTTTTTAAATCAATCGATTTGTGCCGTGAAAATATATTAAAATTTACATTTTAAAATTTCGCGCGTTGTTTGACCAAAACGCTGGACGCAGTGGACGCCATATTGCTCTGTGGTCATGACGTCAGGTGGCTATATAAACAAATGTGCCTATAGGCCGATACGCCGAAAAGTTGACAGTTGAAACAGCCGTATGACGTGTTAACATGGCGGCTTCTATTAAAATTTCATATTTCATGGTGTTATAAAACAGATTTCAAAAACTTAAAATATTAAATAAATGTTGAAAATTTATTTTGTTACTCGTATTTTATGAACCAAAACTAACATTTCTCCACTGCTTTCTAAACTATCTCATTAACACATGTATAGATTTTTTCTCAGAGTAAACCCTTTTCTTATTATTTATTTGGTCATTCCTGTTATATTCATACCACAGCCACCGAACGCCGCACTTATCAAAGAAAGCATCACAAATATAAAATAATACATTTAATTAAAAACCCACAGCATTTTCACAGACAAAGACTGACGTCTTAACTTCGAATACCAAGTCAATGAATGGCTGAGATACACAGAGAGACCGCGAACAAAGCGATGTCACTTGAAGGATCTTACTGTTTACTTATAGGCCTTGTCCAGAGTGAACACGCAGTGGCTATGGCGCTGGCGGGTGCGGACGCGGCAGTGGGTGTGATTTTGTGTCGATGTTACATTGCGAGATGTTGCTGAGATGAAGCTGTCTAGCTTCTTTGACGAACATCTCGTAATGTAACATCCCAACATTGGAATAAAAAAAAATAGTTTATTCCACATAGACTAAATGCCCATTACCTACAAAACATAAACATGACAAAAGCCCTGTATTTGGTATAAACATCGAATAAATATTATAGAAAAATAAAATTAATGTTGTTAAGAAATCAACCGTCTTTCGGCGTTCAGTCCAGATCCGAAAAACTAAAAACTGAAGCCCGTTTTTCATCGTTCTGTGTTATATCGTCTAAATTTCAAATTCAAATTTCAAATAAGAAACAAAGACCAGAACGAATAAAAACGGTTCACAAAGGGGTCAGTCTACGCTACCCTTATAATAATGTACACCTAGCTTAAAGCAGGTCTAGTCCATGGTACCTATGTTATGGTCTAAGGTATATGAAAATAAAATAGACAGACAGATGTCATGTCAGATGAAAATGTCACAATAGAAAAATATTGAAAGAATTACAAATTAGCAATATAATTTAAGTTTTAAATATTAAAACAATCAGAAATAACTAAAAATATGTTTTTCAGGTACAAACAATATGAAAGAATACAAAAAGTGAGTCATATGATTTGATACAATATCAAACGATAAAAAAGGTATGGTTTGTATAGTGTTATGAATTGTAAATAGAGTTAAAAATGTGGATCTGTAAATCAGAACACTACAACCCCGTCCATGAGGATGATACGACGGATCTACGATCGGTCAGCTCAGTGAGAGTATTCACGACCTTCCAGTCGTTCGTCCTCAAGGCAGGGTTAAGCCGCTGGAGCAGTCGAATGGCCCAGGCAGAGTCTTGCAACGCCAAGTTGCGACTCTTCCATGCCATTTTTGGTCCTTGGCGTCAACAACCTTGAGTTTCAAGGGGCCAAGTTCCATATTGTGGATGGCACCCCAAAACCAGCTAGCTGCATCAGAGTTGTCGCAGGATACATGAACTGCACCCGCGACAACTCCGGGAGCAACCGTTAGAACAGGCAGAGGATCCGGCGCCACTTCCATTTTCTCAATTATGAGCTCCTGGATTGGCACCAAGTCTTACGCCTTCAAGTACTCCTCCGGGTACCTGACTGTGAAGACAGCGAGTTTCACAGCCGCCACCGCATCCCTAAAGGATCCGGTTGAGGATGATTGCCCTTGGGTCTTCATCCTCTTGGCCGCCATGTCCCCGCTGTTGCCGCTGAGAACAGCACGCAGTCTCTTTGATAGGCCCTCCGAAGGAGTCCCGTTTAGAGCCGCCTGCTGTCTCAGCTTTTGGCGCTTTTTTCTTCGCGCCCCAGACCGTCCAACCGGAAGCCAGCCTGGTTCATGCCGGGCACCCGGAGACGACGAGGTGCTGCCTTTGCCGGTCGCGTCCGGGGCCCCAAGGTCCGAGGTCATTCGACCTCCATCATTGTGCCCGGTGGGCTGGTTCGAAGTTCCGCCCTTCGGTGGTCCCACACCAGTGCCGACCCTCGGTAGTGGCGCAGCAGTACCGTCATCTAACAGTCCCGCCGCAGCCCCACCTCGAGACAATCCCACTGCAGTCTCGCCTCTGGACGTTCCTGCTACGAAAAATGCAGTCCCGGCTTGCGCTGGCCCCGCCGTCTGGTGTGCAAACCCAGCTTTCGCCGGTCCCGACTTTTGGAGCGCAGTCCCAACTTTCGCCTTGTGGTTTTTTTTTTAAATTAAATCAATTTAAAAATCCAGAAATAAATTTCATACCTCGACTCCCCATCCTCCATGGAGTGCTCAAGTTGCGATGCTACGGTAGCATCAGGGATTAGTCGTGGGATATAGCCCCCCCCCCCCTCCCTCCGCTACCGTAGCTGGCTAGGCTATAGCCTCCCGTGTGAGAAGAAATCCGGGCCAAAGTGTAGTGTTTCCTCAGAGATGTTAAACCGCATACGCTCATCGGCTCAGCCACCAGGATCCCTTCATCCTTTCGTTCGAGACCCCGCGCACGGCACAAACACGCAGGAAGTCATTGCTATCCAACATTTTCCTTGTTCAATGGTGGACACCCAGGGGCATGACCCCGCCACCCCTATGATACGTCGCCCAGTGATTTCAGTTACGTCTATTTCAAAGAGAATTAGACCAAGAACAGGGCGGCAACCACGAGAAGGAAAATCGCGCTCGAAAGTAGCGCTCTTCTTCAAGAGCACGCCATCTTGCCGGCTCTGAAGGCTCGAAGGCTAAATGGCTCTGAAGGAGCCAGGCAAGGTAGGACTGCATCGACAAAGCCAAGCCCTACAGGGCTTGTCACTGACAGCTCAAAGCGTAAGTTTGCTAACACAGACCAGCCCCAAGTATCTATAGTAACTGGTAAGGTCACTTTATTCTTATTATGATTCAATGGAACAATATTACCACCCTTTTGTGGTTCAACTGCAGTTGGTTAAACAAAAATAACATTTTATAGCCGTTGAACTTCTACTACAATACAATACACAATGTTTTTGTCATAAAAAATTAAGTGAAGAAAAAAAACAATTGATTGCCCATTACAGATTCAAGATTGTTTCAAGTCGTGGATAATTATGGCTTTCACAAAAGTTTTAACTTTTGTTTTATGAAACATAGTTGTCAGGGTGGACTGTATGTATGTTGATTGATGAGTAAAACTTCGGGCTTCTTGTTTCTTATTTTATTCTTCTTATTCCCAGGAATGGCTTGCTGCTGATGGTTGAGTGACGAAATGTTGAATGACAAATTTGCAGCAAGCCACCCATTATTTATACAATTTAGCTTAGTGCCAGTAAAAGGGTGGCGTAGAGAGCAGGTAGTTTCCGCTCGGCCAAACGGAGCGCGCGCCACGCGCCCCCTCCCGTGCCCTTTCCCGTGCCCCTTCCGTAGTCTGCACATGTGGTCGGGACAGGTTTCGACTTGTCCGATATTGCCGCGTGGTGTTTTTAACCGCGCTCTATGCCACCTTACAATAATGCTTAGGTACTCATATACTTACGTCTAAGGGAGTAATACAAACCTAATCTAATTATTTACATGAAAAGCCCTATTTAAATCCGTCTTTATCCCATACTTAAATCTAAACCTTAAACAATCATGCAATCCTACTTTATTATAGTTATCTATTTACTTATGTCTATCTAGTTTATTTATTTACATCGGTATCATAATTACACATATCAGAATTTCATGTATCATAGCTACGTCGTCCGTAACATCCTCCCCCCGGCGCAGGGCTACCGTAGCCTAATCTTCAACGCAGAGGACGGCGAGCTTCGTGACTGGACGCCGTAGGATGCCCGCTGTAGTTCTGACGTCTGCCGATCGCACCTTGCCGTCAGGACCATCGTAGACTGCTTCCACGACGCCTCGAGGCCACGTTCCCCTTGGTAGTGAGGAGTCGATGACGATGACCAGGTCGCCAACTTGCAGCGGCCGTCGTTGGTCGTCTGACGCCCCGCGGGGCACCAGCGTGGGCAGGTACTCGTCTACCCAGCGCCGCCAAAAGTGGTCGGCGAGCGCCTGGGCAGCTCTCCATTGCTTGCGGCTGGCCTCATCACAAGGCCCAGTGCGGGGAAGGCCTGAGGAGGTTCCGATGAGGAAGTGGTTCGGCGTGAGGGCCTCCGGATCCTTGGGATCGACAGAGACATGGGTCAGAGGCCGAGAATTTATAGAGTGCTCGGCCTCTGTCAGCAGCGTCGACAGCACTTCTTCCTTCAGCGCCCTCTGATGCAGCGTCGCTCCTAGCGCCGCCTTAACGGAGCGCACCAGTCGCTCCCAGGCTCCCCCCATATGCGGCGCTCCTGGTGGGATGAACTTCCACTTCATGCGGTGTTCCAACCCAAGTCGCACGAAATCCTTCGTCCATTCTTGGTACGCCATTCGTAGTTCGGCGTCCGCTCCTCTGAAGTTGGTACCATTGTCCGAGTACATTACTCTGGGCCAACCTCTTCGCGCTGCCATTCTTCGTATGGCCATTAGCGCCGAGTCGGTAGACAGACTCGATACCAACTCCAGGTGTACTGCCCTCGTCGTCAGGCAGGTAAACAGGGCCCCCCATCGCTTTTCATGTCTTCTGCCTATGACTACTGTCATCGGTCCAAAATAATCGGTCCCGCAGTGAGTGAAGGGTCGCTGTGTCTTCGTGAGTCGCTCTACAGGTAAGTCCCCTGTCGTTGGTTTCACGGGCATAGCCTTCCTAATGCGGCAGAGCTGGCATCGCTGGGCAATGGCTCGCACTGTCGGGCGTAGATTGACTACCCAGTATCGCTGTCGTAGTTCGTTGATCACGCGTTCGTTATTAGCGTGACCAGCTTTGCGATGTGCGTCCTCTACCAATAGCCGCGTGAACGGATGTTTGCCGTGCAGAATCACTGGCGTCTTCTTGGTGTCCATGACTGCTGCGTGTCCAATCCTTCCTCTCACCTTGAGGACGTCATCTTCCAGGTAAGGGTCCAGTTTATACAGGCTGCTGGACTTGGGCACCGGCTTCCCTTTCTGTAGTATCCGTATATCTTCGGCGTAGTCTTCGAGCTGTGCTTGTTTTAGCCATAATTTCTCGGCCTTTTCTATTAGGTCGACGGTCATCTGGCTGGTCCTGTCCTTGCACTTTTCTTTGAAAAGGAAGGGCATAGCTGTCGCTCGTAATAACTTCACGTACGAAGAGAATCTGCTTATGTCGGGCAGGTAATCTCGTTCGCCTTTCTCTTCCGTTGTTACGTACGTCACTTCGTCTTCGGTCGCGTCGTTCTTGGCCTTTTCTTTTGGCCAGGACTCTTCGTCTTCGTACAGAAACGCAGGACCGGTGAACCATCTGTCTTCAGGTTTCATGTGCACGGTGTAGTTAGGGCGTGTAGCGTCGTCTGCCACGTTATGATCGGTGGGCACCCATCTCCACTGGCTGGCGTCGGTTAGCTCCGCGATCTCACCCAGACGATGCGCCACGAATGCAGTGTACTTCACGGCGTCTTTCTCGATCCATCGCAGTACGGTTTGTGAGTCCGTCCAATATGTCACTCTTCTGGGCTTGTCTCGGTGCTCCATGATTATCGTGTCCGCCAGCCGTGCGCCAATCACCGCTGCCTGTAGCTCTAGTCGCGGGATGGTAACTGGTTTCAGGGGAGCTACTCGTGCCTTCGCCGCGACCAGCCTTATGTCTACTCTTCCGTCTGACTTCTGGATCCTCCAGTAGGCTGTCGCTGCGTATGCTTGCTCGCTGGCATCACAGAAAACATGTAGGTCCAGTATGTCGTCCGGGCCCTTGGCGTAGCACCTCGGGATGCGAAGCTTTGTCACCTCGTTCAAACTTCGTAGCCATTCTTCGAAGTGCTGCGCGTCTTCTTCTGGGATTGCCTCATCCCAGCCTATACCATGTCGCCACAGGTTCTGGAGCACGATCTTGCCGGTGACAGTGAAGTGGCTGATGAGACCCAGCGGATCGTAGACCGCCATCACCGCTCCAAGGGCCTCTCGTTTCGTCGGAGCTCTGTCTCTAGTCTTCACTTCGGGGGACAGTCGACTCAGTCCAGTGTTGAAGCCTAGCTTATCTGAGCCTGTCTGCCAAAGTAAGCCCAGTGTTTTGTCCGTGTTCTCTTCGCGTTGTCCGAATCGTACTTCCGTGTCGTGCGCCTGTTTCTCCGGGGTTATGCTCTTCACCACGTTGGATTTATTTGAGCACCAACCTCTCAAATTGAAGTGTGCATTCTGGTGGATCATCATGACCTCACGCGCTGTCTTGATCGCCTCGTCTTCGGTCGCCATGCTGTCTACGTAATCGTCCATGTAGTGGCTCGACGTTATAGCTTGCACGGCGTCGGGGTATTCATGCGTGTACAGCCTCGCGTTAGCATCTCGTACTGTGTGCGCGATGAAAGGTGAACACGAAGCGCCGAAGATCATTGATGTCATCTTATACTTCTTCGGAGGCTCAGAGCGATCTTCACCTCGCCAGAGAAACATCTGCGCAGCTTGGTCTTGTTTCCTTATTTTCACTTGCAGAAACATTTCTTGTATGTCTGCAGTGACGGCTACTGGACGCTCTCTGAATCGAAACAGAATCCCTGGCAGCGATTTCAGGAGATCAGGTCCTTCCAGTAGGTAGTCGTTCAGGCACACTCCACTATAACGGTGCGCGGCGTCGAACACTAGGCGCATCTTTCCCGGCTTATTTGGATTCACGACCGGGAAATGCGGCAGGTACCACACTTTGTTACTTGTGTCGTCTGTTCCATTGCACTCCTGGGCGTATCCTTTGTCAAGTAGGTTCTTGACCAGGGTGCTGTACTGTGCTGCGAAGTGTGGCGACGAATCCATCTTCCTTTCTATCGTCTTCAATCGACGTAGTGCACAGTTGTAGTTGTTGGGCATCGAGGCATTCTCATCACGCCACGGTAACCCAACCTCGAAGTGAACACCGACTTTTTTCATGGTGCCCTCAACCACGTCAATCGCCTTCTGGTCGTCTGGTTTGACCTTCCTGGCCAAAGAAACTCCAAGGGCGTCTATCTTGAAGTGCGACTTCATCAGTTCCTCTACACGACGTACGTCATCTGTCTGTCTTGCTGCAGACACGTCGTATAGATGTAGCACGACTTGTCCCTCTTGTTCCTTCAGCGTGGCGCGCGGTGCGGTCCCGTGGATCACCCATCCCAACTGAGTGTAAGAAGCTGCAGGTTCATGCTTCTTGCCCATGCGTAGTTCACGTGTGACTATTAGGTGCCAGTTGTCAGCACCTATTAGTACCATCGGTGTAGCTTCTCCGTAGTACGCGTCATTTTGTATGTCCCGGAGGTGTGGATAGTTAGTTAATGTCGACTTATCCACTGTCTGACCATGAAGTCGCAGGTTTTTCATGGTCCGTGCGCGTAGTGCATGAAATTCACCGCCCGGGCCGCATATCTGTAGCTTCACCTCTTGGCTACATTCTTCGCGTTGTTGCGAAGTCACACTTTGAATGCGTAGAGTGGAGACCGGCCCGCTTATGTGTAGACGGCGTGTTATTTCTTCGTCGACGAGCGATATCGTTGAGCCTTCGTCCAATAGAGCGAAGGTCGATATTTGCCCGCCGGGCCCTTTTAATATCACGGGGCACATTTTCAATAACACGCGCTGCGACGCATTGCTTGGCGCGGACACGGTCATTACTGCTTCCTGTGTGTGCGGGTTCTCGACGTCGCGTCGGTCGCCTTGTCTGACTTTTCATTTGGCGGCGCCTCTCGTTCTTTGTGCAGCAACGCGTGATGTGGGCGGCTGCATGTCCCTTTGCCGCACCGCTTTGCTCGGCAATGCTCGCGTCGATGGCGGCTCGTCACACACTTGAAGCACATCTTGGCGGTACGTAACCATTCCCATCTTTCATCGAGACTCATCCTCAGGAACTTTGTGCACTTAGGTACTTCATGGTCGCCGCCACAACACAAACACTCTTGTTTTCCGTCTTCATGGTTGCCCGACGTCGTTGTGTAGATTGCTTCTCGGCCCGGCTTCTTCCTTGTGTTGAGTTGCGACACGCTTCTCGTTTCCTTCCTCGGGGCGGGTGCGGGCGTCGCATTTGTGAAGGCGAACCTCATAGCTCGGTCGGCCTCCCGCATCAGGAACCTGGATAGTACAATAACCTCCGGTTCACGCGACGATTCCGCAGCTTCAGAAGCGTAGTCACACCATCTTGATTTAATGTGCGGGCTCAGCTTCTCTACAACTTCGCGAACCAACATCGGGTTCCATAGGTAACCACGGTTGTCCATCTTGGATAGCACGCACACAATGTTCTGGAATTTCACCGCGAACGAATTAAAGTCATTGGCCGCTCCCGTGAGTCGAGGTAACTTTTTTAAATCTGTCATCACTCGATCCATTAGTATCTCCGGCCTCCCGTAGTACTGTTCCAGTGTCTTCATAATCACTTGCGGGTCGGACGCGGAGTACAGGAGCGCTGACACTGCTTCCCTTGCTTCACCCTTAATGCAGTTGCGCAATCTCGCCAAATTCTCGAACGCGGTGAACTTGCATAAACTCGATGAGTCATCGTACGCCGCCTTAAATGGCAACCATTCAGTGGCCGCTCCCGTAAATGCAGGTAGCTCGGTCACTTGTCGAGGCGGCGGGCGTACGCGTATCATTTTCTCTAATGTGTCGGCCAACTGATCGATTCCTCTTCCAAGTCGACGTTCTCCTCTGGTAGGTGAACGCGAGGCGGATCGTTGTCTTCTACGGTCATTCATGGCAGGTGCGGCGGCATCAATATACGTGGCGGGTTCGACGTAGGTGGCGTTCTCTGGGGCGGTGTGCGTGGCGGCGGGCTGCGGTGGTTGCTCTGTCTGCAACCGATCCGCGACTGGAGGGCGGCTTCGGTCATTATTTTGAAGCCACTCGTCCACCCTGCCTTCACTCATACACACGGAGCCCTCTTCACGGGCCTCTGCCTCTGCCTCTATCGCCGACACTTCATATTCGAGTCGCTTACTGACGAGCGCCTTTTCAAGTTCAAGTTGCTCGTTCCTTATTTCAGCGATCCTCTTCTGTGCCTCGTATTCTGCCTTCTTCACTCGTGCCACGTCACTACCATACGATCTTCTGGAACGTATCGTACTTGCTGTTGTCCTCACAGAAGTATCGTGTGCAGCTGTCAGAGTTCTCGCCGAGTCCTGGGTTCGTAGTGCGGAGAGCGTCAACGGATAACACGACGCGGATGGCGTAGCGAGCGATTCGCTATAGTCGTACGCGGTCGCGGTGGCTCTACTTGCAGGTAAGCGAGGAGCCGGCGCGGCGGATGCGCCATCGGTCGTCGTCGACGCAACCCTCCCCGCCGCGGCGGGTGCGGACGCGAGCGCGGGGGCGGCGGGGTCGGACCCAGCCGCGGGCGCACCGCTCGGGGTGCGCGGGAGCGCGGACGCGACGGTCGACGGCGACCTAGGCGATTCTTCGAATGTGCGGGGGCGTCGACTATCGTAGCCCGATTCCGATTCGGTTTCCTTGGCTGTGACGCTTCTAGTCTTCATGATTGATCTTGAAGTTTTAATCTTGATTAAAATCGACGATCTTCTGGCTTGAAGTTGGTCTTGATTCAAACTTCAAGCGGCGATCTTCTGTCTTCGATGTAGTCTTGATTAAATCTTCAAACGGTGATCTTCTTTCTTCGATGTTGATATCAAGCACGGATTTTTTTATATATCCGTTGCTCGATGGACTAGATGTAGGCGCAGAATCTTCTTTAATATCCGGCTCGAAGGACCAGCTGTCAGGGTGGACTGTATGTATGTTGATTGATGAGTAAAACTTCGGGCTTCTTGTTTCTTATTTTATTCTTCTTATTCCCAGGAATGGCTTGCTGCTGATGGTTGAGTGACGAAATGTTGAATGACAAATTTGCAGCAAGCCACCCATTATTTATACAATTTAGCTTAGTGCCAGTAAAAGGGTGGCGTAGAGAGCAGGTAGTTTCCGCTCGGCCAAACGGAGCGCGCGCCACGCGCCCCCTCCCGTGCCCTTTCCCGTGCCCCTTCCGTAGTCTGCACATGTGGTCGGGACAGGTTTCGACTTGTCCGATATTGCCGCGTGGTGTTTTTAACCGCGCTCTATGCCACCTTACAATAATGCTTAGGTACTCATATACTTACGTCTAAGGGAGTAATACAAACCTAATCTAATTATTTACATGAAAAGCCCTATTTAAATCCGTCTTTATCCCATACTTAAATCTAAACCTTAAACAATCATGCAATCCTACTTTATTATAGTTATCTATTTACTTATGTCTATCTAGTTTATTTATTTACATCGGTATCATAATTACACATATCAGAATTTCATGTATCATAGCTACGTCGTCCGTAACAATAGTATTATTATGTTTGCTGTTACTTTTTAACTGTGTATCTTACTCTTTGACTGTGCATCTTACAATTTACTAGTGCTGATTGCTTTTTATTTGCTGTGTGTGTTTATTACCTTGTGGGTCTGGTAATTGCTGATGCACGTACTGGACATGGGGTATAAGGTTCAATCTCTGGACAACATGTAGTGTTATCTTATTACTTGGCTTTTTATGTAGTGGTTTCCTTGAACTTGGTTGGTGAGTTAAGGGTGTGCTATACACCGCTGCTTGCAGACATGGATTGGTGAGTGGAGACATGTTATTTTGTGTTATATAATTGTCTTAATGTATAGATAGATATTCAAATGTGTCATAACATAATATAATGGTTACATTATATTATGTTACATTATATTATGTTATGACACATTTGAATATCTATCTATACATTAAGACAATTATATAACACAAAATAACATGTCTCCACTCACCAATCCATGTCTGCAAGCAGCGGTGTATAGCACACCCTTAACTCACCAACCAAGTTCAAGGAAACCACTACATAAAAAGCATAGTGCTTTAGTGACAGTATCTCAGAAATCTTGTAATTTCTTCGTATTGTTAGTGCGCCTACATGTGGTTATGACGTTCATTAATTTTATTGCTCTTTTGATGGCGCAGTGGCTAAGTCACTGGATGCCGCTCTGTGTGTCGCGAGTTCCATTCTCATGTGGAGTACATATTTGCCTGGCCTGCAAATGATTGTTCTGAGTCTGACTGTTCGGAAGTGTTGAATTGATATCTGAGGGTAAAGAGAATCGATATTGTGATGGTGCCAGTGAGAATACTTGTTATAGTGGAAGTTGATGCATTGACATTATAAGTTGTAGAAAGGTGCTTCCCCACTGAAAGCAGTCCAGTCGTAGAGCTGCAGTCCAGTTGCTGTCCAGGCAAACGGTGTACGGCTGCTTATGTGGTGGTATCTGGGTGCGACCGACATCGAGACCGACCTGCTGTCTGATGGGAGGTGGGAGCCTGGTGCCGCTGGAGCTTTGGTGACCTGTTGTTTGGAGTATGTGACATAGTATGGTGTGTTAAGCATCTGGAAGTCTGAGAGACCGACCTGACGTCTGTTGCGAGCCAGGTACGTTACGTAGGTTGGCATGCCCGGTCCACGCCACCCTGTTAGTAGGTGGGTGGTCGAAAGGGCCAAGCGCGCCCGATCTATGCTATGGGTTGTCCAGGTGGATAGTCGAAGGGGATCAGTTCGCCCGGTCCATGCCACGCTGAGAGTAGGTGGGTGGTTGAAGGTTCCCAGCACGCCCGGTCCATGTCACGCGTTGTTCAGGTGGATGATCGTAGGGGCCCAGTACGCCCGGACCATGACACGCTGAGAGTAGGTGGGTGGTCGAAGGGGCCCAGCACGCCCGGTCCACGCCACGCATTGTCCAGTTGGATGGTCGAAGGGGCCCAGAACGCCCGGTCCATGCCACGCTGTGATTAGGTAGGTGGTTGAAGGGACCCAGTACGCCCGTTCCACGCCACGCTTTGCGCAGGTGGATGGTTGAATAATTGGTTGGTTGAAAAGGTCGCCCGATGAGTTGTTGGTTGATCTAAAGGATCTTGTGCGCCTGGTTTACACCGTATTATATCGCAGAGTATGCATGTCAGGAATGGACGAGCGGATCCAAATGGAATGTTACTTTCTTTGCTGTGTGAGATATGACTGGCCAATATAAGAATTGTTTAATCCTCGCGGTCTCGCATTAATCAGGAGGCCATGTAGGCACTTCTAAAGATTTAGTTTTAAAGGTTTCGAATGACTTTGACAGATGTCAACTTGACGTAACAATAGGCACTAGTTTTTGGCGTGAACAAAGTAGATCAGTCAAGGATGGAGGAGTAAGGATATGGCTGGTTAGATTGAGTTGTTAATTTGTGATCAAACTGGGCTTATGGAGAAATACAGTAAGAGTGACTGATTGTTCGTGTAGATCAAACTAGTGGAATGTAACTTACTTAGTGGAATGTCGTTTACCTACGTTATTTGCCAATATATAACGTGATCAGTTACATTGTGACCCTACATTGTGAGCAAAGAAGTTTGTTTGCTTAACATCTAGCCCGAAAAGAATCCATGGCAATAATGGCTTTGCCTGACAATTACACAGTATTCCCTACAAATACAATAATGATATTATTACTTAATATAGTTACTAGTAGTCACTTAGCAGATAAAACATATAATAGCAACACTAAGCTGAATAAATGAACTAAAAAATCAAATAACTTTTTATTTATTATATTGTTTTTTATCCGTTTTGAACCAGCCCAATTACACTTTCAAAAACGTAGACAATTAATAGAATGTCTTTCGTATATAACTCACTTTCAGACGGCCAAATTTAAGTCAGCTAAGATTTTGTCATTGTTCTTTGAAATAGGAAAGGAACATGTCATGGATAAAGATTCTTTGCCAGGATTGGCGTGTAGCCGTAACTTTTTCCCCCCACAATCTGCCCAGCCGAGTTAGATTCGACGGTTTACCTCTTTCATGAGGTTGGACCTACCTAACTGGACCGTTTGTCCCAGGTAGACATACAGGTTCACAACTTCGAGTGTAAAGTTTCCGACTTTAATAAGAGTGGGTGCAACATGCGCATTCAACATAATCTTAGTTTTGTTCATGTTCATTTTTAAAGGGCAAGCAATTCATTTTTAGGGGGGTTTGCCGTTGTCATCACGCTTGGCTGGTGGCTTGCGATCGCAGTTTGTTGTTAAAGGCACAGAGAACGCTGTTGCCCATTCTCTGGTGTGTCCCTTAGTCGCCTCTTACGACACCCACGGGAAGATATTGAAATTCTTGACGTCCGGCACCATACGGTACGATGTCTTTTACAACCATATAAACAAATAATGTGAACACTTTTTATATTAACTGTTAACACGGGTACAGCAGCTAAAGTGGGTGTTTAGTTGTTGAACAAAAGATTATTCATTATCTTATTGGAAGCATCTGGTAACTCGTAACTTGTTTCCTCTCTGAATAAGTTGGTAACGAACTGTTGCCTAGATCTTTCGTAGTTGCGTGCCTCACTATTGAATATAGATGAGTATAGAATATTGGCTTATAATATGTATTTGTATTCTTCTTGCCGATGTCATTTATATTGTATTCGACCAGTATTTAGCCACGTCGATAGCCTTAGCTTTTTTCTCGCAAAAGTCTTGCTTGGATTTATAATGCCAATTTACCACATCATCGCTTATCATCAGGCGAGATAGTGGTCAAAAACGAGTCAAAAGTAAAATAAAAAAACACAATCTGGATGTCAAATGTAACTGTTGTGCATATGTTTATAAACAGAGAGAAAGCAATGCAATTAACTGATAGTGATAATTCTCTTCGATAATAATATGAAAATCGTTTAATATAATTATTTAAGAATATAGGTACCCATAAGGAAAGTATCCATACGTAATAAAAGGTCTTTGACAAGATGTACTTGACGAAGTAGCGATGATGATTGTTAAAAGTCTAAAATGTTTGATATTGACATGTGCATTTCGGTAGCGAAAGTCAATCCTATACATTTTTACTTTATTAGAATCGATATCACTGACAGAATGCCACTGTTGAATATTATTATTAACGGAAACAATTTTCTTCGGCTTAATAGCTTAATAGCTATCGGTAGTAAATTCGAAGATTTTATTATACTTTATTTTTTCAACGACAGCGATCAATGGAAAATTCGGGAAGCTTTGTTATTTTACACTTAGTTAAGTCACCGATCGTCTTGAGTTGTTTGAAGAGGTTTACTATCAGCATTCTTAGTGAAAATTGTTTCCGTTAATAATAATATTTAACGGTGGCATTCTGTCAGTGATATCGATTCTTCGAAAAAGAACGGTGGATACGAGATACTCTTTTCCACCGTTCTTTTTTTGTCGACTCTTTTCAAATTAAACTTTTTGTTCATTAGCAAAAAGATAACTGGTTCTTTCATGGACGATACAAGGTTTTCTTTATTATTCTATCAATGTTATTGTAAATTACTATGATAGTCTGAATGTTTGTTAAATAATCACGCCTGAAAGGCTTGACAGATTTGAATAAAATTTGCACAACGAGTAGACTGTGACCGGGATTACGATATAGAATATGTAGGTACTGAATAGGTAGTAAATTCATGTGTAATAATTTACGACTTTCACGCGGGTGTATCCTCCGGCGAAAGGTAGTCTAAACTAATATTAACATTAAAATAAAGTAGAATTGAATGTAACTCGTAACATACAGATCTGATTTAAAAGGAATGTTTGAAAATGGACGAATCCCCAGGATGAAGATATAATAAAGGGGTAAAATTATTTTACGTTTGTTACACTTAAAATACTCCCATCACGACATTACGAGTATTTGACTGATAGTAAGCTATACACTATCGCTGTGTGTCACAAGGTTATTTTTGGCCCAGACAATGCACAATTCTTATGGAACAGGCCAAGCCACGGCAAAAAAGCTTGTAAAAAATATTCTGAGGATAAAATAACTATGTATAAATGGCCGATAAGGCAGAAGAGCTTATTAAAGTAGCAATCTCGGTACTCGCTCCCGGGTATAACATTTTGTTTACTATAATAAGGGGATATTCAGGCTCAAGGGTGTTCGCGGAAATTAGGACTTGTATGAAGTGCGGCAATTTATGAAAAGGTTTTTGTATAAGTAGTTTGTGACTCTACTAGTGGAATCGGGATTTGATGTTTCACAAAATGATATTTTATCAGCGATGGTGATTGTTGAAATGACAAAATGTAATGGACTAATCACAGGATATTTCGACAAATTTTTGTTATTTTACCAATATCTATCTCAACACCTTCTTTGTTATTGAATGACAATTTGTCCAGAGCCTCTGGCCCAAATTTTGAAGATTCTATTTTATTTTAATATTCGCATTCTGGAACATTCTGGAACGTTTACTAGGATTGATTATTGTTTAGCTGAGTGATTAAAAGTTTTCTTTACAAAAACAGTTTTCTCTTTTTTGTGTTATTTTAAGCTTAAGCATGATTTGGATTATTTCGTAGACGGTTACTTATCTCATTAAAACTCCTCTGATTAAGAATAAAATTAATACCTACATAGCGCAATCTTTGTTTTGGTTTTGGTAGCAAGCACTCGTTCGAATGTATTTTTTATGATTGAATATGATCATGGAAATGATTCTGTATTAAATAGACAATAATTCATTTCGTTTACTCATTCGTATTCATATCGTTTTACTATAATATTTCTTAATTAAACCAACTTCCAAAGCAAAACACTACAAAGTGAAAAATTTATTTCTTTTCCGAAGTCGGTTTAATCACCTGTCGGTCGGCCGGTCGGTTTTTTTGGCCTCGAATTTATTTTTGTTTTTCAACACCCTATTTGGAAAAGTAAGTAGTTTTTTCGCCTTGTTGTGTTATTTTTTTGGTAGTAGTTTTAAATTTTGTCAAAAAGGTTATAATTTTTCTCTTTCAAGTTTTGTTCATATTACCATGTAAATCATTTATAGCCAGACCACATCTCAAGACAATTCCAATAATCTCAAACACAACTAAGATACATTGTTTTATAACAGAGTTCCAGTGCCGATTTTCATCAGTCCCATTTATATATACTTGCTTCGTCATAGTTGCTTATCTATTACCCGTACCATGCTCGTGACATAGTTATCATTAAGGAGTTTCAGTGGCCATCCGTGGTCTTTTTCATCAGTTCCACTTTAAAAAATAATACAATAATAATACACGCAGTGAAAATACTTTCTGTGTTGATGAAAATACCAAAATCTGTATATATATTTATTAATAACATTTATTTATTTAAACTTAATGCACAAAGGTACAATTGCGCATTTAATGACATTTAAGGAGTTCCCTCGATTTCCATTGGATCCCATCATCAGATCCTGACTTGATGACCATAGGACCACCCGAAAAATAAACCTTTTTAAACAAAAGATGAATTTTCTAAATGGGTCTAGGCGTCTTTGAGTAATCGAGTAATATTCGTAAAAAAGAAAGATTCCGACGAATTGAGAAACTTCTCCTGTTTTTGAGGTCAGTGAAAAACGTTATGATGATAATATTATGATTTGCATGAGGTGTCAGCCACTTTGTATTTCAAAACAATGGCCTACTAAAGTGGAATAAGAAGGGATGTTATGATAATTGTTTCATAATAATAATGCCACACGATGGTCGATCAAACATTGTTGATGATCCGAACAATGTTTGAGATCCGAGTTTGTTCCAATTGTTTGCTTTTATCCTCAATAGAATAAACAGTTAATTGAATAGGTAGGTACAACAATATTCGTTACAAATAGAAAACTTGCAACCATATCACCATTATTGTTTGAAGATACTTGCAACCATTACCTGAAAGATTTTTGTTTAAATAAAGCATCGTAGCTCTATATTAAATCAGTTTGAAAGTCCTTTTGATTCCATTATAGGTGCCTTATTTATAAAAATCTCTGAACTGTTTAACAACCGATTTGTATATTCTAATTTGAATTCGAGTAGGCAAATTAAAAATCTTTTATAGAGCGTCGTGGTTTTATCACTCTATACACGAATGCACAACGAACTCAGCTAGAAAAAATGTGCCCACAGAGAAGCGTGAAACAAAAAACAAACAAAAAAATGTTATGCTGATAAAAAATGAATAGAATTTATGCCAACAAAAGTTCTGTTAATAACAAAACACAAGATCTAATAGGGCTATAAGTAAAAACCGAAAATGTTTATCTCTGTGGATTGGTGACAAGCTATATAAAGCAACTTAACTTCTCAATGTCAAGTATCTATCTGGGTAACTTAACGTGATAAATTTAGACAGGTTTTTTGACTTTGAGCCTGGACGTTAGGTTTAGTACTATGGCAAAGGAGCAAGGTAATTGAAATTATGTGGAAAAACTAAAATACGAGTATTATTAGGTATTTTATTGGATATAATGTGAGGCAAGAAATCACCCTCTTCATTGATTGAACTTTCTGCATGTATCTCTACCTCATAGAAGATAAAAATAAAATAGAAAAAAATTGCCATCGTTTTCTAAAAATATATATTATAAAGAAATAACTATTGTTTGTTTGTATGTATAAGCACTAATCCGACATCGGCAATTCTTCCACTGGAAAATATAATGCCAAAGACTGAAAAATGTACAGTTCCCGTGGGATAACCCGTGGAATACCAAAACTGACGAACTGAGTTGTCGTGGTGGCACAGTGGCTAAGGCGAGCACAAGAGGCGAGCCTGTTGTGCTTGAGATCCCACGATTCACGATTCGAAAAGTCATATTGGTACTTGCCTGGATATGAACCCATGTTTTGTTTTTTGTCCGGGCAAGAACCAATGTGAATATTTCAAATTCATATCCCCTTCGCCCGATACCTTGCTCGCGAGAGGACGTGTGTCTCGTTTTTTAATAAATTTAATTTATTGTGCGTAAGCGACCCTAACCCCTAACAACAAAGTAATAGTGGACCATATCGTATCTAACGCCCGCTTATCGCAGCACGCGGCCACGCAGAGTGTCTGTGGGACAAGGACAGTGCCAATAATTTGCCTCTCGCTCGCGCACCGTTACGTGTCGAAGCTGACAAAAGTCAAGTGACACGCCGTCGCTGCAATCGCTACGACCAACTTAAAAGCTATCTATAGTGTAATACAACACATTTTTAAACACTCAAGCTACACTATGTCGGTAACACGGTCACCACCAAATTCGCCGGCACTAGCTACCAACTTATTGCAAGCGAGGTCCGACTCGGATATTCCACAGGCGTTATCTAGTAGCCCTTACGACAATGTTGTTATGACTTCACGTAGCAAACGCCCACGTTCAGAATGGTCACCCAAATCCAGTGAACTCCAAGATTTCAAACAAGAGATACGCCAGCTTCTCACAACTTGGAAAAAGGAACAACAGGAATACCTTACAAAAATAGCAACCGAACAAAGCAATCAACTGAAAACACTTACGTCTGATATAGCGGCGCTAAAATTACAAAACAGTTCATTGCATAGCTCAGTCCTAGAAATTGATAAGGCGGTCGCATTCATAAATAAACAATATGAGGATATGTCAAAACAAATTGAGTCATTGCAGAAAGAGAAAAGGGCTTACAGAGACAGTATACAACACCTGGAAACAAAATTACAGGATCTCCAGCAACTATCTCGGTCATCCACCATAGAAATCCGCAACGTGCCAAATAAAGAGAAAGAATCCACAGCTGATCTCACTACCGTGATTAATAAACTAGGAACTACGGTCAACATGCCCATCGATAAAACTCTTGTACGTGACATTTACCGCCTACCAGGTAAGCCTGGCGCAGTCAGACCAATAGTTGTTGAATTTACCAAAGTGGAGACAAAACTGAACAAACTTCAATAAAAACTATTATTGTTTATGGATGGAGAGGGAAGGGACGGCCAAAGAAAAGATGGATGGACTGTGTGAGGAGTGATTTGAAAGGAAAGGGAGTCAGTGATGGCGTGACGGAGGACAAGACGGTATGGAAGAAGTAAATGTGTTACGCCGACCCCAAGTAACATAAGTCCCCTTGTCTGGAAGGAAGATGATGATGAGGATCAATGAAATAATTCGGAAGTTCTCGTTCACACAGAGGACCGGTTTAGAGGTCCGCTTTATCGTATACGTTTTTATTCGGCGCTGACGTATGCACTTGTATGAGCGAATTCACAGCGAATTCATGACAGTATTCCAGGTCCAGGTAAAAATACCGATTTACAGGCTTTACAGGTTTTACATGCCGGTCAATAAAGCCGTAGTTTCTCTGACGTTTCTCCGACGCAGACGACGATGGTAGTTTGTGGTACACTTGGCAGCCCCATTTCAAAACCTAGTAAGGACCTAAAACGAAATTTTATAGGAGAGGGCTAAAACGTAAAATAGGTCAGCATTTAAAAAGTATTTATGTTGGGTAAAAAAAATACTATTATTTGTAAAGAATAAAAACTTAGCAAGTCCAGAGACTTACTAGGTTTTGAAATGGTTAAAGTGACTTACTAGGTTTTAAACTGAACACGAAGG